>JAKSZT010054400.1:2081513-2210730 GCA_026826555.1 Tolypeutes matacus
AGGAGGAGAGACAGGGGCCAGGAGGAGAGGCAGGGGCCGGGGAGGAGAGAGGCAGGGCCGGGGAAGGAGGAGAGGCAGGGCCGGGGGAGGAGGAGAGGCAGGGGCCGGGGAGGAGAGAGGCAGGGCCGGGGGAGGAGGAGAGGCAGGGCCGGGGGAGGAGGAGAGGCAGGGCCCGGGAGGAGGAGAGGCAGGGGCCGGGGAGGAGGAGAGGCAGGGCCCGGGTGGCCTCCAAGCATTGCTCTTAGGTACAGTTCTGCTTGGTTCAGTCAAAACTCAGCAGAGGCAAAGGAAAAGCCAAAACACAAGAGACAAAAATGGAAGCTTCATTATTCGCGGCAGTGAAGCAGGTCCCCCCGAAACGTGAAGGGGGCACGACAGACGCTGCCGCGGCCACCCACGCCAGGCCAGCTCCGTGGCTCTGTGCTCGCGCCGGGGCAGTTTTGGGGCAGCTTTGGCCACGGGGCAGGTTCTCCAGCCTGGACTCTGCCAGCAGCGCGGCTCACGCGGCCGCCTGCCGCCTCTACTTTGCCTCCCTGCTCTGCCTTTTAACGCTTGGCCTTTGGCCGACAGATTGGGTTCTGGGTTAAGGCAGCTGGTCAGGAAGGTGAGATTGTTATTCGGGATGTGTAACTTGGGAAGAGCAGGACCCCAACCACAGCAGGGACAAAACGGTGGGGCTCCGGGGAAGCTGCCTCCTCAGCACCTTGGAGAGGGGAAACGCGGGTCGGAATCGGTGGCTGTCGGTGGGACTGGCCAATGTCCTTCGCGGAAGGGAAGGCCACATCGCCCTTCGCAGGCGCCACGCTCCGGCAGTGTTTCAGACCGAGCAAGGAAAACGTTGAGAGAAATGTCCTGTCAAGGCCACTCGATTTAGGATTTCCACGCTGGGGATTGAGGGCAGGTGCAACTTCTCTTGAAAAACCAGGGCCGTCTGCACTACTGAGATTTCCTGTTGTGATTATTTCTTCCTCTTTACCAATGAAATTGTATCACTCTATTTTCCCTTTGGTTCTGCAAGACTGTTTTCTCTGGGCATACTGTGTTTTGCAAATAGAATGTTCAAATGGGGGAAAGAGCTGATTTGGGGCTGGGTCGAATGGTGAGAACATTTTTCCATTAGACAGTCCATCCTGCCGAACGAACCAGGAGTCAGTTACCCTCTGCCTGGCTTGTCAGTGTCCGCTTTTTTCCTTCCTTTCTAAAAATGTTATTGTGGCAACATTTTAAAATTTCCCATTTTTAACCATTTGTAAGTGTACATCGGTGGTATTTACATTCACATGTTGTGATACCTTCACCACTGATGGTTACCAAAACTTTTTCATCATCCCAAACAGAAACTCTGATGCCTATTAAGCAAAAACTCCCTATGCCAGCCCCTGGTAATCTCCAATCTACTTTCTGTTTCAATGAATTTGCTTATTCTAGATACTTCGTATAAGTGGAGTCAGACCATATCTGTCCTTTCGTGTCTATGACATTTCTTCAGTGCAAACTTTAATTGCAACTTGGCTTCTCTTCAACAACTGACACCTCCCTAACTACTGGCCAACTGGCATGAGCTAAACTGACAGGAATGAAGCAATGTTAAACTAAGAAAAAAATGAAATCGGGGAACCAAGCCCACCCAACCCAGCCCCACAATGGACAGAAGAGAGGCCTGGATTATTTGGCCCCTGCTTGGTAATACCTGAGATGGGGTATGAATTCCTTACCTCCTCATTCTTAGTTTGGGGTTTTCTCGTGGCACAAACAGGGAAAACTTGACGGGCAGTTCAGTATTACGTGAAGGTTCCCAGACCCCCTCCAAATGGTGGGCCTGTGCACTTCACAGGGGTCTTGGGGGCTTTCTAGAAGCTCCCGACCCCCATTCATCAGTAGGCTCACTGCCATCCGGCCTGTCCAAGTGGGCTTTCGGGGGACACCAAAGCTCCTGATCCGCTGTTACTGTCCCAGCCCTTGGCTCCACTGGGTCCCTGGTTCTCTTCACCTCCACTGGCAGTTTGCTGGGTGACAGGACTCAAAGGAGTGGGGCCTGGGTTGTCAAAGTCTTAAAGGATCTTAAGAAGTCAATTATTCCATTACTTGCCTTTAGGCCATTTTCCTTTCAGAGACATTTTATAAATCCTAATATATCCACAAAACAAAGAAAAAAGCCCACACATTTTGAGTCAAGATCGACTAGCTTCCAGCTCAGCAGATGCACAGTACTCGATTGATGGTGACAATATATGGAGGAGTGTCTCAGCTGAGGTTCGCCAAGCAGCAGATGCCAAGATGGGATCATCCTGCAGCAGATGAAATGTCTGTGAAGGATAAAGGTAGAAGGAGCAGCAGACCTTCAGAACCTAATGCAAACTGACCACCTCTGAAAGGAGAAGGGGAAAGAGGAAAAGAGGCTTGAGTGGGAAAAGCTTCAGATTGAGCTGAGTCTTGGCCAGGCCAATGGGCACCCTGACCAAAGATTGCCCATGGGAGCCCTGTGTAGGGCAGGAATGGCCTGAGCAGCCCCACGGTCCTCAGTCATTGGCTGAGAGTGGCCAGAGGCGTGGGGCAGCATGGCCTTAGCTTGACCACTCAGTGTGGCAGCTAGAGCTGGAGCTCCCGCAGTGGGTTCTCGTGAAGGGGGATCTGAGTGGGCACCTCCTGGTGATCACACGAGAGAAAACAGAATTCAGAATTCTTGCTTAACCACTTGCTGACCTCCTGCCTCCAGCCCAGAGGGTATATCTTTACAGCTTCTAGATCTGATTATACTATTGCTTAACAACATGCAATGGTTCCTACACAGGAAAGAAGGCTCCAGCTCCTTGGAAAACACCAAGGCCATTCACTTCCCAGTTTTCTTCCTACTCTCCCTCCAAGAATAGCTCCTAGGCTGCAATCCAGAGGTTGTAATACCACATGGTATTTCTAAGTCAGTATCATGTGGTATTCTAGATTCACTTTCTAGATCTCCCTACCACTCCCAATGGTCTAAAATGGGTCATGTCATATATTTCTTGGGGATACAACTGTGAAGACACAGTCCCAGTACTTGTGAACGCAATATTTCAAGGCTAGTGCAAATGTCACCTCCTCTGAGGTTTCCTGGGCATCACAGACAAAACTCATCCCCTTTTCCATGGCCCTTTTATTGTCTTGATCACACTGTATCACACTCAGTTGGGTTGTGTGCCTGCCTCCCCACACCCAGTTAGCTCATTGAGGCACCGGCCCGTCTTTGCCCTCTTATGCTTCTCCCACTTTGACAACCACTGAGATGTTCCCATCAGCATTTACGACAGCAGAGACTACAGTTAGAAGATATCTTGCATCTGTCCAGCCTTAGGGAATCAAGCAGTGACAGCAAACCATTCAGACTCTAACCTACAGGGTACTTGCTCTGCCAGGCACCAGAGTGGGGACACAACGTGAGACATGGTCATGTCACACATGCCCTGCCTTCTATGAGTCTTCTTTCCAAAAGTTCCACATTGCTTGAGACTCTTTAGACCACACTTCTTTTCTCACATCTCGTGTGATGCTTAATTTGTGGCAACAGGAGCTGGACCAAACTTATACTTCTAAGCCTTTTTGGTAAATTCTTTTCTCCAAAGGTGAGTGTGAGCAATGGAATCAGCAAGTTAAATTTAATTGCAATGTAATAGCTTCCAGTTTGATTATCTGGAAACTATTATTCTGGTTTGGGGAAAGAAAAAGGTCACCGCCACAGTCTTAACTAAAAAAAAGTCACCGGAGAAGGTCAAAATTCCACTTGTAAAATCATTTTATTGGTATAAATATACATATGAATAAAATCCCTTCAGCCTGTAATGTAAGTGAATATTTGTGAAATGTCTTAAAAAGAGTAGTATTTTGATTTTTTACAGATGTCAAAGTATTCTCTCAAAATCACATCAAAAGCTAATATGCAGATGGAAATTAAAGGCCTTCAAAAACCATTAATATTCATAAAATCTCATTCCAATCAATTATATACATGACTCTGGGCACATGGTAGAACCAGCTGGGGGCCTCTTCCACTCTGTTCTCAGCTGTGTTTGTTGATGAGATACACCGACCAAGCTTT
The DNA here is from genome assembly GCA_026826555.1 of Tolypeutes matacus. Classification (NCBI taxonomy): domain Eukaryota; kingdom Metazoa; phylum Chordata; class Mammalia; order Cingulata; family Chlamyphoridae; genus Tolypeutes; species Tolypeutes matacus. The sequence goes on from JAKSZT010054400.1 coordinate 2,085,586, forward strand.
AAATGTACAATTCCATGTCAGGAAGGAAGAAGTTCCCCATGGGAGAATGTAAAAACCATACCCAAGATCTAGTATATATAATTTATACAAATTATTTATTAGTGTGCTCTGTTAATATAATTACAATGTGCAATTGCATACATCAAGAATAAATTGCTCTATCAGGTCGAACGCAGATTGGGTACAGATACACTCAGCAGTGCCCCACAGGGTCCAGTGGATGGCGTCACGTACGTCGGTGGCCAGTTACTTTATCTACTTCCAAAAACTCTCGCAGGGCACTCTGTTAGCTGCCTCAGAGGGATTCAAGTAGGGCCCATGGAATGACTGCTGGCTTCAGTAGAAGGCATATGAAGAATGCGGAGAAAGCAAATGCCAAGGGTTGGGGGAAAGACCAAAGGAATGCGTGTTGATTCCCTAAGAAATGGGTCTGCTTCTAAAGTCGAAGGGAGGAAGGGAAAGCAAGCCAGCACCCAGGAAAAGAGCACCTAGGAGGAGGTGGTGCCCTGGATCCTCTCTGATGGCCGGCCAAAAGCTCCCCACACAGCACGACTTGCGCGCGGGTCCCCTTCACACAAAAATAAACTCTTTTTCGGCTTCTTCCCCGGAGTCGCTGGACTTGCCCCCTTGCTGGCCATCTTTGCTGGAGGAATGCCGCCTCTGCTCGTGACACTCGTGGGGCTGCGGGGTCCAGCTCCTCCTCGAAACTGGAACGGAAAGGGAAGGAAGTCAGGCTGCCCAACAAGGCCCACAGTGGGTGACATGCAGGGGCCCCGAAAAGTAGGGGGTGCAGGGTGAACTTTCGCAGAACAACTCACCACTTATGCTTAGAGACTCGAGACAGACGCGAAAAACCAACCAACACAAACAGATACAAGTGGAAAGAAGGAAAAAACCAAACCCATGGCCTATGAGACGGTGAACCTCTCGTAGGTACAGTCGAGACTCTGGGGGCGAGGTCCCCAGAAAGCGAGGACACTGGGGGAGCCGAGGGAGCTGCCAGGAAGGAGGAGCGCCCCGAAGCTGCCCTGTGCGGGGGCCAGCTCCTCAGTCGTGGCCACTCCCTCCCTCTGCAGAGAGAGCAGGACAAACAGAGCGGCGAGGCGCTGGCTGCACAGATGTTCCATTTGACGCCTTCTGCAGCTCATTTAGGGCTTTGGATATGGGATATGGATGTTGGATACGGATCTGGATCTGGATATGGTATAGCAGGAAGATTCGTCAGACCTTCCTGTGTCTCATATAGCTTCCCTTTCGTTCCCTAGGAGACGGGTATGTTTTAACGTCTCGTAAAGTGAATTAAATATTGCCTGTGGCACCCTGAGCCCTTGGAGCCAATCCAGATAAAGGAATTATCATTATTTTTTCCTGTCCTAATTACACATAAATAGGAAGGACCCACTGAAGCGTTACAAGATAAAGATGGGAAAATAATTACTCTAACAGCCATTGTTCTGTGTCAGGCCTTCTGTATTTTTATTGCAACTCCTCGCCAGTTCCCTTCAAGACAGGTTTTGTAAAACCTGGAACCAGCAGTCAAACCTTAGATCTGTCTCTCCAAAGCCTACGTCTTTTCCAGTGAGAGCAAAGCTTCACTGCTACTCTACTTTGGGGAAAAGGTTCAATCGCCAAACTTCGGCACAGCTGTTAAAGGCTGTTAAAGGCTGTTAAATATTACTCACCATGTCTATTGTATAGACACCACTTACGCTAAAAATATCAAATGCACATACGGTGTGTGTTTTGAAAGAAGAGTGCAGCTACCTCATTGCTCTGCAATGGAAATGGCCCAACCAGGAACAGTGTTTTGGTCCTGGAAAAGCTACAGGATTCATGTCACGCTTCTAATCACTTTGATTTTAACATTATGCTAAAAAAAAAAAAAAAAAAAACCTCCCCTTGCCAGGAGCAGGCTGTTTAAATATATAACTCACTAAAGAGCATTTCAGGAAATGAAAGCTCATTAAACCTGATAGTTAAAATGCAAACATAATAAAGTACTTCCCTTGCCATTAAGACTGTCAGGACTGGAGACTGACCTCTAGACAATAAAAATTTTAATTTTTGGTTAATTACATTAAGTTTTCCTCATGGTAAAATTAAGTCTTCAAAATTATGAGTTCTTTTTACCTAATAGCTTTGAGCAAATTCTCAGGTGTGGGGGGAAAGCAACAAATGATATAATAGATCTTTATTCTTAGCTTGTTTTGAGTGAAAAAATTAAATCTATTTTTTGATTGGGCCTTTGGAAGTTGTTAATAACCCAGGCATTGGGAAAGAGGTAAATAAGTTTCTATAAATATTTTGCCCTTTATCACAAAATCATTTGATAGCAATACACAAAGAGTTATCAATTTCTGCCAACACTAAGAACAGGGCAAATTAGAAAAGATTTAAAATAACTTCACTTTGAAGATGCTTTGTAATAAATCTAACTTAAAGATACAATATCTTTATTGTATCTTTACAATGGTAAAGTGGTATCTGCTAGAATAACTTTTTCATTCAATTTTAAAACCAAAATAAGTTGTTCCTTTATATCAAATGACTTAAAATAAATTTCCATCACTAAAGGCTCAAGGGAAGAAATAAATAAGGTGATACATTGCTCATTTGTTTCTCAGGGCAAATATATTTGCTCTCATTTTTAAATTAAAAAATAAAGTCGTTTATCCTTCCGAGTATTCTAGCTTCCTGGAAATTCCATATCATGTTATATCAAATGCTCTCAGAGTACTCTCTAAAAATGGAGAAATTCATGGCACCAAAAATGTTTATGACAGATGTAAACTGAGATAACCCTAAAGGCCAAGGTCATTATCGCAGGTCTGTCTGAAATTCAGAGAAATCCAACTTGGGAGTCTTCCTGCAAAAGGCAACAGTGCTTCTGGGTTCCTCAGGGGTGAGGGCTGGGAATGGGAAGGGTAAAGCAAACCTCAGGGTAGCAAGCTGGCTTCTGGGCTTGAGTCTCGTCCCAGGCTGACACATCCTTGGCATCGTAGGTAGGCATCATTCACAGAGGCACAGTGAGACCAAGGAACTAAAGTCACACAATGAATGTGCCCGAGTTTGGAAACCAAAGCGCCTGGCTCTCCCCAGCCCCTTCCTTCTTATTAGTCTATATGATTAGCATAAACAGCTTTGGAGGGGGATGCTCTGTGTCAAGTTTGTTTTCCAGTCCTCAGGCAAGCATTGTGAGTGCCCTTAATTAGGATGCTAATTACAATGATAATGATTGAAGTAGGTTTGGTCAGGCGTCCATTAATGGGTGGTTTAAATATGAATTTTTTCTGCTTAAAAGTTAACATTTCAGGATTTAAACATCTTTATAAAATTCAGAATTTTTACTAATTCACCTGGACCTCTTCTAAGGCAGCCTAATTTAATGCTTGACTTTATTCATGTTGTGAAAAATCAGATTTTTAAACTATACTTCTTTAACACACATTAATTTAACCCACTTTAATACAAAGTGCTGGAGTCTCTCTATACACGGATTTATTACACTGCATGTGCTATTAAAATTAAGTTTTAAAAGGTACTCAAGGAAGGACCAGGTAATTTATTCAATGCAAAAATTCCCTTTATATTCACAATAATTTAGTGCAGAAAGGCTCAAACATGAAATCTGTAATTCTTGAAGATGATTTGACTTTGCATACACACACATATAAGGGCTAATTTTTAAGCTTCTGAAAAGTGCACATAAGCTCAGAATTAGAGATTCATATGAAAATTTAAACTTTTTCCATTTAAGTTCCAGGGACATTCATATTTCCCAGGAGGAATCGTTATTATGGTTTTAAAATAATATTCTGTTAGTTGGCACCGATTTTTTAAAATTTTATTTTAACTTTCTGACAAGAGTCACAGCCAACTTTTAAACTTCTCTTGAAGAACTCAGATAGGATAAGTGGATCTCTGATCTTTAGAAAAAAGTAAAACAAAGCACTGGCTTATAGATTACGAGTGCCAGCCAAGTATTTATTGGCTACAGGTTGGATTGTGGAAGAGGCAAGTGACATATAAAAGGAATCTCAGAATCAGACCCCCTGTACAAATAGGATGTATTACAATGCATACAAAGCCAAAATCAAACTCTTTTCTTCAAGAAAATAGGATAAATTCCAATGACAACATCACAGCTTTTAATTGAATGGAGAGAGGAAATGATATGAACTTCAAAAGATGCAGTTACAAGTATTTCCAGTAAAAGAAAGCAAGCATTTTACCTGTCAAATCAACATGAAACTAGCCACACAATTAAGACAATAATTATCATGATAAAAATAAGCAGCATGCTTTGAAAGCAATAGCTTATGTTTGTTTCATGAATTTACGAAAATAAGAAAGCTGTGCAAACAAAGCTACTCTTGAAAGACAAAGGTATCTACACCATGATTTACTAGAATTGCTCTGCTAAATGCTACTTGTTAACCAGAAACTAGTCAGAAAGCAGAGTGCTATGCAATTCCCAAAGGTGAAGACAGTCACGTGCTAGGAATCGGCACTAACAAAACAAATTTTAAATAGTATATGTAAAACTAATGTAATTGATGCTCCTTTTTGGTGCCTGTTGGTATTTCAGTAAATAAAGGCGGAACAGCAAATACAAGATGGTGCTATTAAATTCTGTGAAAATTTGACGCAGCCCATCACAAAGAGAATTTTAAGCCAAAAAGTCATGGAGTTATGGAAATGTAAGAGAGAGAATTTCTTCTCCTCGCCTTTCTCTGGTTTGGCTCATCTCTGTGCTCATCCACTACTGACACTGACTCAATGCCTTACTGAGTGGTTATTGTGGTATTTGGAGTGTGGGCACTCTGAGTCTCTCCACTGCTGAAAGTCTTTTAGTAGCCTCCTGAAGAAGAACCGTTGCATTAAGGGTACTGGTTAATAATAAATGATCTCATAGAGTCGTGCAAATGTAAATTTCCGGAATCTAGAAATATCTATAACCTGGGGTTTCCTTATTGCAAGGGGCAATACAGAGATAGAGCCTCTGATATGATAGACACTCAAAAATAACTCTACCTCTCCAGAAAGTGTCTTAGATGTTCATTTACGGAACATTTTTAAATGACTTGAAGGTAACAGACATTTTCTTGCCGTATCAGAGAAAATCTCTTGTACAGAGGGGAGTTGTTGTAACTGTGTGTCTATAAACAAGGCTACCACACAGGAAATCCTTTAAAATGAAGGGCCAAGTCAGCCTGTTTCCTCCAGGGCAGGTGCTCCCAGACCCAGATGGAAGGTTCTGTCCCTACGTGAGCTACAGACTTTGCTTTATACCGCACGTCACATCCTTAACTCTGCCCTGTCACCTAGCTGGGGCGTGGCTGGACACCAGGCAGGTCAGGGCGCACCCAAAGGTATCGGGCTGGCTCCCAACGCTGTGGCTTGTAGGGAGCCAACATGTGCTTTTTGGTTGCTGTTGTTTGTTTTTAAATCTACCTCAAGGGATGTTCTGAAGGTAGCACTTTCTCTCAGGAGTTCCTTGAGGAACTGGGCTTTTAAGCCATGAGGTGGGTCACCAGAGGTTAGTTATCAATAATAAAGGGCTCAAGTTTGAGAATAGCTTCTCCTTTTGCAACAGGTAAGTTATCTCTGTAGCAAGGTGGCTCCCCTTAACTTGTATTCTGAGATGCTGTCACAGGGGCAGTGAAGGGCATGGGGTTACAGCTAAAACGCTGCGCCATGCACACAATCACTGGGAGCCTAAATACACACGTTAACCCCTGGCAAATCAAAGGGCTACTTGAAGAAAAAGGTTTCATTCCAAGGGCAAAGGTCCTTGAAGGAAATCTCACGTATCAAAATATTTGGCATTCTTAGTCACAGAAAATTCCCTTCTGAGTTAGCAATGCTTATTTGAAAATTTCCCACTGGAGGTTAAAGCTGGTTTGAAATCTGTCTCTTTCTGTCTCCTGGGACTGCTCTGACCCGAAGAGAATGTTACAGAATTTATTACAGGGCCAAATGGAAGACAGAAGTCATAGACTAGCCACTGTAAAATCAACTAATTTGTTCCCAAAGGTTGGGAAGCTAATAAATAGGTGCCCTTTTGTATAAAGTGTCCACTGAAAGATCATGTTGTAAGACAAGGTCTGCTTTCAGTCACTGACTTTTTATCAATCCTTTCCAAAAAGAGTGAGAGGTGTTAGGTCAATATTCTCCGAGGGTATAAACTGTTATTCTAAGAATTTCAGATCTAATCCCAGTTGAAATCTAGCAGAACGGTAAAGCTATAAGGGAAAGGATTAGGAGGCATGGTCTCCCAACTAAAAATAAAACTACATGACCACAAAAATGTGAAAGGATGAGTCACTGCTACTCCAAAGTAACTTGAAGCTTCTCCTAGAATTTCTAGTTTTAGATTTTTAAATTTTCATGTCAATAGGTTTTGCTCCAAATGGAAGGACCATCCTGTTGCCATATGGAAAAAAAAAAATCTGATGTATGAATAATCCCTACCCAGTCCCAGGATAGAAGCTACTCAATTAAAGTCCATTTTTGTTAGTGCCAGTTCATAAGCTTTGGGTCAGTGAGGAATGATAATCGAAGGCTCTAACCATTTGTTGGCTGTGACTTCCTGTGCCCAATTGCATTCACTTCCTCTTCTGCAATGGTGGAGCACAGTTTTGAAGATCTTTTCCCTCTACTGGAAGGCTTGTCATGATCTGAATCTCTTTTGTAATAATCTCCTCTTTGCACTACCGAGGAAAAGGGATTCATTTTACCCTTTATATTAGCAAATACACCAATGTGTTGACATTAATAGTAAAAAATGTTACTATTAAAATTCAATATCATCTTACCCACCCCACTTAGGAGTCAAGGAACCTACAGTGTTAGTCCTTATCTACAGAATTCAACAGCCAACACGATGGAAATGTTGTGCAAAATGAGGTGAACTTTGAGTCTGCCCCAAAAAGATACTAACAAAAAAGCCCCTGTGTTACCATTTTGATTCCACAATGGATTAATGAAAATCACATTCACTATGGAACAGTCCAGAAGAATCATAGTGATTTACCTGTTTCAGAAATTAGTTGGGCACGCTAGTCCAAAGGGAGGCACAGAACAAGGAAATGGAGTAACCAGCATGAACAACGTACAAGAAAATAGTTAAGAGTACATCACGAACATTTTCTAAAGAAACAGGGCTAATGAAGGACAAGCTGTTAAGTGAAAAGAGGTCAAAATCTTATCACCTTGGACATTTACAATCTTTCCTTAAACCTTGTCTATATTTCCAGTCCAACTTCAATTCAAAGTGATACTATCTATATGATCTCCAGGGTTAGTTTATTGATCCTTGGACCCTAGATGGGAAATGGTCTCCATAGCTCTACTGTCTCTACTGTCCAACTACTGGGGGGAGCGAGAGAGGGAATCAAAATCTATCCCTGAAGCTCTGAAATATTTGAGCAGTAACTCATTCTATTTCTTATATTCCTGGGGAAAAGATATGGGACTTTCCACAGCAGCTAAAGGCATTCTAGGGGCATTTCTCTGCTATTTCCCTCTGTGAACTCATGGAAGGCCTCTGATACTCATTCTTACTTGCGAGGCCTATGGGTTACTCTAAGATTTCTTTTGGACATCCATAGGCATCCAGGAAACATCATTTTCCAAAAATGTTAATGATTTTTTTCATATAACCTGCTGTCTTTTATTTTAACCTTCAGCATTTCAATGGTTTTCCACAAGATGGTCATTCCTACTTACCACTGCCACCCCTTTCCTGCCTCCCATTTCTCTCTAAAAGGATTCTTTCAAGCCATTTTCAAAGTTTCCTTGTAAATAAAGATGCAAAGGAAGGAAATGGAGGGTGGGAATGGAGAGGGGCTGTGTGATGACAGCAGGACTGCCAGAGGCATGTCTCAGCTCAGGACACTCTCATCTGGAGCCAGCAAAGGTTCTTCCTTCTAAGCCAAGACTTCCAAAGGTGGTAGCTACAATACTGAAACCTCTGTTCATTTACTCCATGTGAAATGCCTACAGGCCAGTATCTTTGAAGTCGCTTCCCTGTTTGACAGAAGTGCTTTTCCAGCTCTGGTCACAACCCTGGTTTAGCCAATAGGCGAATGAAGCTTGTACCCAACAAATTAATCTGCAGAATGGGTATGAGAAAGCAGGCAGTGTTATTTTTTTTTCATTAGACTCTCAAGCCATAAAGAGAGTACTCAGAAACACAACCCACAATCCAAGACTACTATTAAATAGAAAAGAAGAAAAAAAAAAGGCCAATGGAGGAAGATGTCAGAGTCGAAGAGATCAAAATATCCTAGGATAGCAAATAAATATAAAATAAAGCAACCCCAAAACACAATGAGAGCTCTCTGGACATGGGTGATGACTTGCGTGGTCCTAGGATTTCTTGATAGGAGGGGCTTAGAGGCAGCATTCACTTTACTTAGGACAGACCCAAAAGTCAATTGTGCAGATAAAAGAATGGAGGAGGTAGGTAAAAGAAATGGCAGGTGTGTTGAAGCCACACAGCTCCCAGAGAGGACAACCAGATCTGATTCTAGGAAAGGACATTCACGTCAAGGGATTATCTTGCTTTGCTCCTACTCCAGCAAACGAGAAGTGTCCATCCAGGTGACGTGCTTTTGAGAACAAAGCACTTCTGGCCTCATGAGCGAGCAAGTACAACAGGCCACACGGTCTCTGGGGCCAGGGCAGGCTGCTTCTGAGCCATAGCAATGGTCATTTACCACAAGCTTCTCTTGGAAAGAACGGGACCTAGAAACCTACAGCACACATCATGTGAGTCACAAAACAATCTTTAAGGTGCTCCTAACATATGAAGAGGCAGCTCTGGAGCATCTAGTAATGACTCACAAAGAAGTTAGACCTTTGGGCTGAAAGCCTCAGTTGTGCTTTTTCACTATCTGTATATGGTGCTTCATCATGAAGATCCAGCATTGTCAATAGGGTTGAACTGAGTTCCGAACTAAGAAACGACTCTGCCTCCAAGGGATGCTGACTTAGGCAAACACTGAGACATCACTTAAGTCCAGGGATATTTATTTTCCTTTGAAACGACCCTCCTTGGGGAGGACCAGCGAAGAAGAAATTTCTTACCTTCCTGGGAAAATGTCCTGGGACTGGGCTGAGGGCTGCTCTGGCCATCTCTCTCCTTTTCTGAAGGAACTTTTTTCAGGATAGGTGGAAGAAGAGCAACTTTAGGGGAGCTAGGGCCAGATGGAGAATCTGGGATGTCCTCTACGGAGACACAAACATGTGAATGAAACTGTTCGACAGATTGGATTCCAAGAGCATAAGCCAGGTTAATTTAAACACAAATAACTAATAAGAAAAAGTCATCACAGAATTTTTCTGGCTGAAAATTAGCGCCAGATTTCTGCTTAGTGAAGTAACATCCACAAACAATAGAGAGAGAAATAATTAATACTCACAAAGGGCAAAACAGCACAGATGTGTGTCTATCCTGCAGACATAGAATTTCAATGAACTGATCTTTGCAAAATAGATCTGTAAGTCAGCCAAATGTTCCTCTGCCTCAAACAAAATGGCTCTTTGATTTTTGTTTTTTTTTTAAATATCAGTAGTATTTAGCCTTTACATGCTGTCAAATCCAGTGAAGTTGTCACAATATAGACTTAGATAAAAACGTGCAGGTGTGTTTGTGTGTGTATTTACACACATACATATACCATGATCATTAAGAATAACCTGGAATTGTCATGGGCTATTAGAACCACAAAAGACTTGGGTGATCACTGTGCAAATGAACTGATTAAATGACCTGCTAAGCTAAAAAGAGATGGTGAAAATAAAGCTACGGCTTTTTCCCAAAGTCAGTGCTCTTTCACTCTAACAGAAAGGATGAACTAAATTATGCTCCTTTAAAGAAAAAGTTCATCATCTCTGCTCTCTTACCAGCAAGTTAATTCTCAGCTCTGTGTGTGCGCGCACACGTGTATGGGTGAGGGTATGTGTGTGTGTTGTGTAAAACAGCCTGCAGCCAGGTTCTCTGCAGCCTCGTACTTCCACTCCAGGCTTCCCCTCTGCTTCACCATCTAGGCAGGAACGAGCAAGACAGTGAAGGGTTGAGCTCTTCCCACCTTCACTACCTCTGAGAACTGTGCCGCGGAAATGAGATGGTGTATCTCATTTCTATGAAAACATCATTTTCTATACACTAAGTACTAAGAGCTAAATGGACACATTTAGTAAATAAACTAAAACAAAAGCTTCCTGTAGCAGAATATTGGAAATCCAACTAGTCTTACATTCAACATTTGCAGCTGGGGAGCCAAAATACCATAGGGTAGGTTCATTTTATGAGCTGTTTCCTCACTTCCTCTTAGAGACATGCCTAGCTGACAAAGAAAGCAGTGAGCCTCCTTTTGAATAGTCATTTGTTGTTGTTGTTTTGTTTTTAAATTTAAACTGTTGTCTTTGTCTCCATTCTTTCTATTCCTTCTCATCAGAAGCTATTCTGTTTACACCAGGACATTTTTTCTATTTCCCGTTGTGATGGTTAAGTTCGCCTATCAACTTGGCCAGGTGATGGTGTCCAGTTGTTGGGTCAAGCAAGCACTGGCCTGATGGTTACTGTGAGGATATTCTGTGGATTTAAATCATCAGCGAGTTGATTGCATCTATGGCTGATGACATTACAATCAAGTGAGGAGATCGCCCTCAATAATGAGAAAAGTCTCATCCACTCAGTTGAAGGCCTTCAACGGAGAAGAGATGATTACAGCAGCCAGATGGAAGAATTTCCACCCCTACTTCAGCCGCCCAGCCTCTCCAGGGGAATTCATCGAAAACCTTCATCGTAGTTCCCAGCCTGTGGCCTGCCCTATGGAATTTGGATGTGCCCATCCCCATAGTCACATGAGCCAATGCCTATAAAGAAAACTCACGATATTTACCAGATATCTGTTTCCTTTCAGTTCTGCTTCCCTAGACAACCCTAATACACCCATCATGAAGAAATTTCAGCTTGGTTTGTGAAAAAAAGATTAAGTAGAATCACCAAGAATTTTGACCAAGTCTTAAGTGATTTGCTTCAGTTCCCTGAGGTGATCCTGTCTTTTGGAATCTGTGCACTGGTTTCCAGAGCAGCCAATGGGCTATGAGGACCAGGGAGCATCAGGCTGGCTGCTGGGTAAATGAAAGGAATGTATGAGTGGAAGATGAGAAAGATCCAGAAGTGGGATGAAATGTGGGCACAAGGGATACTACCTTTATTTCTCGTTTTACTCAAATCATCTGCATACTGGTGCATAAGTATGACGCACCATGCATCCTAACTTATAAACACACGTGCCCGTTGGGGAGGGGGAGGGTCGCAGAGCGGATACCGCCTCAGCTGGGGTGCTTTACTGCCTGGCTGCCACTTACCAGCTGCATGCCTTGGTGAATCTAGTATCTCTGTGCCTCATTTCCTCATCTGTAAAATGGGGCTGTGATGATGATTTCAGGAGTTCATCCACATATAGCACAAAGAACAGTGCTTGGCACAGAGTAAGCTGGTTCGATTAAGATCAGCTAATATTATTAGGTGGTAGAGTGAATCCTGTCTCCCACAAAGGCATGTTCAAGCCCCAACCCTGTCCCTGCGGATGTGAACTCATTTGAAAACAGGATCTTTGACGATGTTACGGATAAACTGAAGCAGAGGGGCCTTAATCCAATGTGACGGAGACTTTAGAAGCAGAGGAAATTGAACACAAGATGAGTAGAAGTCAAATGAGGAGAGTGGAGGAGGCTACCATGTGACAGAGGCAGACACTGACTGCCAGGAAGCCACCAGCAGAATGCGGCAGACTTTGGAGAAAGCACGGTTTGCCAAGACCTCAATTTTGAACTTCTAGCCTTCAAAACCGTGACAATAAATTCCTGTTGTTTAAAAAAAAAAAAAAAAATTCCTGTTGTTGAAACAAACCAGTTCTGTGGTATTTGTCATAGTAGCCCTGGCAAACTAAGACATGATGATGATGACGACGAGCCTAATCTGACTATATAGCTCTATCCCTGTTTGCCTAATTCACATGCGGAAATAAAGCACAGAGGTGAAGCGCTGATATGGCAGCTCATGACCGTAACCATTCTACTTTTGTATAGACTTTAAAATGTTCTTACTAGATAGTTGGAAAAACCTTTGCAGGAAATAGGGTCTCTGTGGCAACTTCAATTCTGTCTTCATAGAGCTACAGTCCTCAGAGACAATACATAGACAAATGCGTGTGGCCCTGTTCCAGTAAAACTTTATTTAAAAATAGAGGCCCCCAGTTTTCTAAGCCCTGTTCTAAACCATTGATATTTCATAGAATATTGGGCAAAAACAAAGAAACTTAAGTTTTCCTCATTTGTGACCCTGATCTTCAAATTGCAGCCTTTTGAAGGGTCCACACACCCTGAAGACAGATTTCAGAAAACCGAATCCAGCACCGTAGCTGGGTCAACACAAGACTAGTTTTCCCATCCTCCTGTCCAAGCTGCAGCCCTGACAGCCTCAGGATTCCCAAGACTTGCAGACAGTGGGCTCCACAATGAATAAAGAAAGCCCTCGCCCTGTCACCTTAGCAGCTTCTGGCAGGTTTCTCCTGTCCCCTCCTGCAGAATCCCACCCCACACATGGCCACCTGTAGCCCTTGCAACCATATGTGGAACCTCGATCCCCCCAGGTCCAGGAAGCCGCCTGGTCACCGCGTGCCTCCCTGATCTGTGACCCCCTTACCAGGCCGCGAGGCGGTTCTTGGTTTCTGCGGGATGGTGGGCCGTGCTGCCAGGCTGGGCTTGGGGGACTGCAGGAGGGGCTTCGGGCTGGTCGGTGTGCTGGAAGAGCTCCAAGATCTGGAGCCCGCTTCCGCTCTGGGTTCTGCTTTCACACTCTTTTCTGGTGTTGCCAAACCAAAGCGGTTCTCTGGAAGACCTGGGTGCAGTTTAGGCACTAAAATGAAAACAGGTATGAAAAGCACACTCGACTTTAAAAATCAAAAGTCAAAGAGCCTGATAATTTGAAGTTAGGCAAAGTCTAGGACAAGCTTCTCCTTTACTGACATTCCTTAACAGAGATATTTCAGACCTGAATGAAAACATGCTGGAGATAGACAAGTTCTCTGAAGGAAAGTGAGGAACCTGACGACAGCGCTATCCCCATCACCCGACTCTGCAGATGACGAGGCTCACGTGTAACTGACCAGCTCTGTGACAATGTGCAAAGAGAACAGGAGTTCTGGACGCATCTGAAGGTCTTCCTTGGATCTGGCATGAGGTCTGGGCAAAACCAGTTGTAACTCCCCGATTATGGACAGTAATCAGATAGGGCCTGGCCGCGGGACCCCAGCAGGGCAGTCTACGCCGAGGCCTTAAATTCCCCAGGCGACTGGCAAAAATAGGCTGGTTACATTTGATTTACATTCCAATGCTTTCTGCAGGAAGACACTGAAAGCTAGGCACCAGAACATCAAAGAGCAAACTGAGTCTCCTAAAATGCAATTTACAAGTCACTCTCCAAACACTGTCCATCGAAAGTATCTGATTCTTTTACTATACCTGAAAAGTCAGAGCGCCAAAGGACATGTTCTCTGATACTCAAGCTAAAAGGGAAGAAGATCCCCTCATATCAAACAAAAGACGGCCCGTCCACATACACGCGTGGCTTATTTTTAAAAACATTAGCCATGTCTCTACCTTTTATTTTTAACCTAAAAAGGACCAAGATTTGGGAGTTCAGATAGAATCAGAATTTCTTCTATTTGGGAAATTAGTAAAGGTGCCCTGTCCAGGTGGAACTAGGTGAGGTGAAAGGTGGTGTTTTTTCAGGTGATACCTGTGAACAAGAATTCTCGCCTCCCACTTCATTTTCCTTTCGATCACCAGTGGCTCCTGGAGCCAGCAGGTAAGTTTGCTTTCTCAGGGGGTGACAGCCAATGGCTTGACTTACCTGCCCCACTTCCGTCCAACCGTTCTATGCTGTTCAAGGACAGGCTACAAGGCTCCTGGGAGACAGCTTCATTACCAAGCTTCTAGAAAATTCAAGCACCACCCCCCAAAGAAGGGTACATTTATTTAATGTGTAAGAAAAAAAAAATAAAGCAGAAACTAAATGACAACAAATACTGGCTCCTTGACTCCACGGGTGACAGTCTGACTCGTCTGCCTGTCTCCCTGAGGCTTGCCTGCGGGGACAGAGCTGTGAGAAATGCAACCTGCTCTGCGTCTGCAGGCTGGGCTCTGTGGTCTGAAGGTGCAGCTGGTTCAGACGTGTGACGCCGACGAGCTTGGTGGCATTTCCTGCCTTTCTTGCTGAACACTTATGAGCGTCTGTAACCCGTGATGCTCCATGGGTCCCCAGGCCCAGTTGTGGGGTCACTTAAACTCTACAGATTTACCAGACCCTCTCTAGGTTTTAGTTTCCAAAAACTCAAGTTTTAAAGGCAGTGAAACCTTTCTGATCTCAAGGTGTAAAAATAAGTGAAAAGGTTTGAAACAGGTAGGTCTTTCTTGCATTAAGATGGCATCACAGCACACAGAACTATTTTTCAGAAGGCAAATACAGAGGAACAAGCTTTGGGATGGCATGAATTAAAAATAAAATCTGCAAGCAAGAGGGGTTTGTGATAGCAAAGGTTGGGCAAGTTAAATGCTACCGTCTCAGGGTAGCAGCTGCAACTGCCCAAGCTCAGAATCAGCAACCTCCCCACCCCCTGGAGAAGACCCACGTCAGCGCGATGCATTTAGACCCAAAAAAGATATGAAATGAGAAGCCCGGTGCTGACTGAATAATACCTAAGGGTCCTCCTGACAAAGATGCTCCACATCTACTTCTGTCTAAAACTCAAAAACAAGGCAGGCAGGTCGATCAGAAGGCACGATGATACTCCCGAGGCAGTATCATCTCGTGCCACTCATTCCTGCTCATCTCGTGCTTCCGATGAGCCTAAAAAGCATATATGTGCTGCCAGTTCCCAGCTCTACGTTGTTTTTGATGCTATGGGAGGGATTATTTGAAATGCAGTTGAGATCCGACTCATCTGCCGGGTCTACAGATAGACTGTCACGATCATACATTCCCAGGAGTGACGGCTCTAAAGGAGCACACCCATTTCAGGAAAGCCGAGGCACGCTTGGCCAGACCGCACACGTTCCACCCTCCCTAGCGCAGGGAGCTGAGCAACCCTCCGAGAGGAAAGGTGCACCAGGCACCGTGACTACAGTGGGCATGCTACTTGCCATCGCAGTGGAAAAGTGATGCCAAGGAGAGGAAGCCCCATGGCAGAGGCTGCTCATAGAGTCCCCTGAGCCTGGAACAAGGTCTGCAGGGATGTGACCAGCCACGACGTCCCAGCCAGGACAGCAGGGGATGGGTGAGCCCGTGAGCTGGAGCTGCTTAGAGGCTTGACCTAGCCAGTCCCCAAACCATCGTGCCTGCTGCTGGCATGTTCAGCCTATCAGAGGGCAGGGCATGTGTGCCGTGGCCCAGACAAAAAGCCCCGAAAGAGGGTGAGCCAAGGGAGGCGCCCAGGGCATAAAATTTAAGGAGACACTCGCTCTCAGGCTCATGCTTTTATGGCACCTGAGCGTGAGACTCTCCTTAAGTTATACTCTGGTGCCTCCCTTGCCTTCCCTGGGAAAAAAAAGAAAGCAGGTGAGATGGTACCCAAAGAAAAGATATATCCTCTGAGCACTTAATGCCTGTTATACTCCTTGGTTAATATATGATAAAAACCATATCTTCATCCCCACAGTTCTCTATGTTTTTAAATACATGTCTTAAATGTAAATAATGTAGAGAGAATTACTCGAGAGTGAAGACACCAGCTTAAAAAAAAAAAAGTCAGCTGTGTATTGAGATGCAGCTTATGGTGTGTAGCAGTTTGATATTATCTATGAATTCCAAAAAGAGATACAGACTATGTTTGTAAACTGGTCTGTTCCTCTGGGCACGATACCCCTTGATTGGTAAATTAAGATGAGGGCTTTGATTCGACCACATCATTAGGGCATGCAGGGTTGAGTCCCTGCCTCCTTCGTGGGCTGTATAAATGGACATTCCATCAAGGAGAACCCAGGAATAGATACCTGGGAATAGAGTGCTCCATAGACAGGGCAGAGGAGAGAACTTGATATTGAGGCCTGGGAGAGATGAGCCATTCCCCTGATAGTCTACAGCTGACCTCATGGAGAGACCAGAGTAGTCTGGAAAGACACAAGCCCTCCAGCCTCCAGCTGAGATGAGAAGAAGCTGGGCCCACCGAGCCCTGAGAGGGAGAGGAAGGCGGAACCCTTGCAGACACTGCGCGCCATCTTGCTTCAACACGTGGCAACAGGTTTTGGTGAGGAAATACCTGTTACGGTACCTTGAGTTGGACTCTTTAGGGCCTTGTAACTGTAAGTTTTCACCCTAAATAAATACCCTTTATAAAGGCCAACAGATTTCTGGCTTTTTGTATCAGCACCCCTTTGGCTGAAAATACATGGTGCTAACTTCTAAAGCATACAATCATGGCATTTTAGGGGAAAATATTCTAAGCTGATTTTTAAAAAAACTGCCTTTTATTATTTATTGCTCTAATACACATGCCTGGTCTGAATTTTAAAAACTAAGGATTCTGATGATTGTTGTTTTAAATAGACACTAGGTGGAGCTAGGAGATCATCAGTCTATGTCTTGAACACTTACAAACACTAAACCATAAGGATTTTACCACTTGGAGCCAATTTGTGTATCAACTCCAAAGCAAATGGAAAAAAACACTCTAGCATCTCTCATCCTCCCACCAAAAGGAGTGGCTCATCACCGGAAACAGTGATTAAACAAAGAGCTCATTAGCGTAAATAGTATGTTCATTGTTGTAAAGAAATTCCATAAAACAGATTAAAATGTAAACATTTCCTTGGGCGTGAGTCACCAGAGATGAGGTGGTATTTATCCAGAATTTTGACCGGTGAAGGCTAACATGCTTCCCTTGTTGAGTGGGCAGAATCCAGTTACAGAGCTGCCCCTCCTGCCTGTCTCTAAGGTGTAATGAGTGTATTAGGAGGGCTCTGTGACTAGGCAATTGCTCTATCAGGCTGGTGCTGGCAGGAGAACTGTGGGTAAGGAGTTGTAAAATCACATGGGATGCAAGATTTAATCTAGAAGTAAAACAAAACAGCCCACCACTATTTTTTGCTTTACTATTTACTTTCTGAAAATTAATCACGGTGAACTGTTTTTTTGCTGACACTTCCAATAAAATAGATGTAGAATTTTCCTTTCTTTGGAGAACCCAGTTTTAAAAAAGAAAAAGTGGTCAGGAAAATGCATGGAAACCCAAACCTGGCTTAACCAAGGAAATATTAAACTTAGTGAGAGCAATACGATGCAATCCTTGAAGTAGCGGAGAAAAAGGAAGGGAAAAGGAAAGGAAAAGGAAAGGAGAGCCTTATATTTTAAAGAGAGATCCAAAGAATAAATAATCCTCTAAATTGATTATGGGAACGCTCAGCAATTGATATATTCCACTATGAAGTTTTTTATATCAATGGACAAGTATTCGATTAATTATAATTACACCTTTAAGTCTTTTTCCATAGCCTTTTAAATCTGAATTATAGCAAGGAATTTTCAGTTTTGAAAAGGCAAATAAATTATAAAATAGCTGAAAACCAAATTCTGCCTTTACAGAATGACGTTTCAAGATCTTCATTTGCCTGTCAGTTCTCCCATCTCATGTCACTCTCAGGACTCAACCTGGATTCAATCGGTTCATCCTTTTCCCAGGTTTGGTGCTGCCTTGAAGAGTTCTCCAGTGCTTCTGGGACACTCACAGAAGGCACCTGGGCAAGTGTGAAAAAGCCTGTAGACTCTCAGCCAGTGAACTACCTTCTAACGCTATGGCTCTCCAGAACGTGTCTCTAGCACCAAAGTAGAAAACACAGCCATGCTTTCAGGGTCTGTGGTCCAGATTCTTTAAAATTAAGTCTTTTGCATTTGGATTTTTTATCACCCCTAAGAAACAAGTGGAGGCAAGAACACAAGGACAACCATCAAAACAGGCTCTCGCTTACCTTCTGTGCACAGGCAGCTCTCCTCTCCTGCTTGGCTTTCATCTCTGCCAGCAGACCACTGCCCATCACTTGGACCCCATACCTTCGCCCTCCCTGTGGGCTGCCCTTGCTGTCACTCCGCTCCAACTTCCCCATTTCTTCCACTTGACTCTCTTCCAGGGAGTCGGGTGTTTTTGTCTCCTCTATCCGTTCAGAACTGCTGTTGTCCTCCGTTGGCTTCGGGTCTTTCCTGGTAGTGTCCACGGCTGGACTTCTGACCACCCCTTTTGGTGATGAGGGTTCATCTGTCATCAAGACAGTTGGTGGCCGCTCAGATTTGGATCGGGATTTGATTAAATTGAGAAAGCCACTTTTCCGAGAATCTCGCTTTTTCTTTTCATCTCCCGCTTCACTAAGCTCATGGCATTCTGAGCCCCTTGATCTCCTGCAATTGAAACCAAGACACAAATGCAGTTGGTTTTACTGTGATATGTTCAACAGAAATCATTCAACCTACAAACACGGCAACTGCTGCTCATACTGCAACTATTTGAGGCATTTCAAGAAGCTGATGAGTTACTGCATCTAGGAAGTAAAGAGGAGCACGGAACAATATCATCACTTCCACCAGTGAGGATACCAAGGCACACACATAATTAAGGGTGAGAATCAGTGATGGACTGAAAGTAGAGATGAGTTTTATTTTTAAGTGCTCTAGACCAGTGCCTCTCTACTTGTTAGAACTTCCAACAAAGCTGGCTGCACTGAAACAACAGGTGGGTGACTGCCTTATTTAATTTAGAGGACACTATAAAGGACCAGATAACTTTATAAGCTGCTAACAATCCTTCCACAGTAATGGATAATATCTGCAATCCCACTCTTAGTGCTCAATCCAAACAAATAGTTGGACCTTTGTTTAAATGTAATAGCACTGAAAGAGGCAACAAAATGAAAAGATAGTGAGCTTTGGTTGAGGGTTGTCAGAAAGAATACTCTGAAATCCTGGGAAGTGGGCAGGGGAAAAGATGAAATGAAATGGATTATGTGGGAACTATCACCAAAAACTGTCTTCCAATTAGGGATGGTAGACTGAACACCATTTAGCTTCCCTCATTCCCCATCAAAATCAGAGCAATGGATTAAGAAAAAAAAGAAGGAAAAAAGACCTAAGGGCACAGGGGAGAAAAGGCAAAAGCAACAAAATCTGGAAGCCAAATGGTTATGAGTGATAGCTTACTTAGAAGATCTGAGCGCACAGAAACCTAAACCAGCAGTAGGGGAGATCCAGAAGCAAGCCGGTGTGCTGGCTCAGGAATGAGAAGCAAGAGGCACTTCTGGCAGTGGAAGAAGAGGTGGGGCTTAAAGAGGAAGACTGGCCGAGGCCTGTTCACGAAACCATTAGATCCTCTCCCCAAACCACAGAGCAGTGATGCTGCCCAGCTCTGTTCTCTCATTCTGGCCACCAGAACACAGTGGCCAGTTTATGATCTTGAGACAGGACATCTTTGGGAAATCTGAGACAGTGAAGAGAAAAAAACAAAAAACAAAAAAATAAAAACCCTCCCTTCCAAAAAATGGTCCAAGGAGATCATCTACATTGAAGCCCACCAGTCAGCAAGCCCACTCTCAAACTCCCAAGAAGCTCTTTAGTGCCCCCACTCCATTTCAACATGAAAGAGAAAAAACACTGCATCCATGAAACAAGTATAATGTTAAAATGTGATAGCAAAAATGAAAAATTCATGAATGGAAGATAAATTGAGAAAATCTTTCAGAAAGTAGTGGGGCAAAGACAAATAATTAGAAAACAGCAGGGAAAAGGTAAGAAAATTAGTGGATTAGTAGATGAAGTACATGATTTGACTAATAGAAGTTGAAGAAAAAGAGTACAGAGTACAAGGGAGGGAAGAAATTAGGAAAGAATAATTGAAGAACAATTCCAGAGCCAAGGATATGAATTTCCATATTGAAATGGCTCATTGAGTGCCAAGAAAATTGGCTTAAAACACCACCAACAAAAGACAAAAACACATCCCAGGGCTTACATGTCATTATAAAATGTTAAACGCACCGAGGACAAAGAGAAGCTCCCAAACATTTCCAGGGAAGCGGGGTGGGGAATGGCAAACAAAAGATCAAGACTCAGTGTGACACTGAATTAGTATAGCAACATTGGAAGCTAGAAGATAATAGGGGAAGGTTTCCAAAATTCTAAGGTATAAAATTTCAACCTAGAATTTTATACCCAGTCACAGTATTAATCAGAATGAAAGTTAGACGAGTTTTAGAAGTTCATCCCCATGTGCCCTTTCTCAGAAAGCAACCAGAGGAGGAAGTAAACTAGGAAGGAAGGAAACACAGGCCAAAGGAAATAGGAAAAGAATAGAGAAACGAGCTGAAGGGAATCCCTGGAAGATGGTGGGGAGAGATCCCAGGATGGGGGCAGAGCAATGAGCCTCCAGGTCAGACTGGAGCCGGTCCGAGGTGGTGAGTGACATTGTGTCTAAGAAGAACCCAAAATACTTGAAGGTACTTAGAGGTGCCCTACACCTTTACTGGGGAATTAGGAGACGAATCTGTGATAAGAACACAGAAACGAAGGAAGGGAAAACTGGACGATTATTAACTCAAGGAAAATAAAATGTTGCATAGGAGAGGAAATATAATCAGAGTATACCCTATAACTCAGCTATGAATAATATTTACATGGTTATAATGAGAAAAAACCCACTAAGTATTGTTCTAACCAATTATGACATAACTAAATAAAAAGGCTGGGGAGAAGGCGAGCGCGTGTTTGGGCGCTGCGAGTGTGGGTGGGTGGTACGGATGGAGGGTGGCAGAATAGAGCCCGTGAGGGCTAAACTGGCCTCTATGGCAAGGAGTCAACAGCCACAGTGACCACCTAAATCTAAATCTAAATCTGAAAACACGACAGAGAAATAAAAGCTATCCAGCATTATGGGAGCAAACAAAATCAACAGCTAGAGCAATCGACACTTGTTGCCTCTGGGGAAACAAGGAACATTTTATTTTTTGGTAAAAAGCTTTTTAGGACATTTGCCTTTTAAAACTCTAAGCGTGTGTAACTTTGCTCTTCCCACATTCTTCACGGTACTTCATGACTCCACCTATGGCTAACCCTCTACCTATCAAGCTGACAACAAGCTATTTTTATATAACAAAATGAAATGGAAAAAAGCACAACTTTAAGCAGATTCCATCCTTATTTGGTGGAAGCCTATTTGTGCACTGGAACATGACCAGAAGCCTCCTAGAGCAGTATCTTGGAAGAAACTGGATTTTACACCTTAAACGTTGCCCAACTTTCACCTGGAGTCTATTAAAGAGGAAGGTGGCACTAAACGTAGAGGAATCCACACTGGAGAAGATGACACCACACAGAGGCCAGAGGAAATGCTCACAAACCTTCCCGCTGACTAAAGAGCAACGTCTAAAGTTCAGGAAGATGAGGGTTTTCCCGGGGACAGGCCAGGGCGGTCCGATTCATTGCACCAGGAGCGAGTGAGGGCAGACTCCGTGCTAAGGGCTGTGCTAGCTCCTGACACGCAAACGGATCGTAAAGCTCAGGTGCTGGGAAGAGACCTGCAAGCAAATCGTCAGGAGGGTCTTTGGCGTTGAGCTCTGTTTAGGCTGGTATTACTCGAGTCTTTTACATTGAGAAGCTATTGATCTAATCTATGTGCTGGGAAAAAAAAAAAAAATTTAAACCTAACAAACTCTCAAAGGATTGTGTGTGCTCTAGCAGATGTGCACGGGGGACAAAAAAGTGTCAAGTCAGCAGTAGAGAAAGAGCAATTAATTTGGGGGGAGGATCTGTCAATGGAAAGCTTCAAAGAATAAATGACATT
The DNA here is from genome assembly GCA_026826555.1 of Tolypeutes matacus. Lineage (NCBI taxonomy): Eukaryota > Metazoa > Chordata > Mammalia > Cingulata > Chlamyphoridae > Tolypeutes > Tolypeutes matacus. The sequence goes on from JAKSZT010054400.1 coordinate 2,107,482, forward strand.
TAGGCTGGGTTTTGAAGAATCCAAGAAGGGAATTCTACCTAGGAGGCCAAGCTTCAAGGTCAGTGTCCCAGAAGACAAATAATTGGTTCCCAAAGCTTATAAGATTCAGTAAGTTATTCCGTTATGGATATAAAAATGAAACTCACTTCCACCTCACCATTCTGCTGAGGCAAGATAAGGCAAGTCAGTCTACAGAATGGATGGATTCCTTCTCCACGTGTGCCCAGACTGCCCGCCCTCGGCTTATCAGTATGGTTTAAATTTGGTCCTGAATTTGATATATCAAGGCAAAGAATATTTCACAGGCACAAACCCACGACATGCGTATGTATTAGAACGGATCTGCATTTAGCTGAAAACTAAATAACCTGATAAAAAGCATGCTGAAAGGTTGGAGTGTTTCAAGTTAAAACAACTGTTAGTAAAAAGTACCATTGAATTGTTTTCTAAGCAAAGTGATGAGAAGATGCAGAAAGAACTAAGCTTGAAACAACTGCACTAAAACTGTTGCCATGTGACACTGTCTAGCAATGATTCACCAAATTATGAACAAGTGAGAATTTCAAAGGCAGTCATTTCAGCCTGCCAGAGTCTACTGCCCTGTAGTGGCATCACAGAGGCGAATGTGATGAAGCCTGAGGAAAAAGCTGTGGTCTGCTTTAGACTAGTACAGTGGTTCTCAAACTTAAACTCGCCTCAGCATAACCTAGAGGGTGTGTTAAAAAAACAGATTGCGGGGCCTACTCCCAAATTTCAGATTCAGTAGGTCTGTGTAGGGACCTGAGCGTTTGCATTTCTAACAAGTTTCCGGGCAAACTGGCGCTTGCTGGTGTAGGCACCACAGTTTGCAAACCATCGGAATAGTAAATCCCATTAAAAAAAGAGGAATACATTATAAATGGGCCTCAGGATACACTCAGTTTAATTGTTAGTAATTTAAATGCGAATTAAATAGCATTAGTGAAATGGCTCTGAACTCACTTGGAATCCATTTTGGTCACCTTCTTGGTGAAAAATTCATCTACGCCTTCATCCACTCTTCCCATGAGTCCATTCTGTTCACCGTCTTGAGAGACTATGCTGACAGCCCAGACCTACAGAACAAACAGCTGTGAGTCAATCTACACCATACTTAACTCAGCAAACATTTCTTGCTAGAGTCAAGGCCCTGTGGTGAGGGCCACGGAGGCACAAGACTGGCTAAGTCACTGCAGGCAGGAGGGAACCAGTGGGAGGCAGGCCCTGGAAAGCCAGGGCCTGGAAAAGGAGTCACGAAGTAGCTCAGACTTAACAGGCCCCGCCTGGGCTATTCAACAGTCATTCCCCGCCCTCTTGCTGGCAGAGCCCTGGTTTCAGGAGGCGAATACTAACTTGCATAAACCCAACACCTTATTCCCATGCCCCGCATGGGTGTGAGGTACAAAGCTGTGAGGAGAAACTGCTTCCGAGCTCACAGGCAGGTTTTCCTTCGGAGGAGAGGAGAAAATGTGCTTTCTCTGCACTGTTATGTGAGGGAGGATGCCATGTGTGAGCAGTGGCAGCCATGTGGAGTCCACGAGCAAACAAGCTTGAGGACAAATGCAAAAAGGTAAAAAGCACCTGGAAGCTGGGCTGTGCTGCCAGATAAGCCTGCCCTGGCTTTCAAGACCTCCAGATTTCCTGTGAGGTAAGAAAACAGATATTTTTCACGTTCAGATGAGCATCTCATTACCTCCAGTTGATAAGTCCAAAGAAGTACGACAAGAACCTACCATGAAGAGCCTTGAACCTATGCTAAGGAGTGTGGATTTACTTTGAGCTAACAACAGAATGGCATGACTCATCTGTACCTTGGGCAGATAATTCTGGAGGAGCATGAAAGCCAAGAGATTGTAAGAGAGAAACAAATCGAAGAATCCTGGAGTCGTCTAACCTGGAGGCGCCCAGGGACTAATTAAGGGCTGGGAGAGTGAAAATGTAAAGGGAGGAGTTGCTCAAGACGAGGTCGAAGTTTCTAAGCTAGGAAAACGGAGCGTGGCTCTAGGGAATTCGGTTCAAAGATGAGATTTGGGAAGGAAGTTGAGTACCATCTCAGGCAAGTGCTTGAAGTGCTGGGGGAAACCCAGATGAGCACGAGCAGTTGAAACCTTGGGTCTCATGGTGACAAGCTACAATGAAACTATTTTCCATGGACAACCCAGAGCAAGCTTAGATGCTCGATTTGCTTTGCTGCTTGGGGGAAATCGGGCTCGTATCTGTAGATGCATTGTTTAAAGAAATGACCAAGGAAGCGGCTGTGGCTCAATCAGTAGGGCTCCCGTTTGCCATATGGGAGGCCCCAGGTTCGGTTCCCGGGGCCTCCTGGTGAGGGCAAGCCCGCCCGCACGGCGTGGTTAGCTGACCCGGCGGGCACGAGCAGCGAGGGGGGTATAAATGAATAAATAAATAAAATCTTTAAAAAAAAAAAAAAAGAAAGAAAGAAATGACCAGCCTTCGGCTCTAAGCAATCATCTCCTTCATCAGGAAACCTCCATTATGAAAAAGAACAGTGTGTTTGAGTTCCAGTTTGTGAAATGATGAAAAGGGGGGCAGACAACAGATGACAAAGAACGCTACAGAACATGAATAATAATTATACCTATTATCTGAATGGTGCTGTATATTGGAGCAAGGCTTTCAATGGAAAAAAATGACAAAAGCAAAATTCTAGAATTCAGTTATGGAGAGGGAAAAAGCTCACTGAGAAACCCTTACTTTGATTAGGAAAGATAAAGTAGTACAGGACTTTCCTGTATTAACATTTTTCCTTCTGAAAAAGAAGGGGGAGAGGGAACGGAGGTGGCTCAAGCAATTAGGTGCCTCCTTCCCACCTCGGAGGTCCCGGGTTCAGGTCCAGGTGCCCCCTAATGAAACAAAGAAGACGAGCAGACACAGCAAGTGCAAACAATGAGGGGGTGGGGAGAGAGAAATAAATTAAATAAATCTTGAAAAAAAAAAAAAAGGGAAATAATTTCTATAGTAATAATAGCCCCTTAAGTCTGTGCAATGCTCGATAGTTTACATGTGTTTTGCCCATTGAAATCTCACCCTTATCGTTACCAGTTGAACTAGAAAGGAAAGAGTTTTCTCTGTTTCTGGTTAGTCCAGATCAAAGAGGCCCACACAGGGCACCTGACAGAGGCAGAGGAGAAGGAGGGAGAGCAGGCCTCGGCTTTAACGGGCGCCCTCCTTGCAGCCATCCTTCCCTCGGAGGCTTCTCCTCAGGTGACTCCCTTCCTGCTTGAGGGAAAAATTAAGTTTTGCTTGTGTAATTCCTCCCTTTGGTCCTTTGCTTTTTTCCAGCTTTGAACCAGAATTCACAGCTGGCCCAGAAGAGTCTCTGGGGACGTGGAGAACATCAGAGAGGAAGGCACGGTCTTCAACAGCACGCTCGGCTTTTCCACGGAGCTGGCTGCTTTTTAGGGCTGGACAGCACCGTGCAGATGCCCAGACCATCCCTGTCATTTTAGGGATAAAGCGATGGAGAGCGGACAGGTGAAGAGAAGGCCAGTGTCCCCGAGGGACTGTCAGTGAAGTGCACTTCAAATGCATCTGTTAAAAGCGGAAGCAGGAGGTGCAATGGCCTGGAGGAAGGCAGCAGAAAGGCTGAGGACAAAAATGAAACGTAGCTGGTTCAAAACAGTTCAAGGCCAAACACACAGGCTGTTTTAGCTCATTTTCTAGCAAAGGGAAGGGATAGGACATACAGACATCAGAAGCTCCTGAAATTCCATTTGATTTTGGTCTCTTTCTGTCAAGAAGAATACACTTCAGACTGCTGCTTCAAAGGGAAAAGATAATCCCCAGGGATGCAAGAGAGTCCCGAGCTGGCTGGAACCTGTGCAGAGAAAGGCTCTGCAAATAAAATCCGGAACTGCTGCTGGTGATGTCTGAGAGCTCCAAAGATGGTAGACTTTGCACCCACGGTGTAGGAGCAAATGTTAAAAGGACAATTTGTGGATGCTTTGAAGGTAAACCAGTGGTCATGAGGACCACAGACATGTCGGACCACCTTCTGTTTTCTCTCCGCCAGGATCACTGGGGTGAGTGCACTGGGGAAATAGAGCAGGCGGGGCACCTGGATTTTGACAAGGCATCTGCCAAATCTCTCCCGATGCTTTGTAGGCCGGATGGAGAGATGCGGGTGGGGAGTGAAGGCAATCAGGTACATTAGTAAGTCTTTGAAGAAAAGTGTCCAAGGAGTTCTAATTAGTGAGCTGAACAATCACAGAATCTTATATGCATATAGTATACACAGTAAGAAACATGGAAAGTTGATGAGTTAGGCAATCGAGTCAAGAAATAAACCCAAAGGAAGGAAAATGAAGGAAATATAATAAAGAGAAGAGAAAAATGAATGAATTTGAGAGGACTGACAAAACTGAAAGCTGGCTCTTTAAAAAGACAAAAAATAGACACTCTCAAGGCTGATTCACAGTGAAGGCATTGAAAGTACACTCAAATTTTTTAAAAAGTGGGACAAGGCTATCAATGCAAAAAAGGTTATCACGATCAAGAATGGCACAAATTAGAAAAATTGATTGTGACTTACCACAAGAGCAGACTGAGAGGAAAATATGATCAATTACAACAAATATGGGAAATAAATTTAACCATTCATTGAAAAAAAATTAGCAAATTAGGCTAGAAGGAAACCTTCCCAACGGGATAAATAAGAGCAGACACTGCCACGTGTCTACCCAGGATCCAGTCTCTCCTGTTTGCTCAGTCACAAAGCCCCAACTTTGTTTGGAGTATCAATGTGAACAACTCAAAGGCTTATCTTCCCAGACTCCCTTGCAGTTGAGGGTACATGGCAAATGAGATGTAAGTGGAAGTGTGCTACAGACTTCTACGTAAGTTCTGATTTCCTGATGTGTGTGCTTCATTTCCTCCTTCCCTTTCCAGTCTGAAATATGCTTATAAAGGCAGAAGTTTCATAGATCTTGCCTGATATATAAGACCAATACAGTTAACTGGATGATATGGCCATTAAAAAAGTAAAATGCCACCTATGGTTGAATAAATAGAAGTATAGTATTTCAAAGGAGGGAGGTGATATGGCCAGATCCTACGCAAGTACTCTGTTTTGTCTGGGGTGCCACACTGCAGTTTACTCAAGAGAGAATAACAAGAATAGTAAATGGATTTCAGGCAAGAGCGCATGAGGAACATTCAAAGAGCTGAGGACATTTAGGTTTGAGAAGGAAAGACTCAGCAATGGCCCACAAATATTTGAAAGTCTGGTAAATAGAAGAGACTTAAAGAGCATGAACCACTTCCCAGAAGACATGAACAAGACAGCTAAGTTGCAACTATAGGGGCAGATTTTAGCAATAGAGCTATTAGAAAATGGATGTTCCAGAGAAAGAGCTCAATATAGACAGAATGACCAACTGATGGTTGTATAGAGATATACACGCACTCAATAAGGGATCTGGCAAGATGACTTCAAAATCCCTTCCAGCCTTGTGATACAGCTACTCAAACCACATAGGAGAAAAACCTATCACCCAGGATTCAGCCATTTTACTTAGAGTTGGCTTGTTTCATCACAGGGCCATGGCAAAATTACATGGCAAATTTATTCACGCCGACATATCATGTGCAGGGACGCCATCGTAGGGAATGTCACAGCAACTGAGGGTATGATCACGGGCAAATCGGTTACTGTCTTGGCTTCATCTTCCCTTGTATAGTAAGTGGACACTTTTTAGAATGTCTTCCCCTAGTAGATGCTGCCAGTTAGTGGCAGAATCAGGATGAGAGGTGGCAGAGCCCCTGAGTCCCAGTCCAGTGCTCTTTCCACTGTTGTAGGCAGATTGTAAAGGCTTTTCCTTTAGGGAATACTTTTCACCTACAGTCATGATAGGTGAATGCATAAACAGGGGTCAGCTACCTGCCTGGATGGGTACAAAGCCAACAAGCCCTCCTCCAGCCCTGCTAGGTGCCACGGTCGGAAAGCACCTCCCAGGCTCTCCTGCCGCGGGTTCTCGCTAGTGGTATCTGAGTGACCGTGACGCCCATCACGTCTAGGACTGGCCCCTAAAACCTCGTGCACGTGACCCTTAGTGCCTCATGATCCTCCAGCTGAATGGACGGGACTCAGAGATCCAGGGAGGCTAGAAGGGGTGCAAGAGGAAAGGAGCCTGAGTCCCTGAGTGACCACTGAAGGGCTCCCAGACAAGAAATACATTGGACTAGGATGTGAGCAGGAAATAAACTCAGAAATATCCAGGATTCCACAGCATCAAAGTCTGCCCCATTTGGCAGCTGGTGTTATCCTAACTCGCCCAGTGCACCCTTATGCCCTCTTGTAGGTGTGTGGGCACATTCTGGGCCCTTCAAACATGGCATTTGTGCTCTGATTTTCCCACGTGGAAGTCTTTCCCCCGCAGCAAAGACTTTCTGAAAGTCACTTCAGCTAAGCAACAAGCTTGCGTGTTGTGCACAGTGACTCACCGGCTTTCCGCCTGGGAGAGAAGGGGTGAGGGAGAGGTGGGGCTCTCCAGACCACCTACCGCTGCTTGGGTGGGTTGCTGCTTCTTGTTCCGCTTTGGCCTTAGCTTGGTGAAGTGCTCCAGCTTCTTCCCTTCCTCAGAGGGCAGCTCTGAGATGAAGCCCGAGCTCCGCTTCTCCTGTCTGAAGGATGGGAACGGCGGGTCTTCGATGTGAATCGGCACCTCTTCCAGAGCTTTATCCAGATCAAACTCCATTTCTAAGGTAAGACAAAGCCCAAGGCTGAAACTTACTAGAGACAGACGGATAGAAAAGCAAATCCCCCAGAGTAACTTCAAGTCCCTCGCAGAATAAACAACATCCATTTACAAACCACTCGACTCCCTCACTATTGGCCCATCAGAATCTAGAGCACCCCTAAGAAATATCGCTGAAGGGGTCTGAGGTCCGGGCTTCCCTGAAGGTCGTTTCATAGTCACAACGAAGTGCCTGGCATTACATACTCACTCACCAAAAGCCCTGGAGACAGGCCGTAGCATGCGGCTGTGAATACTCTTCCTTTTGGATTTAGGCGTCATCTAGCAATAAAATAAAGAAAACGTCAAAGAGGTAATCACAGAGAACATGCCTTCCAAACTTCGGAAGTGTCCTGGACAGATTGCTGAACCTGAAGATGCTCACTTCTTTAAAAGATGGCTTGGTACCATCTGAGAGAGAATCTTACTGAAAAGATTGAAATACATTTCTGAATGTTTACAATTTTCTCAAATGATATAGTGTTCTTCTTGCTTTCTTTCCCAGTTCTAATCAGTTAAAATCTATTTATATAACCGGAAGGAACAATGAACAACACAGAACTTAACTTTAAGTTGTATGTGAGGATGTTAACATGAATATAAAGAACAAGATTAAAAAAACATTAAAAAATCAGTTGCTGAAAATCATACTCGTATCACAGCAGTGTCAATACAGCACCGAACTCTTAATTGTCTACTTCCACAGTTTAAGCAGTTACCTTTTTAGTGTCACATTTCCGCCGCCAACATTTTGATTTGTGCTTTAGAGGCAAAGACTAATTTGGAAAAGATGCCATGACTCTAACGTCCATATGTGCTTTCTCTTCTCAGTAAGGTGTCATTGATCCTGCTAGTCCTTAAAAAATGAGACCAAACCCCAAACCATGTCCATGACTTCTGAAGATCGTGTTCGCAGCTTGGGTGTCAATTGTTGATTATGCAGAGCCGTTCTTCCTCAATAGGGTCACGCAGATATCAAAGCTGCAGGAACCTGGGCGTTCACCGACATGAACGAACTCGGAGGGGAACACTGAGCCCCGGAGATGGGAAAGGCTAGCTTCCAAGCGGTCGGTGGGCAAGGGTCAGGGCCAGAAGCTTTAGGACGGCTAGCGCAGTGCCCCTCCTACTGTACCACTGGTCAGCAAGACGGATGGAAGTTAGGGATGTTTTAACTTGTTTAAGAGCTGCTGGAAACCGGTGTAAACTAAGCGACAACATCACTGAGAGAATTTAGTTTGTGGACTTTCATGTCAGTTGATCAGTTGTCATTTAAGGCTTTCTCAAAAAATCCACATAATTGAAAATCTTCCCTGGTTTTCAAAGAATAAATCGGGTCATGCTGAACTTTAAAGACAAGTAACTTTACACTTTTGACCATAATGCCTGTTTTAATAATAATATCTTTCTGCTATTATTTGTCAGGAGAAAGAGAAGAAGAAAAATGATGAGCCCTTGTATTCAAATCCAGACAGATCTTCCTAAAATATACTTGTTGATTTGGTTCTTTCAAGGATTTTTTTTTTTTTTTTAAAGATTTATTTTATTTATTTATTCCCCCCTACCCCCCTTGTTGTTTGCGCTTGCTGTCTGCTCTCTGTGTCCATTCGCTGTGTGCTTGTCTTCTTTTTTGGGGGCACTGGGAACCGAACCCAAGACCTCCCATGTGGAAGAGAGGCGCCCAATCACTTGAGCCCCCTCTGCTCTCCGCTTGTTGTGTCTCTCATTCTGTTTCCTCGTTGTCTCTCTTCACTGTGTCATCTCATTGTGGCATCTTGTTGTGTCAGCCTGCTGTGCCAGCCCATCGTGTCAGGTTGCTGTCTTGCTCGTCTTCTTTAGGAGGCACCCGGAACCAAATGTGGGACCTCCTACGTGGTAGGCGGGCACCCAGCTGCTTGAGCCACATCCACTTCCTGCTTTCAAGGTTTTGTTAAAGGCAATCAGAGAAACATATATGAAGCAACCGGCTTTGCAGGGTCTATAACAACTGTCAGCTCAGTGCAACTGGAAAGGACTCCAATTTCAATGCAGTTCTCCCCAAAACTGGCTGCAGAAGTGAGTGGCCTGACTGGTTCATTCACAAGTGAAACCTCTGAAAATAATTAATTCTCAGGAGACACAAACTGTCAAAACATATGCTGTGTAAAGTCTTGGAAAGCTCCTCAGTATTCTCTCCACCTTGTGCACAGCTACGGTACATAAAAGGATCAAGAAGTAGCTTGGGATAAAATAGCCAACCCATTTCATTTGGATAGTCACAAATAAATAGAAAAGAAGTTAAAATAATGCATGTCTTCCTTTTTTCCCCCTGTGACTTATGGAAAGGGTATTTATGGGCAAAAAAATCATCTGGCTCAAGTTTCCCTGCCATTAAAGCCTTTATCATCAATGCCAAATGCACCTAAAACATGTGTATATGTTATATGTATATCTGAATACATTACATTCATGCTATAAAAACATATCTATATCTTCCATACGGAGAAAGAAACTCATTTACAATCCAACACCAATCTAAAGATGACTCATTCAGTTGAACCTAATTTTACAGACATTGAGAAACATATGAAATCATCAGGAATTTTTGGTGGTTGACATGAATCATAGGGGAACTTTGTTGCTTTCTCTTGGTCCATCTTCCTAATGCCGCAAAACCCAGTATGCAAAGCTTGAATTTAAAAAATTAAAAAAATTAAAAAAAAAAAAAAAGCATTCTAATGTATTGTGTTGTTAGCCTTTATTTATTGTGCTCTTTTCAAGCACAGATAATGTCTGATTGTATTTCCCATAAAACTCTTCTACTGTATTTGATATAGCTGTTAGTTCTGAAGTTTTGCCACGTTTAGACAAAGCCAATGGCCTTTTGCTATAATACGCAGGACTTGCTGTGAGGCTAGTTTCTATAATGGATATTAAGAATGCAACCCAGTTTCATACATTTCTCTTGATTGATAAACTGTCTGACAGTCTACTTCTTTCATGGGATTTAAGTATAATAATAGAGAGGAAAATAAAAAGAATCTTATTTCTGTCATATTTTTCTTTCTTTTCTTTGGAATTTTTTTTTGCTTTAACAGTTTTACAGAAAGTCCCGACTTGCTCAATTGTATTGGCTTATTCCTATGATCCCATGACATATAAATCTAAAGTAAAAGGAAATGTAAGATCAACCTTATGATTAGCCAACCAAGAGTATATTTAGGAACAAATATTCAACGTTTCTCTGAAGATTTGGTTTATTTGCACTCCCCTGCCCCTTGGTTAGCTGAAATGCTTCCTGAAAAAGATTCTGACCTCACCCTCTTCCTTAGAACTGTTAACTCTCTTCCTATTTTATACCGATGTGAAAGGGTTAATTTGCTCAAATCGTTATTTTGTTCTGCTTTACGGTCTCTGGACACTGGTCAGTATAGAAGTAGTTTCTGTGTCAGGGAAATCACAAGGTTCGTATCAGATGAAGGGGGTCAGCAATGAAAACACAAGATCTGCACATGCCAAATGGCCCTCCCACAAATCAGCTGGTGGTTAAACCCGCCAACCTTTCCTTTCGGCGTAGATAAGATGACCTCATCTTTAAAAATGCATTTTGTGACTAATAAGAAGTGATTTGCAGTCTTCACATCCTCAAGAAATATAAGGAAAAGTGTTAAACCCTTATCTTCAAATGTAACTTCAGAAGCTATGCGCTAAACAGAGCCTTTCCCGTCCAAATATCACAAGCCATCGCTAAGTCCCCTCCACCCAGACAGTACGAACAAAACGCCATGGCTCTGCCCTCTAAGGGAAGGAGCCAAAATCAACAACGGCATCTACATTACTCTGAAATCTTATTCATTTGATCCAATTTTGATAATGGATTTAAAATTATTCTGCCTCTAGCGCAACAGATATGCTCCCCTTCGCCACCAGGCAAAGGCTGATGCTGGAGCCTCAGAAACAACACAATATCTCTTTTCCTGTTAAGCCCACTTTTAACATGTGATTCCTAAACACTCTGATTTAAAACAAGGGTTAAATTGCTTCTATTTTCCGAAAGAGAATGGGGTAGTTTTTCTGTTTGTTTGTTTTATCAAGTTTGCACAAAGAATAATAAACAATCCTTTCTCTCCAAGCCCAAGAATCCCTAATTACTTTTTCTTCCAAAGGTTTTAAGAAAAAAAAAAAAAAACCACCTCTTACACTTGAGAAGCAAATCGGCAAATTGGTAAAATGCTTCAAATACAAGAAGGGAATCATGATGCCGATTTCCCTTAGCCTTGGACTGGGTCCAAAACAAGGAATACACAAGAATCAGAAGGAAAAACAACAACAACACAAAACCAACTTGAAGCTTAAGTAATCATGTTATATTTTAGTACAAATTGGATAGGCACTTTTCTTCTCATGACCCTTTGTACCCTCTTCATAATACTCTTGCTTGCTTTCAAGCGCATGTCTGGGGATATTTTAAATTCATCGGCTGTTTTGCTAGCTGAACCATCTTGTAGAATACAGTCTTGTCTCTAAATTGCTGCCTATTTCATTGAGGAACTGCAGATGGATGACGAAACTCCAGTCTCCTGGGAGACCAGCCAGGCAGCACAGAAGCAAATGGAGCCCAAGAATATAAACTAGTACAGCCAGAAACTGCAGAGCCACCAAAAAATACTTACACTTGTACAGCAGAGAGTCTCCATGCAGCAAAAAGAAAGGGAAAAAAAATATGAATGGAAGAGAGAAAAAGCAACAGCATTCCTAGAAAAGGGGAAGGAGAAAGACACCATTCACAAGCAAAGAAACAGAAAAGCTTCAAAGTACATAAAACGCCTTCATGGCAAAGGAGTGAGGCAGGAACGAGGCCAATATAGTATTGGCTTAAGGCATCTAGCCTAATTTTGTATAAGCAGAAGCACAATTAAAGCTTGAAAAATTGCACAAACTTGTACGTTCAGCAATGACTGCTTTTGCTCAGTATGCACAGTGACATTTATCAAGCTCACGAGGAATTAACCCAGTTTGGGGGAATGGAGTCGTCAACAGCTGCAAAGGCACATGGTGGACCTAACAGGGGATGGACACCAGAAAACCACAGGCAGCTCCTGGCTTTGGGGCCACAGAGCTAATGTCAGTCATCAAAGGGGAAGACGTATCCTCCGTCCATTCTGGAGAGCCTTTTACAGCAGTCTACAATCCCCACCACATTGTAGGATTCAGCATCTTTGAATTCTCTCTTCCCCTTCAGTCATCAAAAGCTTTTCGAGGAAGGTACTGAGCCGTTTCCTACCCTGAGCGTCCCTTAGAGGGACCTTGTTCATGTCAGCATCATTTACATTTCACATCAAACCTCTGATTAAATAGTTTTTAAAATCCTCATTGGTCATCAACAACAGTTGCTAGGGCATCTTCTTATTTTTCTGAAAATTCATACAAGAATTTTTAAAAGCCCCCAGTTGTAGAATGTGAGGCTTTATAAAAGCACTGTGTGTGTGTGCATGTGCATGTGTGTGTGTGCGCACGCTGAAGGATCCTTTCCAAATCTGCTAAAAACACACTGAACGATGCCCAACTCCAACTACATGGGCCTGATTTTTTTTCCATGTTCTTTTCTTAGGTGTCAGTTTTTCTCGACCTAAAATGTGTTGAAAACACGGAGCTCCTCGATTTGTGGCTGCTTTGGGAAAGGTGGCCCCGAAATGAAAGGCACCTCCCAGCGCCAGCACCGCTGCCGTCACCATCAGCATCACTTGCTTATTAGAAAGGCTTCTACCAGAAGTCTCTAGACTTCTAATTTCTAACCTCCAGACTTCCAAACTCATACTCCATTAGGCGATTTTCTTCAAATATACCTTATTTTTACGACACATTCAATTAGTGTGAAAACAACCTTGTTGAGTGAAAAAAGAGAAAAATGTATTTTCCAAATATTCTAGAATTTCCCAAAATAAAGCCTCCTGCCTGTCTTAACCCATATCCCCCGGAAAGCTTCCTAAAGGTGTGATTATAGATACACACACAATAGAGTTGTAGCTGAAGGTTAAGTCCCATAATTTTAGAGTCTCCTCTTTACTGAAAGGTTAATTCAGCAAGACATGGCCTTCTGTCCCAATTATCCACCTAAAGATCATTGTAAGCAAAGGTGAGAAACCTTGCGATTGGTTCAACTCCTAAAATGACAAGCAAGCAAAAAATGTTCCTATGACCAGGGAAACCATGGCAACGGACACTTCAGCTTCTCCCTTTCCAGTGGATCACGGGTTCATTGCCCCACGCCCTCTGCACACGTTTTGGAACTCACTTAGGCGACACTGACTTCAGCGCCATCCCAGCAGGATGGGGGAAGCGAGTGGTGGGGGAAGCATACGGTAGGCTTGTTTGAAAAAGAAAATCACTCCTGTAACATCATTTCCTAAAAGGGCATTTAGGCACAATGACAAAACAGGAGGGATACGATCTCATTTTAAAGGATAGTCCTTTTCCACCAACACTGTTGTCCTTTATTTTCCCATTTTATCTTATACCGATCAAAAAAGTTTCCTCATGGACCCTCGTGGTTCATGGACTGGTGTCTGCCCTTTTAGCCAGCAACCTTTTTTATATAACTACACCTAACTCTTTACCCCAGCTACTTATTCTGAAAAGTCTTCAAATTTATAGGAAAAGATGCAAGAGTAGTATAATAAATACCAGTGTCCTCTACTCTTCACTTAACCTAGATGCACCAGGCAGCATTGGGTCACTCAACTTCATTTCCTCTACAGCAGGAGGTTTAACCTTTTTTGTTCCACGGACCTTTGCCAGCCAGGTGAAACTCACGGGCCCCTTACTAAGTCCACACGATACTGTGTATTATTTAATAAATATATCCCACCCGCACCAACACATTCCAGGAATAATTTTTTTTGCATTTCAGTTCAAGCTCACAGACCCCTTCTTAAGAAGCCCTGCTCTACAGTCTTTCTCTTTCCCACCCACACACGCCTACACATACACGCAAACCTACTTTATTTTTGGCTGAACCATTTAAAAGTTGCTTACATCTTGACACCTTCCACTTAAATATTTCCATGTGACTATCCTAAAAATTATATTCTCCTACAGAACCATACGTGACATCGTCGCATCTACAGCTCTATAGTCCATACTCAAATTTCCCCCATTATACCGCTAATGTTTTATAACACTCCCTCCCTCCCATTTCAGATCCAGAATCTAATCTAATAACCCATATCTGGTTATGTCTCTTTAGTCTCCTTTTATGGGGCACAGCACCCCACCCACCTGCCTTTCCTTTGCATAGTATTGACTCCCTTGAAGAATTCAGGCCAATTGTTTCGGAGACTCCTACATTTTGGATTTGCTTCCTTATAATTAGACTCAGGTGAAACATTTTTAGCAAGCATGCTGCTTGGTGGTGATGTGAACTGCTGATTGAATCCCATCAGGTGGCACGTGATGGCAAGTTGTTCCACTACTGGTGGTGCTAAGTCTTATCACTGGATTACGTGATGGCTTCCCAAATGCTCCACTGTAAAGTACCTTGTTCCTTGGTAATTAAAACAACACTGTGAGAGGATACTTCTGGTCAACCTGGACTAGCCCATTTTTGGTAACCATAGATAATGCCTGATTAATATACCAGGAATTGTGCAATTGTGATTTTCTCTGTCATTATTCCTACAATATTATCACCTATGTACTTTAAAAAGTAATTTTAATGCATTTCCATTTCAAAAATCTGAGATCACCACTGAGAAAAAGAAGTCTAATCCTTCTTTTTGTGAGCATTGCCCAGGATGGCATCTTCCCTTTCTTTAGGAAGTGGGAAGTGGATGTGGCTCGGGTGACTGGGCTCCCGCCTACTAAATGGGAGGTCGCTGGTTCGGATGCCGGTGCCTCCTAAAGAAGACAGCAGGCTGGCGCAATGGGAGGTGCCGCAAGCTGACACAACAAGAGACACAAGAAGAGGGAACATAAGAGAGACACAACCAAACGAGGAGCAGAGGTTCCCGGTGCCTCCTAAAGAAGACAGCAAGTTGACCTGGCGGGCAGGTACAGCGAGCTGACGCAACAAGATGATGCAACAGAAGAGACACACAGAGGAAAGACAATGAGAGACACAACAAAGCAGGGAATGGAGGTGGCTCAAGCAATTAGGCACCTCCCTCCCACATTGGAGGTCCTGGGTTCAGCTCCCGGTGCCTCCTAAAAAGAAACAAGACAAGCAGACGCAGCAAGTACAAACAACAAGGGGGGTGGGGAGAAATAAATAAAGAAAATAAATCTTAAAAAAAAAAAAAAAGTTTAGGAAGAGGGAGTGGGTGGGGCTCAAGTTGAGCACCCACCTCCCACATGGGAGGTCCTTGGTTCAATTCCTGGTGTCTCCTAGAGAAAAAACAGACAATGAGCAAAAGCAAACAAACAACAACAACAACAACAAACACAACGAGCAGACAACAAGCACAAATAACAAGCAAAAACAATGAGCAAACAGAAGAGGGAGCCATGTCAGGGGTGGAGGGCAGCGAGAAAACAGACTATAAAAAAATTTAGGAAGAGCAGGCATGTGGAAATTCTAACTCAGAAAGCTGCAGTACATCAATGGACAAAGGGGGAAGAGATTTAGTGATGTGCCACATTTCCTATGCAACATTAAATCCCACTATTCACATTACACTCATTAACTTTTATATCTAGAATCTCATTTCATATAAAAGTTAAAATGCCAGCATGAAATTAAAACAAAAACATTCAGAGAACAGCACTGACGACAGGCTCTTGTGAAGACCGCCGTGGAGTACAGTTTTGAAATAAAAATGGTTCATTTCTTTCTCTCCCAGATCTGCACATTTTTTTTTTTTTCTGATACAAGAAAATGAAATCTTTATCTTCCTAACTTTGTCACGTTTTCCTCTAGAAACCAGTAAATGGTTCACTTTTTATTCATTTTCACTCATCTTGAGACTGAGCGCAAAGTGAAATTTTGCACTGGAACGTTCTCTTTAAAGAACGAATATATCGAATACATTTTTCTTAGGCGTGGGCTTGAGAATGAAACTACGTGGTACCGAGCGGGGAAACTCTTGAAGTACTTTACCATACTTGAAGCCCAATATATTACTCCAACAGTCATAAAAAGCTGAATGCCATTTTAACATCTTATTTATTGTAAAAGAACAAACAATTTTGAAAAACTCCACCTGGGTATTATATCTAAGAGAGATCTTTTAAGTCCAACTCTTTGGAAAATCCATAGTACAACGGAAGGCAAGACTGAGAGGGTCTGGAGAAGAATTAAATAATCTCCTCCAGAAGAGACATCAAGATGAATAAAAAACAAACCCAAAAGGCTTGTTGTAGCGCATCTGATGTGTCCACAGAATATGAAGTTCTACGCAGATGACAAAAATGGCTAACAACAGATTAAATCTTACATTTGCTTTACTGCTTTAAAAATCTTCAAATAAACTCCCGTGGTGCCCTGTAGAGAAAGGATGGGAGGTCATTTTAGTGCCTGGTGCCTTAGGATTCTGGTTGGAAGGCTGCAGTAAGAGAGCAAGAATCAGGTCTCGTTCTTGCTGATTTACAGTCTCAAATTTCATAGATCACTAAGCTGCTTGGAGATTAGATCCTAAAACCCCTTTACCCCAACTCTACAACAGGGGTTCTTAACAAGGGTCCCTGAGCTTGAACTGAAATTCAAAAAAACATCATTCGTGTGGGGACGTGTTGGGGTGGGTGTGATATATTTATTAAATAATACACAGTCTAGTGTGGACTTAGTAAGGGGTCCGTGGAACAAAAAACGGTTAAGAGCCCCTGCTTTACAGCCTTAAAGAGAGTTTCAGGTGGAGATGGCTCACCACCCAAACTAATTAAAACTGGGTCTGATTTGGAAGCTGTGATATGATCTTTGTCAAACCCATTCAGGTTAATCAACTCTTTTCATTTAATATCTCCTTTGACTGGATTCTCAAGTGAGATCTCCAGTGAGATTCCCCAAAGAGAATGGATTCTCAAGACATCCCTCTCAAAATTACAGACCCATTCTTTTGATGGTTATTTGCTCATAACTTCAGATCATCATTCTTATTAATATATCCTATTTCACCTATAAAGAAATTTGTCAAAAACAACGCGACATTGCTTGCCACTTTTGATTTTTCATTGGCTTTGATCTCGTTTCAAGATGAGTTAACTAGTGAAAGCAAACGCTCCAATGAAAAGCTTGACAGATTTTTTTTCCTATTTTGATAACAAAACAAGAATGGTTTTCAGAGTATGTGGGCACAGCCTCTGCCCGCTGTCCTTCTTTAATATGAACTCTAACAGATGCTGTCTGAAGGTCTTTCATCGACATTCTCCAGCATGTACAGCCTCACCGTGAAATAACTGTGTACAGCAGGTTAACTCATTCAGCCTCTGGGGATGGAGACCACACAGGGCACTGCTAGACGCACGCCTGGGGCTTTGCCACAAACAAGGGGAGGGGGCAAGTCCTTCTCAGGACAAAGCCACTTTGCCCATGGGTATGGCATCTTTGGATTTCAATCACTCAAGGCATTTGGAGGGGATTTGAAGCTGCTTCCTGAGGAAAACCCTGGCTTGGCTTGCAGGTAACAACCCTACAGCTCAGCTCTGGGTAGACTTCTGTCCAGGCAAGAGACACGGTCACACACCTCAATTTTTATAATCAGAGGTTAAATCTAGAACTTCCCGGCTTAAGGCTCCATCCTTAACCAGCAGAGCAGAGTCACGAGGACTTAGCATGGGGACCAGGCCTGAAGTTTGCTATAGAATAACGTCCTCATTTCCCCCTTAATTCTGTTCACACCTCCTAGCATTTTTTTTTTAAGATTTTATTTATTTATTCATTTATCCCCCGCTTGCTGCTTGTGCTCGCTGGGTCAGCTAACCACGCCGTGCGGGCGGGCTTGCCTTCACCAGGAGGCCCCGGGAACCGAACCCGGGGCCTCCCATATGGTAAAGGGGAGCCCTACTGATTGAGCCACAGCTGCTTCCCACCTCCTAGCATTTTAATCTCTACTTCATTCATTATTAAAATTGCTGCCTAAAATAGTTTCTCAAAGACGGCAGTACACATATAAATGAATAGAGGGAAGGTTACATAATCTAGACTAGCACATATAAAAGAAACTCTTTACAGTTATATCGGGAGCACGAAAGTAATTTTTTAGTCTGGTTTCCAAGCGTGCCGGGATGGTTTTCAGTGTGAAAGTCTGTAGGATTTTCTTCAGCATATCTACCAACCAAAGGCCAAAGCTGAAAACCATTTACATTATACTTTGAGTTTTGTTAAGGGTAGGCTTGTGATAGAGGTTTGGCCTCCGCCCTGAGAGATGGGAAATCCTAAGTATCAAATTCCAGCAGTGACAGTAGTTTCCTTCGAGTTGCAGTTAAGGAAACTGAAAATTTGTGTGGGTCAATTTAACTGTCTAGATGTCCCCTCTTCAGATGAAGAATGAAGGTTTATTCCCCCTGCCCCCAATTATTGTTTCTAAACAATAACTGGAATAATTAGAGATTTAGACTGAATCGTCCAGTTTATCTGGTGCACCCTGTTTTTCACTTAGGTGACCAGCAGGCAGAGTTGCACTTGTTTCCTCTCCCTATCCACTTACATTTTAGGTCACTTTTTTTTTTTTTTCTTAATTAAAGAAGTTGTGGGCTTACAGAAAAATCATACGTCAAATACAGAGTTCCCATAGACCGCCCCCATGCCCCTATTAGCACCTTGCATTAGTGTGGTCAATTCTTTTTTTTTTTTTTTTAATTCCCAAATTTCAGCTCAAATAATTCCACCCCACTCATTCCCTCTAGAAAACCTTTACTCTCAGGGGCTACTTGTTAAGCCTCAGATTCTATCAGGCAAGAAAGGAAGCTGTCCAACTGAAAGTCAGGGAAAGTAGCACTGCCCAAGTAACCAGGACACAATCTGGAATGACCACATGTGTCCTCTGCACGGGCGGCTTCTGGAGGCCGAGAGCATCCAGCCCACTGGGGCAAGGATAAAGTGGGCAAGGCTACGCCAGAGGCCAGGTGGCACACCAGCAGCCTCGCTTGTCCCATGACGTGGAAGGATTTGCTGCAATAGGTTAGAATCGTCTCCCAGTGTAGGGAGAAAAAAAAAACTCAGAAGAATTAAATCTGTCACAGAGACATCACTCCCTGGACCTCAGTGCAGAGCTGTCACTTCCCCGCCCCAGAGATCCAGGTCCTTTCTCTCTCAGCAGCCTCAGGACCAGGGATTCAGCAAAGAGGGCATGTGCTTTTTGGAGTGAGAGTGCTTGGAGGTGGGCTCCCAGCTCTGCCGCCCTTAACTAGCAGTGTGATACGGGGCACGGCTGGAATATCTCTGAGCACTGGGGTGCACATAGGGAAAAACGGGGTTAGAGTAGCTACTAACCACTGCCCTCCCCCCATACACGACTGCTGTAACAAAACACCATTCAGTGCATGTCACGCTGTAGGTGGATGGTAGATTTTCTCCTTTCTATCCTAAGTCACCAAGGATATAACTTATAATGTCCTCACTAACTGAACCTCACAGGCTAAACATAGGAATTTTCCAGAGTTCTCAGAGAAATATGTTGTTGCTGATTATGCATGGATGACATTAGCCACATAGAAATTAAGACTCAACTCTTGTCCCAGCAAGGAGCTTAGGATCAAGTAGAAAAGAAGAGCATACAAGTAACTATTATGCAAAGCAGCACATTAAATAAAATTTACTGAGTAATTTTTATGTGCCAGGCACTGCCCTAGTTATTAGGGATACCTGTTAACAGCACAAAGTCCCTGCCCTGAAGGAGCTTATATTCTTTTGTGGGGAGATGCACAGAAAGTAGATAAGATCACAAGTAAGTAAGATCATTCCAAGTATTGATAAGTATTGAGAAGACAGAATAGGACAATATAGTAGAACGACTAGAGGGCTTCTTTGTCTAGGAGGCCAGGAAAACTCCTCTGAGGAGACACTGGAGTTGACACCTGAATGTGGGGGAAGAAGGCAGCCACAGGAAGACCTGGTGAAGACTGTTCCAAATTGGGAGAGCAAGAGCTGAGCTGGAAGCTTCAGCAAGTTCTAGAAAGAAGGCGCCGGTGGTATGGAGATGTGAACAGGAGAGCTAGAACAAGAGGAGGAGAGAGGTGGGGGCTGGGCCATGAAGCACCTCGCAGGTCATGGGAAGAGGCTGGACTGATTCAGGCTGCAATGGGAAATCATGGGCGGGTTTTACACCTTCTGAGAAATGGATCTGATCCATACTTTAGAAAGCTCCTCCGGCTACAAGGTAGGGTGGATGGATGGCAGGGAACAAGAGCAGAGCAGAAGTATGAGTTACAAGGTTGCTTAAGGAACACAGATGTTTTAATTTGTCCAAGGGCTGCTGGAGCAAAGTACCAGAAATCTCTTGGTTTTTATAATGGGGATTTATCTGAGGTAAAAGCTTACAGTTCCAAGGCCATGAAAAGTCCAAATTGACTAGAGTGAACTTACTGGTATTCTACTATAGACATATTGTGATTCTAGCAATGGAAGAAATTACATTGATGTGGAGGCAGCGGCCAGCGGAAGCTCTGGGGGCAGGGAGAGGGCTTTTTTGGGACTTGGGAATCATCCTGAGTGACACTGCAATGACAGATATAGGCCATTTTATATCGTCCCATAACACGCAGAACTGTGTGGGAGAAAGTGTAGACCACAATGTGAACTACAGTCCATGCTCAGTGGCAAAGCCCCAGGATGCATTCATCCATTGCTATGAATGTGCCACACGAATGAAGGATGTTTATATGGGAGGGTGCGGGAGGTGTGGGGAGTGGGACATATGGGAATCCCTATATTTTCTGTGTAACATTTATGTAATCTAAGTATCTTTTAAAAAATCAAAAAAAAAAAAAAGTCCAAACCGAGGCATCACCAGAGATGCTTTCTCACCAAAGCCAGCTACTGCTGATCCTGGGGAGCTGCCACGCGGTGAAGCAAGATGGCCGCCCATCTCTGTGGAGGTTTCAGTTTCCTCTCCGGGCTCACCCTTTCCTCCTGAGCTGCTCCCATCATACCAAAGGAGCATAATAGTGCCTCAAGTTGACGTTTTCTCCTGATTCCAGGTCTCTCTCTCTGCTCTCCCTGCTAAATTTATTTACTCATTTTCCTCCCAGCTAATGTCTCTTTCAATCACCTATCAGTCTACCAGCAGATACGGAGGGCCCACTATGTGCCAGGCATAATGCTTAGACTCTTCCTCCAGGAAGCCTTCCTTGATGACACCCCTCACCCCCCGCTGGGCCGAATGCCCCTTCTCTGTGCTTCCATAGCAACCTGCACGCCTCCCTATTAGCGCACTTTCCCACAATAGCTAATACTTCGTTTTAATAATGTATAACCACTTGGATGAAGAAAGTGAGCTGAGGCCCATAATGAACAGATTTTTTTAAAAAGAAGGATATTAGGATGACAAAAAATAAAACCAGATAAAGGCTGAACACAACAAACTATACTTCTTTAGTTCTTCAGACCCTGAACACTTCTTGCCAGTCAAGTGCACATTCAGCTCTGAGGCTTTCCGGTGACAATTCAAAAGTTAGGCACAAGTCATGACACAGAAAATGAAAGCACAATTCACCACGTCTATGAGCTAAAGAGCAAACTAGCTGATCAGAATGTCCACTATTCCTGATAACGACCTGAATTTCTTCTGTATTTACTTGTAACGAGTAATGAGGGCATCTGGGGATAAAGTGAAAACGGATCCCAACAGAGGATGAGACAGTCTAAACAGCAGAGAGGAACATGGCTAGTTCCTAAAACGGCCCATAAGGAAGACCGCGACTTAACGCAGAAGCACACGTTAGCAAAAGCAGTTCTGCAGGGCCATGTGACTCGAGGTAGCAGGGCTCTCCAGAGCAGCCTGTCCTCACCTGCCCCTGCGCCTCTGCCTTCAGGTGCAGCGGGGAAAGAAGAGTCAACGCAAGGTCTGCCGGGCGCCTCCTACCGTGGGAACGTTGAAATACACAGGGAAGAGGAGTTACTCTAGATGGAAGTTCCCCAGGGTTTCTGCAGTAAGAAAGATATTTCATGTCATAACCCAATTTCCCATACAGGTATGTGTACCTGGAACAAACATTTGGTATAATCTGATGCTTCACGTTCATACGTTATGTTCTATTTCAGATCAATTTTTTATTAACGGTGGTCACAGCCATTATACTGATTCATGACTCACTTTGGGGCTCTGACCAGCAGGTTGAAAGATGCATTTTGTACTAATTCAAGGCTCTCTAGATTTCCTCATTTCAGTAAGACTCATATCTTTCAAAAGCCAAGCAAATCCATGTGTGGGATTTACACGGCTGGGAGTTCTGTGGTCATCAGGACTGGATTCCCACTTTTGCCATCCAACACAGCCAACTTGGTGGATGGTATATTGGTTTATGAACCTTCCATTTGTAGCAAGAAGCCAAGGAACTCAAGTACTGGGCCTGGTACACAGTGGATCTAAAATAAGCATTAGATGAATGAATGAATGAGTGAATGAATAAATGAATGACCTTACAGCTCAGGAGGTCTTTTGATAGCTCATCTCTATGCCAGAATTCGCCAACAGCGTGAAGTGAATTCACCTCCTCCAGCTGTTCTCTATCTCCACCCCGGGTCAACAAATTCTAAGGACCTGTCTCCTTCTTCTTTAGACATACTCTCTTGTGTACACATGAACAACAAGTGCTCTCTTAAGATAAAGGTTCTCTTTTTTCAGTTTGAATATTGTTTAAGTGAGAAATTAAAGGAAAAAGAAGTCTCTGTGTCCTCTAGGGATTTAGCCTTTGATTTCAGCTGGCAAGCAGCGATAATTTGGAGTTTTCTGACATAAGAGAAAGTTTGTTTCAAATGTGTCATTGTGGCACTGTGGAAACATGAGGCAAGCAAGACTAAGTTCAGAGAATTTATTTTATTTCCTATTGGTTCTACTGTACTCTCCCCAGGAGTCACTAAATCCATGGTTGCTTTAAAGGATTTAACAAGTTGGACGTCATTAAACATTTTTTTTTTCTGTTTAAGGGAAATAAGTATACTCCTACGTCACCTACAAACACACACACGTAATCAATGGGATATTTCTGATCTATAAATCCACAGGTTATTAGAATCTTTTGCTTAATTTAACTCCTGAGGGAGGCCACAATTCTCTTTTATAATTATTGCATATCAAAATTAAGCTCCTAAGAATCATCATTTCTAAGCTGCACAATCTCAGTTGGTGAGTGTTCCAAGTCTACCTAGGAAGGGGATTTACTAAGTCTCCCCTGTCTCCTTCTGGGGAGTTTGGCCATGATGCAAGCTTTGGAGCTCTGGAGCTGAAGCATAAGAAAGGCAGAGGGTTCTTACCCTCCCAGGAGTGACTGTGCAAGTGAGGAGTCCGGGACCATGGGGTACCCCTGCCTCCTAGGGGAGGGGGTAGGAGTCAGTGACTGCTGTACCTCAGCTCCTTTTTACCCTTAGCATGGAGCTCTCTGGAATAGTGCCTTTGCAAGAAGTGCTTTCGCCAGTTAAAAATTAAAAGATGAAGGAAACTCTGGATCCTGAGAGAATGATTAATTCTCCAGAAATGTGTGTGTGTGTGTGGGGGGGGGGGGTTTCTGGCATTTCCAAAAAGGACTGCTACAAAAATGACTAGAAACTCTGAGAAACATGCATATACATTTTAGTTGGACTCAGAAATTGTACTATAGTTCTAAAATCTAGAATTTGGAAACTAAGGATAAATGTTAAATCTTCATTTTCCCAAAGTGATATCAATAAGAAAAAGACATTACAGAATGAATAAAATTATTAGGGAATTACCAGTTAGGACATGAACAATCTTCCACACACAGTTAATATTAGTGCAACTAATATTAAGTGACATATTGATTTAATAGACTGTACTTGGCAACACTGTTCATAGATGAATTCAATTAATAACTACTGGTACTTGAAAGAGAGGCAATTTCTTTTAAAAGAAAAAATAATATTTAGACCAGGACAAATGGAACTTTGCCAAAGTTTAGTCTGACTTTAAAAGCTTAATAATTACATACTGAAATTTGAGGTTGAATTTGTTAAGGCATAACAATTGTTATTTAATCATTGGAGACAGGATTCACAAAGATGTATTTATATAAAAATGTACAGATTCAAGCCTTTTAAAATTCTTTTCCCAGGAAACAGCAGTAAGGAGATGAACTGCTCCTCTGCATGAGTATCTTTTGATTTAAAACTGTTGTAACACTCATTAAAATAATTGAAGGAAAAAAAAAACAAAACATAAAATTAGTGGCTAGTTATACCTAAAGAGCAGACACTGTCTTTTCACCCACTTGGCACACGATCTTAAACCCTAAACTTCTGCTATTTCTTTAAAGGTATACTATGTATACTATTTAGTGACAGATTAAACATTCAGAGATAACTAATCAGTAGGATGAGAACTGCATCCTTCAGTACCCCATGGGTCAATGAGAAACTACAGTTGGAAGATGTGGTTCAGAACACTGCTTTACTAAGAGCACCTGACTGCCAAAAAAAAACCCAGATGGTCTATGGACAATAAAGATTCCAAGTAAATACACACCCTGCATGACACGTAAGGCATGTGTGTTGAAATGATAAGTATATTAGAAAGCCAATTAATCATTGTTGCCAACAAAATAACATATGGAGAGGCACCAAATGTCCCAGGTAAGCCCAAAGTGGGCAAAGTCATTTCCATCAATTGGATAACAAGTGAGCATGTCAGATTTTTGACACACTTGTTCCCATTAATGCTTAAATCCTGCAGGCTTGGGTGGTATTCAGAGACTCTGTATTTTATGCTTGATTTTTCTATAAAACTATGACTTCTCTAATTAAAAAAAACAAAAACAAAAACAACAACCGCACGCTTGCATTTCTGTTCTTTAATATATGTACCTCCCATTTGTTTCTGTTCGCATAGTGATTTAATCTGAGATTAGTAAACAGATATTTTGCATAAAACAAAGCAGCCTAGAAAACATAACTTAAATGTAATTCTGATCGGAAGAAATATATATTATAATATAAACCGTACATAAAGTCTTATATTGATTAGCAGACTGGTTAAGCGCACAGACTCTGGTGCCAAAGTACCAAAGTGCCTTTGTGAATCTTGGCTCCACTGCTCGTTAGCTGGGTAACCTGGGGCAAGCTACTTAACTTCTCTGCATCTCAGTTTCCTCATTTGTTAAAAAGAAGATACTAAGAAGACCTGACACTCCGACTGTTACAGGGATTAAACTGCTTAATATTCATAAAGAGCTTAGAGCAGTGCGCCTAGCACATCATAAGAACTAATAGATGTAAAATAAATGAATAAGACGGCTTTTCATAGCTTCAGATTTTCTGTCCAGGAGTTAGAGGGATAATCAGAATCCCTGGGGGCATGAGAGTGTGTTTAGGCTGGGAAAACAGCGCAGGTTATTGTAATAGATCTTGCTTCCTTCTTTCTTCCCCTCTGGCCCCTATCAAGTAGACCAGGTGACCTATTAGCTTCTTTCTGGTTCATGGAAAAAGTTAACTTATTTGATTGGAGACAGACCTTGAAAAACTGATTAACCTCTCTGCCACTTTATTTTAAAATAATGGCCTTTTTTCTTTAACTTTATGAAATTAAGGTTGATTAGAAGCTCTCAGCCATCCCTCCAGCAGATAACAGACTCCATCAAATCACTCAATCATTCTTACATCATCCCTCACTAGTCAAAGTGTCCGTTTAAGAGTGTTGACTAAGTGATGGATTGCTTTCAAATAAATCAATCATAAGGTTTATTTTATTTCTATCTCCTGGGAGGCAATCCTTAAATTCACATTATTATAAACTTCTACCATAAATTATGCCCTTAAACCATCCCTAGTGCAATTATAACCATTGGTCCTTTAAAGAGACTTAGAAACTGAAATGGGATGGATTTTTGGACCAGGAAGAAATGGAAGAAACATGAAGATTAGACATCCAAGGGCAGGGGAAAAAGAGATACCCAGAATCTCTACTAAGTTTCTTAAAGAGATGTTAAAAACTGGATTTAGTGGATATCGTGGACAACAAGTGCCAGAATCTGTTAACTATCTTGAATCTGTGAATAGAAGGTTGGCGATGAGTCGAAGTTACTTTGGAATGTGCTAGGGGAACTTTCACAGCTATTTGGACTACAAACATTTTAGGTAATAGTAAAGCTACAGCATCTCCCAAAGCACTCAAATTCAAAAGTGCTCCAGCTCCATGGGCAGCACAATTTCTACCTGCCAGGGGCTTATAATTACAGGTGAGAGAAGGTTGTACGGAGGTACTTAGGCTCTTCTCCTTCTAATAATTTTCTACTCAGTGGTTAATCTTATGTCCTAACTTCCTGGATCACTTAAGAAATAAATGCTGACAAGAAAAAACCATAGGCTTATTGAGAAAACCATCACAACTCACATTTCTTTTCCTTTGAAGTATGCGTTTAAGGCTTTTAAAAAAATGGCAACACACAAGCATGACAACTTGAAATATTCAGTAATAGGCATTGATGAGAAACACCAATCATTTACTATTTTGATTATGAGCAGTGGCAGTGCAGGTTATTAAAAAGGCCAAGCTAATGCTCTACTCCTTCCAAATTAGCTGTGTTTCCACCACTGGCTTAGGAAAAGAAGCCCAAAGCTCAGAGAACGGATTTCCTGTAGGACAGTGATTCTGCACTTGGGGTACCTTCCCCCAAGTAAAACAGTGACTTAGAATGGATGGTTAGCCTGAGAGTATCCAGGAAATCATTACAGCACAAAAGCCACTGACTTTCATTTTTCACACAAAAATACTCTTTTTCATTAATCTAACACCAAAAAACAACGGTAACTCTGATTTTCTACTATTGAAGAATTTATTAGCCTCATTAGAGCAACGGTTAAGGGCAAAATTTGTTAGAACCAAAAAAATTCTGTTTTTGTGCCTTAGCACTTCTGCCTACACACTTGTCGTTTTGTGGCGTGCTCTGTCTTCTCTTAGTTGCTCCTTCGTTGCCTGAGGCCCTGGTCCTTGCCCTAGGAGTTGACCGGTGTTCATCGCAGAAATGGCCCTAACTGCTTGCCTCCTTCACCTTCTGAGCCAAGAAAAAAAAAACTACCCTTCTGAGCCGGGCCGTCCTCAGAGGGCTGTTCAAAGGGAGTCACACGACTCCTGCCTTGTGTGTTATGGCCACAAGAAAGCTTTGTAAAATGGAAGTTGCTACGAGCTGGGGGTGTCCTATGGGCCCCCATACAATTCTGCTGATGCTCCAGCAAAGGCATTTTTTTTTTTTAAAGGATTCTTCTCCACATTCTTTCGCCACTTTATTTAAAGAGAACAGCCTTTTTCTTTCTTTCACATAATGAAGGACCAATTAATGAAACAGAAGCAAACTAAGCTTACGTAATTTAAAACCATCGTGATGGTAGCTAAGCCAGTCTTTCATAACCAACACTCTGTCACTCCACCCACATAACCTATAAACAAAACGCATTTTACTAGCTTTTGTTTCCTTTACCCCTTTCCAACTCACACATGCCCCAATTATTCTGGCAGGAAACGTGTTATGTGAAGTTAATTTTAATTGTTTAAGTTAAATCTATTTCCTAGTACTTATTTTCTTTTAGGCCTAGCCTAAGAGCTTTCTGGAACAATTACCTATGACAACACAATATCTGAGTTTTATTCCCTCAAAATGTAAAAAAGACTTAAAATACTTATTAAACACTTATTTCACAACTAATTGGTCAAGTTTTAAAATTCGATAATTCCCTCCAAATATACTAAGTATATGCATAGACGTATATAGTAATATAGAAAATTGTCCCTTTTATCCAGTTATATTAGAATATTACTTGAAATCTAGGATGATATCCTAAGCTTTCCTACTACTCTCCTTGTGTATGACAAGGTTTTATCTAGTGGGCATACCACTACGTTATTCGCAGACTTAAAAAAAATAGTAACAATGGCTTATACATAGGGAAACTACTTCAAGTGTTGCATTTTTTCCTAGCTAGAAAAATAATATTGGCCACATCACATATCGTCCTTGGCTTCAAAAATTAAAGACAAGCACTCTTCCTTAACAATGGCAGCATCTGAAAATTACTGAAATCGGTAACTAACGTAGAAACATTTGGACATCCAAGCAGTCCAAACCTAGTGTGGACTCACTGTCACCCTCTCAGATGATAATAAGGAATTACTCCAAAAAAAAAAAAAATATATATATATATATGCTGAATTCAGAGGATGAAATAGCCATGTACAACTGTTTATAATGGTAAAGTGAGCAACACTATTAATATAATTCTAAAAACAATGAAATAAGGACTGAAGTAAAATTGTTCTCAGAGAAAAAATATATATATGTCAACAACCTAAATACTGTAGTTATGTAGCCAGATGGTTGCCCCCTATGAAATTTAGAAAATGGGCAAGGAATCAAGTCCTACTAGTAAACACTATAGCGTTTCTTGCATCTTCTGAAGCACATCAAGTCAACTGAATGAAACAATCTGCACGCGACAGGAAATCCGGATTTCAGGGTGTGGCAAAAACTTGTGTAGAGGAAGCACAGGAATCAGCAGCAGAGAAAAAAATGATAGGACCAAGGAAGGCACAGTTACCTATTTTATGTAGTGGCATAGTTACATATTTTCTTTGGGAAAAAGTTCTTCCCTACATTTTTTTATTTTTTTATTTTTTTAAAGGAGGTACCGGGGAATGAACCTGGGACCTTGTATATGGGGAAGCAGGCGCTCAACCACTGAGCTACATCCACTCCCCTTCTTCCCTACATTTTTAACAGCTATAGTTTTATCAAAGATATTTTCCTGGTATAATGACCTTTAAAAGTTTATTTTAAAAATCTATTTCTCCTAATCAATTTAAGAATTCTTTCCCTATGGTTACAGAGACACATCCAGAGTTTTGTGTTAATTGAAGCTTTTACAATTGGGGTAGGAAGTGGATGGCTGTGAAGAGTAGACAGTGGAGAGACGCTTTAAGAAAAAGAGGACAAAATTAATAAAAGGAAACTTAGATATGGGACCTTCAAAGGAGCCCGTGCAAGCTCAGGGCCCTGAAGCTTAAGCTTTATTACTTCATTAGCAGCATCTGTTTCTGAAAAAAAAAATTATCTGTCTCTGGGGTGAAGCTTTGTTCAGTCTGGTTTGTAAAGGCTCGATTTTAAAACAATACCAGGGTCAAATGGATGTGCTCATGGTACCGCCAAAGGAAGTGTCTTACCATACAAGTGTCCAGATCTTCCAAACGCTCCAGCTCGGTGAGCTCCTCCACCGTGACGATGGAGCGTTTGACTGCTGGCTTCTCCTCAGCCAGCTCAATCTCCAAGGACTCTTGCTGAGGGAAGGTCTTGCCACGTCTACTGAAATGCTCAGCCTAGAGGGTCAAGACACAGACCAGGAGAAATTAGAGCCCAGAGCAAAGCAGCAGCTGGCTGGCCTAGTTCCTGACAATGCCTTCCACAAGACGGCGCAGTGGAGGGCCGTGTAGGCAGGCGGTTAATAAATTCACACTAGAGCAACTTACATCTTTAATTATCTCTCTTTGCAGGACAGTGTTTTAGGCAAGAAATTTCAAAGCTCTCTTAGCAAACGAGTAGACTACTTAGTCTAGAAGAAAGGAATTAATTTTGATATTTCCTCTGAATGTATTTCCTTCTATGTCTAGTGCTTAAAAATATCTAATAAAGGAAATAAAATGATTGCAACTTTCATTACTTTTAAAGGGCCGAAAGGAAAGAAATCACTAACAAAATGTAATGACCGCTAATTTCGTTGTTTTCATGTAACAAATGCCATATTTGATATGATTTATTAATTTCCAGTCTGTGCTTTAGGCAAACCTTCAAAATTAAATGGTAAGAGGTGGAAGAGGCTGGGCTGAAATTAAAAAGTTCTAGAGCTGAGCTGGTTTGCCACCAGAAACTTTGATTTCATTCTTTTGAAATGATGACAATCAGTTGACAATGCCATGGAACCTTTGGGAAAGCTGCTAAACTTTAAGCTGGAGAAACAACATTAATGTTATCCGAATGTCACTGAAAACAAGATTTCATTCTGAAGACACTACTTGTATCATACAGCAGGGAAGCTTTCTTCTCAAAGTCCCAATCAGCAATGTGAATATTCTCGCTGTCCTGATTTTGTGATCATCAGGGTAGGCTAAGCATTCGCTATATTAGAAACCATGCATGTGTCCCCAGACCTAGTTTTTCTCCCTAGGTCTGGTTTTTAGAATGCTGGTGAGAAACTAAGCCTGATTTATTATATGACCATCCTGTATGGGAAAAGACCGTAACTCTAAGTATCTTGGGTCAACCTTAAGAGATATAGCAGGGGGACAGATGCGGCTCAAATGGTTGGGCGTCCATCTCCCATATGGAAGAACCGTCTCCCATATGGAAGACCCCGGGACCTCCTGGTAAAAATTAAAAAAAAGAAAAATATAGAAGGTGCGTGGGCCACCAGGCCCCGTGCGCAGGTGCGCCGTCAGGCCCCGCGAGCCATGCAGCTAGATGATGACATAACAGGAGAGTGACATAAGGGAGAGCCAAGATAAGATGCGCCAAAAAACAGGAACTAAGGTGGCACAGGCAGTAGGACGTCTCTCTCCCACATCGGAGGTTCCGAGGATTGAATCCCAGTGAAGACAGGAGAAAGATGAGAAGAGAGGGCAGGAAACGGACACAGAGAGTTGCCCAGCGAATGGACACAAAAACAGCAGAAATAAGTAAGTAAGTAAATAAATAAATAAAAATAAGTAAGTAAATAAATAAATCCTTAAAAAATGTATAGGGGAATAAGATATGGACTATAGTTTGACGATGCTCTTTCATAATTTGTTAACAAATGTTTCACAACAATGCAGGGTGTTTGTGGGGGGGGGGATGATGTGGGGGAGCCCTATATGATGTTATGCATGTTTGTTTTGTAAGATCACGATGTTTACTGAACACTTCTTGTTTATGTATGTTCATGTATGAATGATATACTTCAATAAATTGTTTATTAAAAAAAGTCCCAATCAGCATTATAAATATTAAAGCGAAGTCCAAAACAAAAGTACATTCACACAATCCCATTCCAATTGTTTAAAAACCAACCAAACAAAAAGTTATTTTCTAAGCAGTTATCTTCAAATAAAGGCACACACAAAAAGTGAAAATTTCAAACTTTGAGTGTAGTTCTAACATGCAGAATCATATACCAATCACCAGAACGTATCCATTTGATTTTTGCACTTTCTCTGGATTCCAAATATTTCATTGTCCCACCATGTTTTTAAGAATAGCGCATTCTCAATCAGTTATCTAAGCACAGATAAACTAAATCATCTTAAAAATACTAATATTAGACCTCACTCT
Organism: Tolypeutes matacus; assembly: GCA_026826555.1. NCBI lineage: Eukaryota > Metazoa > Chordata > Mammalia > Cingulata > Chlamyphoridae > Tolypeutes > Tolypeutes matacus. The sequence continues at coordinate 2,138,684 of JAKSZT010054400.1, forward strand.
CAACATCATCTCCTACCAAAACTTCTTACTTGCCTTATTAATGAACAAAAAGATTTCTGGATAGCATCACTTCTGTTTCACCCTTTCATTACTGCTGGAGAAATTCTAACATGCTCTAGAACGGCTAGAAGAGGAAGGAGGAAAACTAGGAAAGCCATAGAAAAGAAGCCCAAGCCCTGCACTGGAGGCTGGCCTGCGCCACAGCAGGATGGAGATCCGATCCCACTCGATAGCGTCACAGCACTCACCAGTTTGTGATGGCAATGTGAGAGTGCATCCAGGATTTCGTCCACAATTCGGTCAGACAGGAAGGAGGCCACTGTCAACTTCACTTCACTACGTGAAATCAAAAGGACAGAGCAACAATTTAATTTGTGCAAGAGAAAAAATAATCAACCAACCGTGATGCTATGTTGATAAGGTCAAATCTGATTCTGCATCTACCTTTGAAAACAGAATATAAGAATGTGTGAGCAGGGATAAGGACGTCCAAAAACTAAGACTTAAACACACAGGTAATAGACTTTCTCCACCAATTTCAACCTGCCCCTGCAATTCCAAAACGCAAGATTCAATGACAGAAATGAAAAATAGCTGGATAGAGGAAAACTTAAAGGGAACCATGGGGTAAGGAAAATTCATTCATTGATATAAATGAAAACAAACCTGGACTGGATTGAATAAGAAAGTCTAGCCTGGCTGTTAGCCCTCGTTATTACTTTAATGTGCATGTACGGCACTCCTTCCATTTTTTAAAACACTTTTTTCACCAATCAAATGGTACTGCATTCCGCTGCTTCTGCTTTGACTTACCATTTTACCCCGATGTACAAACTCACTGTAATCGTGCATGTTATGAAGAGGTTACTAAAATTTGTAGTTTCAGTGCTTCTTGTCTGACCTCAAAAAGGTGTCCAGATAACAGAGGGTGGCTTTAGTTTTCACTAATCAATGTACCTAGCCGCAGAGGTTTCTGTCGGATGGCTGGCATGTCGGTCAGCGTTTTAGAAATTTGGTATGCCCAAGAATTCAACTTCCAGGTGTGCTTTCAGTCTGAACAACCATGCACATTTCAAGGTAAATGTACTGGAGAGATAGATACCCACATTCCAACATTGTTCTATAGGATTAGCACGCGTTTGAAGCCAACAATTTTTAAGTTTTTAGCACAGGGGAAGGAGTTGCCAAAATAAAATTATTTAACGTCGAAAGTATATTGTGGGGAAGCGGCTGTGGCTCAATCAGTAGGGCTCCCGTTTACCATATGGGAGGCCCCAGGTTCGGTTCCCGGGACCTCCTGGTGAAGGCAGGCCTGCCCACACGGTGTGGTTGGCTGACCCAGCGAGCACAAGCAGCAAGTGGGGGATAAATGAATAAATAAATAAAATCTTTAAAAAAAAAAAAAAAAAAAAAAGGAAGTATATTGTGTAACAGGGGAAACCTTTCTAACCTCAAAGTAATAATGTGCATTGAAATTTTTCTGCCCGGAAAGGTTTCTGTGATGGAGCACTAACTACATGCCTGCAGTAAAAATTTTCTTGGGGTAAAGGTAAAAGTAAAAGGACGTTTCTTTAATTCCTGCCCCAGGAACAAGGTCTGGCTAGCTATATGGCTGATCTGATACTTTCTTGTATTTTTCCCCAAAGGTCTCCACTGGTCAGATTCTCCTGGGTCTCTTATTAAAAGTACATATTGGGGGTGGATGTGGCTCAACTGGTTGGGCGTCCGTCTCCCATATGGAGCGACCTGGGTTCGATCCCCGGGACCTCCCGGTAAAAAAAAAAAAAAAAAAAAAAAAAAAAAGTACATATTGCTGTGTCCCCCCAAACCTCCAGAGAAGGGGCCTGAGAGTCGAATTTTAACAAGTGCTCCTCTTTTCAGGCATGCTTGGAAATTTTATTACATCATAAAGCTTATAAAGTCAATCGTTTGCTTCTCTTTCTCTCCCCTCCTCTTTCTCTCCAGGTGAGAAGGGGTGGTTATCTATTCCAGATTGGAAGCACAAAAAAAAGAAAGACTGTTTTAAAATTCAAATATTTTTTAATGGGGCAGGGCCGTTCCATCATTTTGTTACTGGAAGCCTTACCTCCCTACTGGTGGAGCTTTCAATTTGTAGAATATTTAGAGGCAGTGGGCCGACTGAACTTGCATGTGCACACCTGGAAATGAAAGCACTTGTGCACAGGTGGGCACGCATATTTCCATTCTATCAGTGCTCAGTGCAGTGCATTAGAAAAAGCCAAGTAAGGAGTCCGCAGACATCACAATATTGAGCCAGTGATGGAGGGAGTTCTGTGATGTTATTCAATTTTCAGAATTTGCCAACTTTCAAGGGAAGTGACCATATTTCATAGAATTTGATCCTCCAGTAAAGGGCATCAAAGTGGGATCTGCTGGTGGTTCAATTCAGCATAATGAAAGAATGGTGGTCAAAAGAGTTCACCTTAATAATTCAGGGAAGTCCATGAAAAATTCTGTAACTACAGGTTATAGGACTATGTAAACATATCTAGTGAGAGCAGAGTTCCTTGCGGGAGGGATCCCCATAAACTCTCCAAATGTCTTTTTTTATATATCTCGAGTGCTTCCAATTGCCTTATAACTCAGCTGAGCAGGTACCAGGACCTTTTATAAGATGACGACAGTTGTATCTTAGACTAACTACGACTGTCCAGATACTGCAGAATTCCTAAATCCTCAAAATTCTATAAATCTAGCCTTTTGCTAGCCAGCCTTTGATAGCCACAGAGTTATCTAATTGTTCTGATTCTCATTTTTCTCACAGACTGTCACTGAGCCACATCAACATGTGTTACTACCACCCCTAACTCTTCATTCTCCGGGTAGGAACTACTATTTTTGCTACATGTAAATCTTCTTAGAAAGATTTTTCATTAAAGGTTAAAATGGGAAACTAAAAATGTCTCTGAACTTGGTTTCGAGTCATCTGCCTCCCTAACTAAGAAACATAATTGAGAAGTATCTGAGCTGTAATGTCATACTGGTAATTTTCTCAGTGACCATGTAAAAATTTAAGAAAGTTTGTTGGTGATCGCAGCTTTTCAATATCCATTTCTTGGCATATTTTTCACACCTTTTCAGACAGAAGTCTATGCAAACACCCCAAAGGCACCATTAGTACATGTATATAACATCACTGACCCACTGAAATAACCCTGAAGGCAAAATATGTTGGTCCTAGTGGATATCTTTTCCTATTTATAGGCTGTGCGTTTTCTAACAATAGTAGAATTGTAGAAAGCAAACTGACCTCCATCCTCAAGTTCATGGTTTATAAAGGCAAAAGATAAACTTCAGAAGCAAAAAGCAGGGATTACCTGTACTCCCCTTTTAAGAATAAAATCCTTAAGGAGAACAAATGATTAGATGCTCTTACGTACTCTGGCACATTTGCGGTCGTCTCATTTTGGCAATGCTTAAAGCCTGTGCATCTGTGCCCAGCTACGTTTCTGCACAGCCCATGCCTGTCAGACATGCCTAAGCACATAATCTATGGGCAAAGCCAATACCAGTCTTCACAGCTGCCTCAAGTGCACGCAGAGAAATTGCACAGCCTCGGTTTATTCACGTTAGAAACCTACCTAATTTTGTTCAGGATATCCACTCCAGACTGCTCCAACAGGACATTTTTAACAAAGGTACGTGGGATGGAAATCTTTTCAGTGCTGGCGTGAATCAGGTCTTGTCTCATGTGGGCTTTTTTCATCACATTTGGACAAAGATTCTTGGCAGCATCAACCATGGACTCAAGCAGCACCTGCAATGCAGCAGAGCGAGGGGAGATGATGACGCTGCAGCTGCAGCCGAGAGCACTGCCAAAAACCCAAGGAGCTCAGGGGCAACACCCGAGCCCTCGGGGAATGGGCGCACAAGAGTCTGGGGTGGGACCAGCCATTCTGAGCTGTCCCGGGTGACCTTGACAAGGGACGCTCACTGATCGCAGGCAATCCCTAAATCAGACGCTTGGCAGCACCACACAAGCTTCCGTCTGGCATCTTAAGTGTCCAGTGCTGGCTTTAAACAACAAAGGACGACAAGGCTTAAAAACAAACAAACAAAATCAAGCCTTTATCATGTTACCATACCAGATTTTTCTCCCTGGTTCTAGAAAATAAATTTACAGATATACCCAGAAAACATATCACTTATGAACTCATAAATTCCTCAAATCACAGAAATTCCAAAATTGGGGTGATTCAAATCTCTTTCAAAACAACAGTAGCAGGAAACCAAAGAAATCACTGCCAGTTTTACTCTTTTTAAAGAAAAACCTTAGAACTAGGTAAAATAATAATTATTATAACAATAATAAATAAAACTAACAGTCAAATACATTTACATGGACTTTACAAACCACATCAACAAGAGCCCCCCAAAAATTATATAGCAATTTAGAGTTTGAAAAATGTTTCTGCACAGTTTCTCCTTTGAAATTCTGTGAGCATGGGTAGAACAGCTATTCATAGGATGATTTTATAATTAAAGAGTTTGAGATTAAGGGAAGTTAAAGAATTTGCCTGAGGCGACATGGCCCTCAGGCAAATTCAGTATGTATGGAAAGGGCTTGAACCTTAGCTCACTGACACTGGACAAAGTTAGGGGTCTCTCAATTTTACTTTCCTCATCCATAAAATGGCAACAAAAAAAGTTTTTCCTATATATTTATATATCATTTTGCAAATGTTTGTATGTATTGTGAGAATTTTGATTTTTACCCATAATTAAAAAAAAAAAAGTTTTTCCCTCAAAGGACTGCTGGGGATTAAATGATAATATATAATAAAGTGTTCAGTATAGTATCTAGCACATGATAAAAGCTCAATATAGCACAGTATTACCATTAATCTGATTTCAGAGACTCTGCTTTTATTGATGAGAATCCAGTTTTTGGAAGCCAGGCTTCGCTCCTATTAATATATCCGAGATAACAAGGACCAACGCAGCATTACCACTGGAAGACTTGGGCAGTGGTGGTCCGCTCACGTATTCACAGTCACAGCACAATCCCCGAGGAAATTCTCGCGGAGTGACAGGCTGTATATAAGGCTCTTGTGGGAAACGGGAGGCAGAAGTCTCCAAAAGCCACTGAGATTCTCAAAGTTCCCTAACTCCCCATGCTTTCCTCCGATCCGCATTACAACCTGTTTTATAGATGAGGAAATCGGGGCCAAGAGGAGAGAACTGACTTGCGCGAGGGTCACTGAGCTGGTTACCAGCAGGTGAGATGGGACCCAGGTCTTCTGTATCCTGCTCCAGGCACCCCCCCAGTGCTCCTGCCAGGGGCCCAGAGAACATCCCTTTCCTCTCTGCTACAATTTTCTTCCCCTATTCCCTTGAGGCAACAGAACCTGAGGCTGCCGGGGAGGGCTTTGTGGTGTCAGGGCGGGTAGAAAGGAGCAAAAGGAGTACAAGATAAATTTCTCTAAATTTCTCCTCTGTGTCGAGCCCTCAGGCCCAGTCTTGAAGAGTGTCTCCTTCCAAGTGCCATGGCCCCGTTGCCCACCAGACCCTGTTCTTCAGGATCCACCCTTCCCATGACTTCCATTTACCACCTATATTCCAATGACTCTCACGCACGTTTATCAACTGCCACGTGTACAATACATGTGATAAAATACATACATAATACAGCCTTCTAGTAAGCATTGCCACCGGAACCTCTCCCACCGAATGGTCAGTCATGACATGTTTCATCCTCTTCCTCACCCTCACTCAAACAGCAATAATGACAACAGCAAAAAATTAAAAATAAAAATATCCTTGCTAAGTTCTTGATGGTGATATATGGTGCCAACCCAGTTCACACCCTGGAATTCTCCCTAGAGTCTACCTAACCCCCTCCACCATCTCAATATTCAAAAACCATGTTAACTTTCCTCCCGGATATATCCTTAAAAGTGGAAATCTGACAAAAAAAATATTTCATACGATAGAAACCCCTGTGATCTGGTGGCGGCTTAACTTTCAGTCTCACTTCTTGCTTTCGCTCCGTATGCCCCTTAGAAGTCCTCATATCTCAAAACAGCCGCAGCGCCCACACGGTCAGGGCTCTGTCCCTGCTTTCCAGCTGTCCCCTCAGCCTGGAATCCTCTCTGAGAAGACATTTTTGCTCCCCTACTCCCTCTGCGATGTTATGTGCGATGACACTCTTTGGAGAGTCTACAATACCCAGTAAGTATCTGATTTTATATAAATCGTAAAACGGTAAAGAATTCGGTAACTTTTAAACATTTGGGGGCAGACTCCTTTGAAAATTTGATAAATACTCATGCAAAAAAATTAGGTAAGCAATTTTGCATGTAATTTTGGGAGTTTATGGAGAGCAAGAGGCACCAGACTCCAGATAAAGAACTGGTACCTGATAGCAATTGTTGTTTTTGTTTATATTTTATGATACTTTTTTTTTTTTTTTTAAAGAATTCAAGCCACTTCTTTTTCTTTTACAGTATGTTCTCTATTCTGGGTCTGTTTGATTGTTTCCTTGGAATTAGATTCAAGTTAAGCATTTTGGACCTAATTCTACACAGGTGACCCAGTACTGTTTATCTCAGCACCACGTTAGGAGGCACATAATGGTCTTTTGCTCCATTATCTTTGGTGCTAAGTTTGATCACTTGCTTTAAAGTGATGCCCACTACTCAATATTGTAAAGACATCAAGTCTCCCAAACCAAATGGTAGATTCAATACAATACCAACTTCCAGCAAGCTTTTTGTGGGAAAAAAAACAAGCTAATTTCAAAACGTATATGAAAATTCAAATGATCTAGAACAGTCAAACCAATTTTAAAAAAAGAAAAAAGTTGGCATACTTAAATTACTTGATTTTATAATGGATTATAAACATCACTAATCAAGACAGTATGGTAGTAGCATAGTATAGACATGTAGATTAATGGACATGAACAGAGACTCAAACGTGTAATTAATTGATTTCGACAAAGATGTTAAGCAATTCAGTGGGGAGACAGAAGCCTTTTCAACAAACGGCGCTCGAACAGTTGGCTATCCATATGGCAAAAAAAGAAAAAAAAAGTCTTGACCACCATCGTGCACATTCTACAAAATAATTATCTTGAAATGGGTAATAGGGCTAAATGTAAAAGCTGACACTATAAAATTTCTCAAGGAAAACTTAAGAGAACTATTTTCTGATCTTGGCACAGATTTCTTAGATAGGGCACCAAAAGCATGAATTAGATTTCATCAAAATTAAAAGCACCTGCTTTGTAAAAGACACTGTTAAGAAAATGAAAAGGCAAGTCAAAGACTGGGAGAAAATATTCACAACCCATATATTTGACAAAGCATTTGTAACCAGAATACATATATTTTAAAAACTGTTACAATTCAATTATAAAAAGACAACCCAACTAAAATGGGCAAAAGATTTAAACAAATCTTCACACACAAATGTGTATACACAAACACACACACATACATATGTAAGAACGGCCATTAAGCCATTATCTTTTGCCATTCGGAAAATGCAAATTAAAACCACAGGACACAGCTCTGTACCTATCAGAATGCTTAAATTAAAGACTGACATTACCAAGCTTTGATATGTGGAGCAACTGGACTTTCATGTGCTACAGGTAGGAATGTAAGATGGTACAACCACTTCGAAAAACAATTTGGTAGCATCTTATAAAGGTAAACATACACCTAACATATGACCCAAGAGAAATAAAACCTGTGTCCACACAAAGCTCTCCACAAGGTGTTCAAAGCACTTCTATTTTTAAGAGAAATAATCTAGAAATAACCCAAAAGTCCATCAAGAGGTAAATGGAAAATTGTGTTATATTCATACAAGTATTACATACTACTACTCAACAATGAAAAGGAATGAGCTAATGATACATGTAACAGTGTGAAGGATCTCAAAACTAATGCTAAGTGATCAAGCCAGACCCAAAAGACTACATATGTAACAAATGTAATACCATATGATTACATTTATATCACTTTCTAAAATATGCAAACTAATCTATAGTAATAGAAAGTAGTTGAATGGTTGTCTGGGGTATGGGCAGAGGGAGATGCTGATGGCAAACTTTTGATGATGGAAATGTTTTGTATCCTGGTTATGGCAGTCATTACACGGGTGTATACAGTTAACGAAAACCCACCTTTTAATTGTTTACTTTAAATGGGTCTCTTTTAATTTATATAAATTATACCTCAAAGTTGACTAAAAAAAATAAAAGGCATATCCACCAGACCACTCCATTATAATGGTATCTTTCCCAAGAGGAAATGTTTTAAACATGTGGTCATTAATCATATGTCTGCTACAGTTTTTCTACTGATACCCTTTACTGGGTTAAGGGCACTCCCTTCTATTCTTAACTTGCTAATGATTTTTTTTGTTCATAAATCATACGTGAATATTTTTATATTTTTATTAATTTTTTGGCATCTTTAGAGATGATCATACTCTGCTGTGTGTTTCTGGGATAAGCCAGTTTGGTAGGATATATCACTATATTTCATACTCAGCCGGATGCAGATTGGTAATGAGTTAAGTTTTTTTCCATCTATGTTCATGAATGAAACTGGCCACTAATTCTCCTTTCTTGCATTGGCAATGCCAAGTTGTATTTCTATACTAGGAATTCCATGCCCATTTTGTCTACTTTCAAATTATTTAGTATTAGCATGGAATATAATATTCTCTTATTATTTTTAAAAATCCCTGCTGTGTCCACATTTATATCCAACTCTTCCTTCCCAATATTATTTATTTGTGCCTTTTCTCCCTTGCTTGTTCCCTCTCTTTTGAGATTAATCTTGCCAAAGACTCGCTTGCTTATTTCTTAGTGAGTGGGACGGCGACCACTTACTTAAAAGTTCTGAAGAGGGAAGCGGCTGTGGCTCAATCAGTAGGGCTCCTGTTTACCATATGGGAGGCCCCGGGTTCGGTTCCCGGGGCCTCCTGGTGAGGGCAGGCCCGCCTGCACGGCGTGGTTGGCTGACCCAGCGAGCACAAGCAGCAAGGGGGGGATAAATGAATAAATAAAAAAAAAATCTTAAAAAAAAAAAAAAGTTCTGAAGACAGAGAGCTGGACTAGAGGCAGCAGTAATTTCTCTCTTTCTCATGAGAAAGGGCACACGCCCAGGCTAATGGAAGTGGGCAAGTGTGCGGGATCAGCGCAAGAAGAAAGATTATATAGCTCCCCTGATGCAATGTCCCATTTCCCTCCCTCTCCAACCTTACCCATCTCCCATTGGCTGGGAGTTGCAGGCTTACAATCTTAGTCACAAAAACTAACCCAATCCTAAGGCGAGAAATGTGAGGGTAAGTGCTCAGGGTCCACGTTCATCCCCTTTACTGACATGGGTTTCTGGGGAAGTGACTCGAACAAGAATGTGGGAGGATTAGATAAGTGGGAACAGGGAAAAGTTCTGAAAAGAGGCCACCTGGAATGTGGGAGGGTTAGAGAAGTGGGAACAGGGAACTCAGATTGAGAAGAGGCCACCCTTTGTTCTATTTCTCTCATTAGTATTTTCAAAGAACTAGCTTTAGGCTTAGCTGTTCTGTATCGTATTATATATTATAGCTGTTTCCGATCTCACTAATTTTTGTTCTTCCAAATTATGCTTCTTACACTTTCTATGATTTCATACTGTGGCAGTTTTTCTTACTTCTTAAATTATCATATGCTTATTAGGTCATTACTTTCCAGCCTTTGCTCACCTTCAATATTAGCATTTAAGATTATTCACGTCATTCTGTGTACTGGTTTAGTTGGATCTCACAGGTTTTGATATTACTATTTCAATTGATGTTCAACTCTAAACATCCTTTAATTTAAATTATGCCCTTAACTTTAGAAGTGATTTTTAAATCCATAAACTTGTGTGTGGGGGTGGGGGGTGGGAGAGGGCTCTTTGTTTTAGTTATTTTCTGGATGGATTTCTAATTTATTTGAAATGGAACCAGGGAATATTGGTCTTTGAAAAATAGTGAGCCTCTTTTTAAGACCTCATGGGCAAGTTTCATAAATATCCCATGCAACCTTGAAAAGAACCTACATTCCCTTGTTGCTGGTGGGTACACAGGCCCAGTGGATCACAAGTAAAAATCTCTTGCTCAAATCTTTTGTCATTACTGTTTTTGTTTATTGGTATCAGTTATTGCGAGTCAAGTTGAAAGCTCCCCATCATGATGCTGAATTTGTCAAATTTCTCTTTATAATTGTGTCAAATACTCTTTTTTTTTTTAAAGATTTTATTTATTTATTCATTTATCCGCCCCTTGCTGCTTGTACTCTCTGGGTCAGCCAACCACGCCGTGTGGGCGGGCTTGCCTTCACCAGGAGGCCCCAGGAACCGAACCCGGGGCCTCCCATATGGCAAACGGGAGCCCTACTGATTGAGCCACAGCCGCTTCCCTCAAATACTCTTAAACATAGAAGTTATATAGCAGATTATGCACAATTGAAGCTGTGATGTACTTCTGGCAAACTGGGCCTCTCAGCACTGCACGCCGAGCGGTTTTCCCTCTTCTACCGGGTAGGAGCTTTCCTTGTGGTGTAACCAAACCTTGTGCTACAGGATGTCTAGGACCACTGCGACCCCTTCCCACACCAGTCCCTGTGACAACCCAAACTGACCCCTATCACTTCTCAACCCCCTCTGGGAAAGCAGTACAACTCCTGGCTTAGTGTCTCCATTTTAGATTTCGGAAGGCCAGTCTCACCAGAGCAGGGCAGATAAAAACAAATCCTTCCTCACTGGGCTTTACTGGGAGCCCGAAATCTCAAGGTGCTGATCCATCATCAATTCTTAAATTCTTAGCAACCATCTCTTCTCCCTATTCTCTTTTCTTTCCTTCTGGAAATCTAATTTAGGTTTATGTTAAACTTTCTCCCTCAAGCCATGGTTTTTTAATTTTTTTTACATATTTACCATTAGTAATATGTTTTTTTGTTGTTGTTGTTTTTTTTTTTTTTTTTTTTTTTAAGATTTTATTTATTTATTTATTCATTTATCCCCCCCTTGCTGCTTGTGCTCGCTGGGTCAGCTAACCACGCCGTGCGTGCGAGCTTGCCTTCACCAGGAGGTCCCGGGAACCGAACCCGGGGCCTCCCATATGGCAAACGGGAGCCCCACTGATTGAGCCACAGCGGCTTCCCAATTAGTAATATGTTAATCGCTCTTTGTCTCTCTGTGCTCCACTAGCTGAGGAAAACTAGGTTCTGTATTTGAAATGTGATAATCAGGTTTTTATTCTGCATATAACTCCCAAATGACAGGGACTATATTTCTTCACTGTAAAAATAACTAATCAGATTCTTAAAACCTGTATAATATTTGTAAAATAAATTAGAAATATCCTTGACATTAGTTTAATATCCATAACACAGTCTCATAATCTTGCAAAGAGCCAGTAGCTTGATGTAATTCATCACAAGCAAATACAACTTCCACACTTAGGTGCTGTGAAACCTTGCTTTCATTTGCTTTGGGAAACAGACAGTGTAACAAAAAAGAAACTCAATTAGAGAACTCTTCCCTTGCCAAACTGAGCTAATACTTGACAAAATGCCACATAAATCCCTCAGACATCATTTCCTAAGTAAACCTGAAATTTACCAGTGAAAAATTACGCAATTTAAGCTAGGAGTGAAATCAAGAATTTTTCTGTCCAAAACAAATGACCTTAATTTTAAGTCAAGGAGGATAAAATGAAAGTTTCCTTGTGTTAAAATGTTCAGATTCCATTTATCCATCTACTTTTACTCCCAGAATAAACGTTAGGATCAAAAGAGGAAAAACAGGTGGAGGTTTGTCTTTTAAAAATACCTAAAATTGGCCAGCCCAGAGAAAACATCGCCTCTTTTCAAAGAAGGAATTTCTCTAAACTTACTGTTTTCCTCTCTTCCAGGAAGTTTGTTCAGGAAGCTGGTACATCTGGCCATTTCTATTGCTTTCTTAAATAATATTTTTGAAAGACTGCACAAAAAGCTATTTGAACTTATTCTCGCCCAATATTCAGAATGTCTACCACTGACCATGAATTTAAAGATGATCGAATATTATAGCTGGAAGAAATTTCCTTGATCATCTCGAGACTAAGACAGTCTTATACAACAAGTTAACTGGATCGAGAAAAGTTAGACAACTTGCTCCAAGCACACAGCTAGCTAGTACCAAACCCATAAAAGTAAGACAACTTACACTAAGCACGTGGCTAGTTAGTACCAAACACAAGACGTGAATCCAGGCCTGCTGGTCCCCGCTTTTTAAAAAATTTAATAATTTTTACAAAATAACCATAATTCTTAATAAAAATAATTAATCCCTTTTGGGCTGTACTAATAGAACATGGTAATTTTAGAGATTTTGTGATGCTTCGTTTTGTCCAGGAAAACTTACTAGTAGTGAAATAAATAAGGACCACAGAACTTTAATAAGAAATTGAACACGGATTCTAGCAAAAATCCATTTTTTCTACTGTAATGGTTTAAAGCTGTGTGTACCCCAGAAAAACGTCCTTAAATCTAACTTATTCCTGAGTGTGAACCCACTGTAAGTAGCATCTTTGGATGAGGCAACTTCAGCTAAGGTGTGACCCACCTCATTCAGGATGGGTCTTAGTCCTCTTTCCTGGAGTCCTTTATAAGCAGAATGAATACAGAGAGAGAGAGAAAAAAAAACACAGGGGGAAGAGGCCAAAAGCAACAAAACCCAGAAGAGAAGGGAGAGAGCAGCAGGCGCCACCAGGTGCCTTGCCGTGTGGCAGAGAAGCCCAGGATCGCTGGTAGCAGGTCTTCGGGGAGAAAGCATCGCCCTGATGATGCCCTGATTTGGGCATTCTCATGGCCTCAAACTGTAAGCTGATAAATTCTCATTGTTTAAGCCAATCTACTTCATGGTGTCTGCTTTGAGCAGCCTAGGAATATAAAGACCTACATATATATTTTTTTTAAATCAAGACATTGGAAAGCTATATAAATAGACAAATGGGAGTGTGTGTGTATACATACATATACATATATATTTTAAGGAGGTACCAGGGATTGAACTCAGACTCTCATGCCTGGGAGGCAGGTGCTCAACCACTGAGCTACATCTGCTCCCCCAGGAGTACATTTTTAAAAAATAGAAGGATAGACAAAGGATTTGAATAGACATTTCTCCAAAGGAGATAAGAGAAATGCCTGATAAGCACATGAAAAGATGCTCAACATCACTAGCCACTAGGGAAATACAAACCAAAACCACATGGTAACACAGCATTGTAACATTGTAACTGTAATAAATGCAACTGAAATGTACACTTAAAAATTATTAAAACGAGAAATTTGTGTTTTAAATATGTTACTACAAAAAAAGGGGAAGATGAAAAAGCAAAAGGATATCCAGTTCTCAGGTAAACTGCAAGGAATTGGAAAAGAAGTAAACTGCCTGAAGTATGCTGAAAACATAAAAACCTAACTCTGTATGCAGTTAATAGGAAATTAATACGTAATATTTAATTAATAAGCTTTTTTTGAGGATTTTCTAAGATCCCTGCTAGACAACCCCAAAGAGAAAGGAACTTGAAACTTAAGTATTGAGAATCCTGTATCTGATATTTTCTGAATTCTTGTTTTTAATCATTTTCATTTTTCCCCCTTAAAAGTGCCTACATTCTTCTTCAAAAGGTACATTTAATGGTTAAAAAATGCAAAAGTATTCTGAAGGAAAAAAAAAAAGTAGTAGCAGTATTGAGAATAATGAAAACAAGCCAGTGGGGGACAGAAAAGACAGGCTGTTTGGGAGACTGTAAGAGGGAGAGAAAAGCAGGTAGGACACCTGAAAGTGCAGAGGTGGTGCTGAATGGAGAAGTCAGCATCAGAAGGACGGGGGGAGGGTCTACGGATGCAAAACACTCAGGGCCCTCAATGCATTTATGTAATTTTAGCTTCTTAAAATCCCAATGCCTCTTCGGACCTTTGCCCTTACTCCCTCCCAGGGATGACTGTCAAGAGTCCACTTCAGCCCTTAGCACCAGGAGAAGGAAGTGGGCCCCAAAGGGACCAGGGATGACTTTGTGGTTTACACCATGAGAAGCAGGGAGGCACTGCAGGGAGCTATTTGTAGGAAGTTCCCGTTGCCGGTGCTTCACACTGATTTAAGTGCCAGCCGATTCCTAGTGCATAAGGAGTTCTTACAAACACTTTGAGGAGGAAAAACTGAGGCAATGGGCATGAAAAGTAATTTACAAAAGAGGAAAGACAAACGGATATTAAAATTACTTAGTGTATTACTGGTTATTAATGAAATGCAAAAGACACAATGAAATATCATTTTTTACCCATTACACTGAGAAATGTTCAAAGTTAATATCCTTTCTGTTGGTGAGGGGTGTGGCAAAATGAGCAACTGCCTGCACAACGGGATGGCACTTTGAGAATACATGGGAAAATAAAAATATACCTAGCATTTGACCTAGCTATGGGTCACTGAGAGGAATTCATGATAAGAGAATTAATCAGAAATTTGAAAACAAATTATGCTGTACATCCATACAATAGAATACTGTGTGGCTGTTTAAAATAACGATTACTCACTAATCTAGAACGATATTCCTGATATTGGACTGAACATGAAAAGGTGACGAATCAGTATGTATAGTATGCTTATAATTATGTAAAATTGTCTGTGTAGGCACAGAATTTTTGGAAATTTACTAAAATATTAACAGTGACACTATCAATGGGATTTCAGGTGATTTACTCTAGTTTTTTTTTTTTAATTTACTGACGTATATCACACATACATAAACAATAAGTATATAGTGATAGCTGTGAACTTACAAAACAAACATACATAACATCATATAGGGAACATCATACCTCAGCCTATGAAACATTAACTAATGAATAAAGAGCTTCCTCAAAATATTACTGCCAACCAAAGTATCTTACATTTGGTGTATGTGTCCCCAAATCACCCTGTTATTATTATTTTTATATCATTTATATATGAACATATATAAACAATAAGTGTATAGTCAAAGTTGTGAACTTACAAAGCATAACATCATACAGGGGTCCCACACATCAACCCACCACCAACACCTTGCATTGTTGTGAGACACTTGTTACAAAGAATGAAAGAATGTCATCAAAACCTTACTACTCACTATAATCCTTATCTTACATTTAGTATATTTCCCTGCCACTCACCCTATTATACTTTTCAATATATTTTTATGACAGAAGTTGTAAACTTACAAAACAATCATGCTTATGTACAAAATTCCCATTCAACACCCCTCTATCAACGTGTCACCACACCGTAGTGGCACATTTGTTACACATTATGAGATAGTATCATCAGACTATTACCAGGTCCATAGCGTACATGTGGCACACTGTTTCAATACTCCCCTATTGTCAGTACAAATAGCTTAAGCTACCGTATTGCCCAAGGGACAGATGAAGCTTCTCTCAACTTTCTCCTTTGCCAGGGGTAGGGACAGAGCCATAGCTGTGTGTAATAATCCAAGTCATGCAGGCCTAGACTCTAGCTGCCCAGCGAGACTGATGAAGCTTCAGGCCCCTTCCTCCCCTGCCTGGGGCAGGGATGGAGCTGCAGGTGTGGGCAGCAATCTATGCCGTGTGGGTCCAAAATGACCACAGTTACCCTGGTAGATTTCTGACTATTCGGTCTGTGCCAGATGAATGTACCTGCAGTTACCTGGAGAGACTGGTGCAGGGCCTGCCAGCTTCCTCCCTGCCAGAGGTGGAGCTGAAGCCTAGGCTAGGGCTGCAGTCCAGTCTGGGTGAAAGAAGCCGGTCTCCGTCACTGTGATTTTCAGTCAGCCCAGCTTCCCCTCATGCTGGGGGTGGAGTCAAAATGGCGGCTACCAGCCCCTCTCTGACTCGGACAGACCCAAACCCCAGCTCTTCCTAGGGTTATACTCCAGCCAGCCAAACCCAGCAATCAGGAGCTGAATAGGCGGCCAACCGTCTCTCCCTCCCCTGTTTTTGGGAAATGGAGCCTCCAACTCCAGCCACAGAACAGCTTCTGAGGCTGCTTGTGCCGCCAGAGTAGAATATCACTGGCCTCCACGGCGTGGCCTGTATTTTCCCGGACAGTTGGGTGTAGGTCCCCCAGCTTCCTCCCTGCTGGAGGTGGGCCTGGGGTCTATGCTAGAGCTGCAGTCCACCTGGATGGGAAGAGGCTGGTCCCTACCAGCACTGTGATTTTCAGTCAGCCCCACCTTCCCCTTGCGCCAGGGATGGAGTTAAAATGGCAGCTACCGGCCTCTTTCTGACTTGGACAGGTTCAAACTTTAGCTGTTCTTAGGATTTTACTTTACCAGCTGAGTTTACTAATCAGTAGCTGAAGTTGGTGCCTGTCTGTCTCCTCCTACCCTGGTTTTGGGAAGTGAAGCCTCCAATTCCAGCCACGGAGCAGTTCCAGAGGCAGCTTGTGCCTCCAGTGGAGGATGGGCCCCGGCCTCCGGGGCGTGGAGGGCTCTACTTTCGAATCTTTGCAGATGGGCAATCTCCTCCTTCCATTATTTCAAGGGGGTTGCAGGATGCACATCTGGCCTCCTGGAGCCCCCAAACAGGTGCTTTAAGTAGCTCTGGGTGATTACTAATTGCCCTGTAGCACAAGCTGACTCTAGGAGCTCCTTATTCTGCTGCCATCTTGCTGGTTGTTCTCAATTTACTTAAAATTTTTTGCACTTGTTAATATTGTTTAAATGTTTCATAAAGAATAAGTTTCATTTTTTTACTGTTAGAAATAAGCAACAAGCCTGATCTCATTCTAAATATGTAAGAAAATATCCTATCCTTCATGGAATATAAAACAGGTGCTAAGAGGTAACAAATGGTCTCACAGAACTTTGTACCAATCAGCCAGTCCCTTTTCTTTTTTTTTTTTTTTTTTTACCGGGAGGTACCGGGGATCGAACCCTGGTCTCTCCATATGGTAGACGGACGCTGAACCTCTTGAGCCACATCCGTTTCCCAGCCAGTCCCTTTTCTACCCATCTGCATCTGTCTCTGCTCAGAACTGATTCAAAATAACCACGGATAAATAAATTAAAAATGACATAGAAGAGTCTCCCTATATTATGTGCAAAGGAAGACAGGGGCTTAAACTCCTAAATAACCACATTTTCTCCTTCACTAACTGGATTTATAAAGAGCATAATTAACATACTGCAAAGTAACTGAACTGCATATCAAATCCTGATGTGGTACAACTGTTTTCTCAAAAGAACACAGACCAAATAATTAGAGACATTTAGACAAGGTTTTGAAAGGCATCCTTGAACGGGTAAATATGAAATAATGAAAATAATTTCACTTTCTGAATGTGAAATCCCTCTGTTGCTGTTGTTTCTTGAAGTTATCTTAAGAAAAATGTGGTCTTCGGTTACTCCACTCCCCTAAAGTTTCAGAGATTTCTTTCTCCGTGTTTTTTTCATTTTTTGAAATCCCTATCCTAGCCTTGCAACCGGTTCCTTACAAAAACTATTATCTATTTCAGTAGAGGTTGGATCCCCTGGCAAGCAGCATGGAGACACGGTAAGCATGACTCCTATCTCATTTCCAATTCTCTAAATCAAGTTTAATAAGCAAAGATTATTCTTCTGAAGCAGACTTCTCTTTCTGCCCTACAAGTAAAAATCAATCATTCTCTTATCAGTGAAGCCATGGCAACATATCATATATTAAGCACCGTTAGAGATTTACCATCAAACGCGAAATTGAATTTTGAGAGATTTTACGTGACCTCATTAATACTAAGTTATTCCAAAGCTTATACAAGAAGCTGGAAAAAGACACTGTTCCATTTTTACTACATGTTCATCCACACACATACACACAAATCTATGAAACAGGTAGCTATGGTAGGAAATGCTCTTATACATACCTAATCATACAATTTCATTTTCCAAAATAGCACAAACCACAAACCTTTAGTTGCTCATCCACGACTCTAGTAACTTCCCCAGCCATTGATTCTAGGGTATCCTGAATTGGACTAGACAATGGGCCACTGGCTCCTGCCCAAGATGCACCACCAACATGGTATAAATTTGGTAACAACTGAAAGAAAAATGAAAAGTAACCTCTCCATAATCAAACAATTATTTAAATAAGCACCAAAGTCATTGAGGAGTTATGAAAATGATGGAGAAAGCCAGGATTTGAAGAGATATTATTAGGAATAATCTCTCCAAATTGAGGATTCCTCTTACACACTCCTTCTAGGCATTACGCAATGAATCATGGCAACTTAAACACCAGGCGTTGACCACTCTGTCACTAACCAGCTTGGAAACCATAGAAAGAGGCTATTACCCCTTTGTGCCTTGATGTCCTCACCTGGGGCATGAGAGTCTTGACTAATCCACACAGTGCCTACCTAAAATGTTCAATGATTATGTGATTCTAATAGCAGAGCCAGGATGAGATCCCAGATTTTTGACTCCCAGCTAATTCCCTATTAAGTTAAACTTTGAGAGACAAAAATCTTTTGAGAGAAGTGTCCTTATAGAGGTGACAGAGGAGAGTTTTGTGCTCTCAGCTTGGACGTAGAATAATTTTAAATGAGTTGTTATTCATCTAAACTACAACTACCTCTCAGTTGTTCCGGGCCCAGTATTATTCTTTGTAAATCCTAGTGGCCCTCTGCTTTTTGGTCTACATTTGGGTTATTGGTAATTAATATGGGTACAGAAAGGAGGCAAAGACTAATTCCGTTCACTTTGCCCCTCGTTAATACCCTTGGAATTGGGTAGCGATGTAAAGAAAGTTGGAAATACTTCCTAAAATTGAATTTTATAAAACCATTTTATTACAGAAAGGTTAAAACATACAAAATAGGATAAAAGGCCTCCATGAACTCATCAACAGGCTTCAATGAATACAAATTTATGCCAAAGCTTCCTTCATCTAAACCCCTACCAACTTCCTTTCCTGCCCTGCCCTGTTCCCACTAATTTTGTTGCAAATCACATTACTTTATAGTTTCTAAGCTTTGATTTCCTGATGATTGGTTTATCCATACTAATAACTTTCTCTCTTTTATCAGATACTAGAGAGTTTATTACACTTCATAGGTTCTACGACCTAAACTGTCTTCATTTCTGTTTTAAGACACAAGACTTTCACAGCCTAACGTGAAACTTACCGTTTTAGAATTCTTGGCATCACGTATGAGCCGCTCTGCTGATTTTAAATCTTCCTGGACAGCATCTCCCCCGCAATTCCGTAAAGAGTTGAGATGGTCTTGTACTTTCACACACATTCTGTCAATCATCTGCTCCGAACCATAAAAACACAGGATGAATGAGCATGAAAACATGGAATCTTTGAGGATGCAGCTTAGGACCAATTATTCATTTACTTTATTTTTTTTTTTTTTAAGATTCCATTTATTTATTCATCTATCCCCCCCCTGCTGCCTGCGCTCGCCGGGTCAGCCAACCACGCCGTGCAGGCAGGCCCGCCCTCACCAGGAGGCCCCGGGAACCGAACCTGGGGCCTCCCACATGGCAAACGGGAGCCCCACTGATTGAGCCACAGCCGCCTCCCTCATTTACTTTAATTACACAGGAAACCTCTGACAACATTAACTCCAGAAAACCATGTAAGGCGTTTTGGCCCCCTTTCTTTAGGAAATGCAGCATGTAGAATAAAGGTGAATACTTCTTTGGGATTCAGAATCTTGTGGCTACTCGGTGATATTTTGTTAGTAAGTCTCCTTCATTAACTTTTATTGTACGCTCTCTGTTTGCCATAGCATGAAGTACAGGGAAAGAGAGAAATGAACCGAGCCATGCTGAGACTGCTGAGCTGCCTACAGCACAGCCGGCTGGGCTCAATATTATGGAAACCAGAACATCCCCTGCGAAGTGGCTTTTTAAGTTAATTCAGTCACATCACGTAGTTTTCTATGTAAATTAAAAGCCACCAAAAATAAAAGCATTTGAGGTTTTATTATATTATCATAGGTAATAATAAAGTTAATAACATCTAACCCATAAACCAACAAGGTCCTCATCCCAGGTTAATTGCACCTGAATCATTTCCAGTTGTTCCATAAATTTAAATATAACACCCAAAGGAGAGTGGTAGATTACTATTGTAGACAAAAATATATATATATTACAAGAAAAGTAAGATTATGCTCTGATACGTTTTTAACTATAAGAAGAAAAGAAGCATCAAGCAGCCAACAAGACTGCAGAAAAAAATACAGTGTGGTTTAAAAAGTTTAGCCAATGTTTTGATCCGAGCTGCAGTTTCTCTATTTCATGTTAAAAACAACAAACAAACAAACAAAAAACTCATCAGTTCTCCAGAGACTTCACTTGTCAGAAACCCCATCCTATCTGACAATTTGTCTGGCAAGAGTTAATCATCTAGCAGTATTCTTTTTAATTTAAATTCACACTTCTCTATTTATATTGCGTTATTTGAGATCACAGCTACAGGAAGTCAAAGTCTGCCTCTCTAACCCACTAAATTCCAAAATAAATAGAAACTGCACGACGCGACTCAGAAACAAGGTCCGAGGACAGAGCCGGGGCCCCCTTGCTGCAGCCTTTCACGTTTGTAAAATCAGGTCCATAATGTCTACCCCTGCCTTCTTTTCTAGCATATTACAAAGACCATTCAGTAAAATAACACCACTTAAAACACCTATGTGGTTGACAAAGGGTCAGTAACACCAACTTTGTGGTATATTAAGAACAGATTCTATGACTGTAAAATACATTGAGGCTAGATAAGTGAACTATCCTGAGCTCCCTGTGGGAAAAAGGAAATTATATGTATGATGCTTCTCTTATCACATAGCCCCTCCAACTAAAACCTAAGCTTGTAGGCAGGGATCTACAGAGACTATGTATGATTTTTAAAAAAATCTTCTTAATTGAGATGAATTTGAACTCTTCTAAGGATTGCATTGCTCAGAGCTTCCTAAAGCAGAAATGGTCAACAATAATCCGTATCGTACCAAGAACGAATACCTAATTTCCAGAGATAAAATAAGCCACTTACTATGAAAGAATCTTATATACATTGGGGCCACCAAAGACTAATTTGAGAAGCACGTGGATGTGGCACTATAAAGACAACCGTCTTTAATAATGAGAGACCAAAGAAACCCATGAAATGTGTGCTGTGAAGACTTCATCAAACAGAAAGGGTTGAAATGAACTGAGCAAAATGGATTGAACAGTGTTCACTCACATCTAAAAGAAACATACAAATCTAGTTCAACAATTTAAAGAGGACATAAAATCTCATGTTTCAAAGATTCTTCTTGCTGAAGTTGAGCATATCCCTATAGGTCACGTTTGGGTTTTTCACAGCTCAAGAGCTCCATACCCAGAAAAGTTAAACAATTTCCTTATGACAACGCAGAATGATGACACAGAGTGCAAACTGAGAATCCTGAAAAAAGGAAATAAAGGATTTTGACTACTGGTTCCCACGTCAAGTCCCAAAGGATTGTAATCAGAAAGACCAAATTTCTCTTGGACTATCCCATCAAAAGACCTCATGGCAGATAGCGGCACTCAGACTTTTCATTTAATCTCTCCACTTCACCGCAGCCCCTAGTGTTGAGTTTTCCTAAAGCGATACAGTGGAAGTGAACACCTAAAATGACACGAAATCCACTTCTCATCTGGGACGCGGACTTCATTTCGAATCCTAACCTGTCTTCCTGCAGGTCCCACATCTTCCCCCTGAGAACATCCTGAACACTCTTTCACGTACTTGAGCACAGCTACCTTTTCTCTTCTAATCTCTTCTTCAATCCTTTCACTATTCCTTCCACGACACAGTTCGGCAATCCCTTACCCCCAGGCCATTTCTCCCCTGAACTTTCTCTTCTGTCTAGGACTCTCGTGAAGTCTTCCCCCTCAACACAATAGGTTATGCCACAGGAGGAGTGGACTGGTAAGCATAAGCCAGACCTTCCTTAGTAGAAAGCATACTTCCGTTAATGTGGTACAGGTCAAGTCGGCGTCTTTGGTAACCGTGCCACACAACTGACTCATATCACGTTTGCTGGTGACTGCTCAGGCTTTTTCAAATATGCTCAGCTATTGAACCCGAGTGGAGGGCTTAGAACTATCAGCAATAAATGCCATCTTTGGGTGCTCACAAGTTGTGAGAACTGATCTTAGTTCGAGCAAATGCCTTATTCATATCTTCCTTTGCATTTATTCATGGAAAATTTTATCTTCCTCTACATCTATTTCTTTATTCCGTTCAAGAGAAATACACAGAACACCTGGCAATGAAGGAAATACAGTCCTGAAGTTGCTTGACATCAAGCAACTTCAAGCCTTGGACATGGCAAGAAATAGTACAAGACATAAAGTGCCATGTAAGATAAGATTCCCGAGGACATGAACATTTTATTTTGCTCACTGCCAAATCCCCATCTCCTAAAATAGTGCCCGACATATATGACAGACCCTTAGGTGAGCAACTATTCATTGAGCAAATGAATGACAAAAGATTTTGGCCAAAGGGGAGATCACATCTAGCTGAGGTAGAAGGTAGCTTTTTTTGCTGGATCTTGAAGGATTTCCACAGATAGAGGGAAGGAAAGGGAATTTGAGGCAGAAGAATAAACACAAGCAGCAGCACATTCAGAGACTTGTGGTCTCTATTTCCTGGTTAGGAACAGAGGCATCTTATAGTGGGAGAACACACCAGAATGTCAGGTTGAGGCAACAGCGTAGGATTGAAGCACAGGCTAAGGACTCTGGGTGTGGTGTACAAGACACAGAGGTTGGGGGAGTGATGGAGAACAGCTCATTTTCAGAACTTTAATCAGTGGGCGTGCTGGGATGTGTCAACTCAGTTAGGTTGGGAACTCTGTACCCTATAATCTCACCCCTTGGGAAGCGGCTGTGGCTCAATCAGTAGGGCTCCCGTTTACCATATGGGAGGCCCCGGGTTCGGTTCCCAGGGCCTCCTGGTGAAGGCAAGCCCGCCCGCACGGCGTGGTTAGCTGACCCGGCGAGCACAAACAGCAAGGGGGGGATAAATGAATAAATAAATAAAATCTTTAAAAAAAAATAAAATAAAATAATCTCACCCCTTGTCTGGTTCTGGGTTAGCGTAAGAGCTTTCAGAGGTATCAGTGCGGCAGCAGCCTTATTCTCTGAAGCTGGTTGTAGGTAGTGACAGGCACAGAGGTGCCCAATGGGCTTCCAGCTTATCCATGCTGTTTCCTGCTCTGTGTCCAGCTCTTCTTCTCCACTGATGATTTTGCCGACCAACAGTGGCCCCAGGGCCACCTCCAGCCACTCAGGTATAGTCATGGAGTTGAGAGTTCATGGAGGAAACAGCTTCCCATAAACCTCTCCATGAGCCCCCCCCTGAGATCCATTCCTGAGGCTGAAATCTGGCTACTCAGATTTCCTTTTATGTGAGCTCCAACTTATCCCCCTTCACCCATTCTTCAGGGATCCTGGTTTGTCACTCCTTCCCTGATCCTCCAACTCACCTTTCTTTAGCTTCCCTTCCCCAGTTCCTCCCCCAACAGAGGGGATCTAAAACTCCCTTCTATTAACACTAGAGCTCAGCTTCCTTGACTGATACAAAAGGTATGGGCTGTGCAAAGCAGAAGGAGACCTGGGGATGAATAGAGAGTTCTTGCAGTTTATCTAACAGAGGTACGAAGGAGTAAATGGAAATAATGAAAACCCTGGCAAAAGGGCTGGCAATAGAGATGGAGAAGAAAGAATGGCTACAAATGACAATTCAGCAGTAAACGGATAGAACCCAGGGACCTCTGGATGAGGAGAGCAAATGAGGAGAACAAGGTGATGCTAAGGTTCCTCTCTCAGTGGATGATGAGGGCATGGAGAGAAACAGCAAAATCAAGAGTTTAGAGGGATGACCTTGGTCTTGGGTGGAGATGTTGAATAAGCAGCTGAAAAGAGAGTTTCCTGGAAGGAAAGAGGGACTGAAGGACACATGCAGGAGTCATTCACACCAACAGATGTGGCTCCTCAACACTGCAGAAGTAGGCTAGACAGCCACAGGAAGACAGTACCAAGTGCAGCATAATGACGAATGACTGCGGCGGGGAGACGGAAAGAGAAAGGGCTATGAAGGAGGAGATAGACAGGAGACGAGAACAGCAGGAAGGCAGCCCAGCACAGTGGCAAATGGAACAAGCCAGGAGCTTTAAGGAGGGTGGGCTGGCTGATGATGATGATGATGGTTATAACAGCAGTGCAAACATTGATGGCGAGGAGCCAAATATTTTACACACATTATCTCATTTAATCCTCACAGCAACCCTGCAACAGGGGCTATCATCACACCCATTTTACAGATGAAGAAACTGAGGGTTAAATAGATGAATGACCAATTGAGTCAGTTCACACACATGACAAATGGCAAGGCCTGAATTTAAATCCTGGACTTAGCCCATGTTCCTAGCCACTGCATGATACTGCCTTCTTTCATGAAAAGATGACAAAGAGAAAAGGCCCCTGGATTTGGTGACCAGTAACTTCTGAGAGAGCCATTTCAGGAGACTGATGGGACAGAGGCGACCTTTCAAAAGGCTACAAAGTGAGTGGATAGCAAAGAAGTCATGGCAGCAAATTTAAAAGTCTGCATATGAATGAAAACAAAGTGTTAAGGAGCTGTACACAGTGCACTGCCTTTTTTTTTTTTTCAGGGTAAGATGACTGAAGGGCAGAAGTGGGTCAATTGTGGCCCACCACCAGTTTTTGTAACTCAAGTTTTATTGGCACAGCTACGCTCACTCATTTGAGTATCGTCTATGGCAGCTTTCGGGCTACAGTAGGAGAGCTGAGGCGTTGCAACAGCGATCACATGGAACTCAAAGCCTCAAATATTCACTATCTGGCTTTTCACTGAAAAAGTCACAAGGGCTGTGGGCAGGAAGAGAAAGGAACCAAGAGCAGGGGGGAGGACTGCTGAGTCTTACAAAGGTTTTCCCTATGCAAAAAAAGTCGGGAGACAAAGACAGATGCAGGTACAGTTACAGGTGTCAACATTTCATAAAACGTATGTGAAGTCCTTCCATGCCACCTGGGAATGGTGCCTGGCTCTGGGGCTGGCAGCCGTAGGAGCAAGAGTCACCGAGGGTCTTTATTCAGATTTCTGGAAACGTCAAGGTAAATAGCCCCTAAAGCAATGGAAAAGATTCCCATGGGAAAACTGCTGGTCATAATGTCTTATAAAACCTCCAAAGTGAAAAGGCGGCAATATCCTTATTGCAATGACTCAAATGATTTAGGACGATGCCACTTATGCAGAAGTAAACTTCCACATAGGGCTCCCGTGGACGCGTTTTTCCACTGAGAAGATGAAACCTACTTATTTCAAGAATGAGCATTAAAGGTTGCTGTAGTAAATTTTTAGAAGGGCAAAATCTCTTCTGAATAAGGAAAAAAGTTGGGAAGATATTGAATTATGAAAATAAACCTGCATTACGGTGGCTCATAAAGAAACCCAAGGCCAGGGTTCAACATAAGATTTCAGCACTCTCGCTGCATTTAATGTTAAAACACTAAAACGAGGAAATAATAGTAAACCGTAAAGTACTAGGCTAATGTTAATCCCTTGCTGGGGAAAAATTAAAATATTTCTAAGGGCAAAATAATGTTTTCTTTCTCAAAACTCCCTGCAACTTTACTGATACTCGTAACGATTTTTTCTTCAAGGCAAATAGCTTTAGCTTTTCTAATATGGATACATGTCTACTGTAAAACGTTCACTCAGTACTGAGAAGTGTCGGAGAATAAAACTTGCCTAATCTCCCCCACTTGAGATCAACACCAGTTACATTTTGGTGAACTCTCACAAATCTCCATGCATATCTATGTAGTCATATATATAATTTTACCTAGCTGGAATACTAGCACGCAGCTTTTATTATGGACACCTTTTCAAATTCTCTTTTAAGAAAAATAAAAATAAAATGGCATCTACACAAAGAAAATAGTTTCATACAAAGTTGTCTTAAATGATCACAATTTCACTACCAGTCAGCTCCTCTTAATCTGCAGATTTTAAACCCTTCTGTGTCTTGAACTTTTCTGATGTCTTCTATTTTAAATTTAAAATTTAATGGTAAAATTTCCATTTAAAATAAAATAATTTAAGTAACAGTTGATTCTACGAAGTAAAAACTAAAAATTTAGCTAGCCTACTTATACTGCCACTCAACCTCCTTCTTGAACTCCTAATTTTAGCGAGTTTCATTAATTTCACGTTATCAAGATCCTCAACATTGACATTCTGTTATGTAATAATAAATGAGTCTTCCTTTGTCTTAGTTGATATTAAATTTTTAAACCCATTAAAACGCAATGGCAAACCACGTATATTACTCACAGAGAAAAAAACATAATCCTAGGTCTTTAATCCCCTGCTACTCATAGTAGATTGGCCCCAAGTAGCAATTTTTAAAACTTTCTTTCAACTTTTCTAACTTTTCCTATGATTTATTTTCTGCTACAGTTTATTATGTATTCCTTTCTTGTTTTTCTTTGTAAGGCTTGAAAATGTCCTGTGTAACTCTTTCCTCTGAGGTGTGACAGGGTAAACTATCTGAGTCCATGTCTGAAAATGTTTTTCTTCTGTCCTCCTATCTGATTGACAGAATATCTCAGGATAGGATTTTGGCTCAAACTTAATCCTTCCCTGAACTTTGATGACGCCACCTCTTTCTCCTTCCAGTAACAGGGATCTGTGCTAAGGCCTGAGTAGCCATTTATTCCGTCTAGGACTCTTCAAGTAATTTTTCTTTATGCTAGGTGTTCTGAAATTTCACCAGGACAAGTCCAGTGGGTCTTTTCATTTCCTTTTCATTGCAGCCTATCTCTCTTTATAGATACAGTATTCTCTCAAATCCCACTGAACATACTAATAAGAATTTTAATAAGTCCTCTGCTATAATCTGCATTATGTGGGCTCAGTTCTTTGGTGTATTCTGGTCCTTCTTAGACATGCTATTGGTTTTCCTCAAATATCTTCGTGCCTTCCTTTGGGTTTATGTTTTTGAAGGGAAAAATTCTATACTTAAAAAAAAAAAAAAAATTTATTTTAATCCCCCCCCCCAACTCTCCCAAGTTAGCTAGAAAGGAGAGGAATGAAGTAAAATAGAAAAGCATCTCAGTTTCTCGTCAGCACTCACATATTAATTAATATTCAGCAAACTCCTAATTCTTCAGAAAAATCTAGAAACTTGTTTCCTAACCATGGACGTATGAGGGAATAGAGAGAAAGGAACAGACCATCTCTAGAGTAGCCAATTTGACTACCCTCAGATTTAATTATCTGTATTCATGGTTCCTAATATATGTATATAAATCTAAAATCCTTAGTGGCAATCTTAAAAGGAACGAAATCATCAACAATTAAAAGTGCATATTTGTCACCAGAATTAGCCTGTATTTCCTTCCTTCTGTATCTCCCTCCAAAATCTACTTACATTTGTTGCCATTTTCAGAAACGCTCCTTATTGCCGCCGGCAAGGATCCAAACGAGGGAAGCCCTTTTCCCTTAGAGGGGATGCTAAGCGTGCGTGGAAGCACAGGTGGCGCCGGGAGGGGACTCTCGCTCCCTTACCTGCTGGGTGGTGCTGGTGACAATTCCCTGCTGTAGGCGGTAGGCCTGCTCCTGGAGGTATTTTCTAGTCTCGTGATTCCGGAGCAGATAGTTTTCTATCTGGAAATTAAGCACATGAATCTGTCAAGAACACATTTTGACTCTGCAGGAAGTAAAGTTATAAGAGACACGGCCAGTTGCTGAACATAAAACCAAAGCTCTAACACACACATTCTGCCCAGGTCTTGACCCGGTAACACATATGGGAGGAGAGAACAAGACATCATCGTGATTTATTACAGGTCAGAAATTTAACTTGCAGGTAACTGGAATAATTTCTATGTGACTATGTAGCAGACAAAGGTAAGCAAATATTGCATTGCCTACAGGGTTAGAGACCCCATTTAATGACTTTTCTTCATCACTCTTCTGCACACACTCTCAAGCCTTCTCTCTCATAAATGTTTAATTACTAAACAGTTTCGAAGTTAAATAAATTTCCCCAAGGAGTGCAGATGTGACTCTGAGTCTCTTAGACTTATTCCAGTGGAAGGATCCACCAGCACTTAGAAAATTCTTTAAGGGGAAAAAAAAGATAAAATAGATACAAATTTTGGAAGATTCATGTTGGTATACTCCAAGACAAACTATTCTTATGACAGATTTTCATATTTTCTCAAAACAGGTTTGATTTTAGTAAATTTACAGCATGAAGATGGATTTCTGCAGAAAACAGGAAACCCTGAAGTTGTTTGGTGATCTGTTCTTTTACACATAGACAACTAAATATTCAAGAGGACAAATGTCAGTAAATGGATTGAAATAAAGCAATGCATATTTTTTAATATAATTGGGTATATATTGAACAAAAAAATGTAGGGTTAATTACTGGGAAAGATGGATTTATAAAAATGATTTGAGATGGGTAAACTGCACCATCTGGTTTCTTTTTATGTTTATTTTTAAAAATACCTTTTAACCATTTAGCTTTTAATTGGCACTACAGTTCCTTGGTTAAAATCTTCTAATAACTGTGAAGCATTCAGTGTTATTACAATTTTATTTTAACTTTCCATATGCTAAAATGACTACTACTTAATATCAATTAGGAACAATTAAAAAGCAGACTATAATTACTATCATCTCTGGCAACTATAAAGCAGAACAAAATGTACCTTTATACTAAATGTAAATGAAGAAATTATAAAGATGAAAAGATCCTTGAAATGAATCATTAAAGTGACATATTAATGCCTTGACTTTAAACTATATCAACTTGCTTTTGCTCTTTCCCGAGAAGTCCTCTCTTTCCAAGGTGACAATGCCATCGATGTAAGACATTCATTCTAGAAAGATTCTTGTCCTGAAATATGACAGGCACATACTGCCATCCAGCTTCGGGGACTTTTGTTTTGTTATTTGTGCTTTTACATTTGACCTCATAAAGCGTCGCTGACCCGGTTCTGGGAGTATTTTCTTTATTCGGGGGGCTTGGCTCAGGCCCAGGCAGTGAAGCCAAGGCTGGCTCATACTGACAGCATGGAAGGAATTTATTAGAGAAACGTCACAGCTGGTTTCTGAACTCCAGCTCGAGGGGAAGGGAAAGAGCATTGTTCAAGTGTCTTCAGTATCAGGCACGTACACACCACCACTGGAATTCTTCATCTCTTGGTTGAGCAGGGTAAGCTCTCCTTCCATGCACATTTTCAGGAAAAGGGTAGCAAACTATGGCCAATCAAAGGAAGGGCCAAAGGATGATGACCAAGCTTCCTAGGACCTCTGGTCAGCACAGGGTAATCTGGGACACAGTATATATATATAAGGCCAGTCTCCCTGCTGGAAACAGCAACAGCCCAAGAAGCAAAAGTCCTGGTGCTTTAAAAGGATCTTTGATGGGGGCAGATGTGGCTCAAATGGTTGGACATCTGTCTCCCACATGTAGGGACCTGGGCTCGATCCCTGAGAGGTCCCAGGGCCCGAATCCAGAAAAATATAGAAGGCGCACGGGCTGCCAGGCCCCACCGAGCCACGCAGCAAGATGATGAAGTAAGAGGAGAGTGACAGATAAACAAACTGTGGTCTATTCACACGATGGAATATTATGCAGCTGTAAGAAGAAATGAAGTTGTAAAGCATGTGACAACATGGATGAACCTGGAGGACATTATGTTGAGTGAAGCAAGCCAGACACAAAAGGACAAATACTGTATGAATGCATTACTATGAACCAAATATATTGTGTAATATATTGTTTGATTCATAAAAAAATAAAAAAATAAATAAAAAAAAATTATATGTATCCATTACATTTAATTGAGAAATGTATGTATTTATTCATCTGTGTTTACTTTTTAGTTTTTTTTTTTTTTTAAAGATTTTTATTTATTTATTCATTTATCCCCCCCTTGCTGCCTGTGCTCGCTGGGTCAGCTAACCACGCCGTGCGGGCGGGCCTGCCTTCACCAGGAGGCCCCGGCAATCGAACCTGGGGCCTCCCATATGGTAAACTGGAGCCCTACTGATTGAGCCACAGCCGCTTCCCTACTTTTTAGTTTTTAATTGTTTATATTTTCAATTATTAAATGCACAAAATAAAGTTAAAAAAATATTTAAAAAAAAAAACAAACAACAAAAAAAGAGGAGAGTGACACAAGGGAGCGCCAAGACGAGACGCGCCGAAAAACCAGGAACTGAGGTGGGGCAGGTGGCAGAACGCCTCTCTCCCACATCGGAGGTTCCCAGGATTGAATCCCAATATTGTGAGGACAGTAGGAGAAGGATGAGAAGAGAGGGCAGGAAACAGACATAGAGAATTGCCCAGCGAATGGACACAAAACAGCAAAAACGGAGGGAAGGGTGGGGTTAATATGGATAAAAGCAAATAAATAAATAAATCTTTTTTAAAAAGGATCTTTGTATTAAGAACAACAAAAACTTACAAAGATTGAATATGCAATCAAAATTATTTTTTTTACTAAAATTAAAGAACCTTACTTATTCCAGAGGCTAGGGTTCTAGCTGCTAAAATGAAAACTCGACACACTAAGTACTATAAGGAAAAACAATAACTATCAGCATTAAAGTCATTGATTTTTCATTTTAAAAACCATCCATTTTCCAATTAACATATTTGTATCTTCCTTTGTCTTGGACCCCATTTTCTGTATCAATTTTGAGTGATCTGAAGAAATGACCTGATTCGGTCGGATTACTATCATGTTTGTAACTATTATACTGGTGTTTTTGGTTTTTTAAAAATCTTCCCCTCTTTTTCTGCCTTCTCTGGTTTTAACCGAACATTTTGTATGATTCCATTTTCTCTCCTTTCTTAGCATATAAATGATACATCTTTTTAAAGTTTTTTAGTGGTTTGCCCTAGAATTTGGAATACTCATTTACAACTGATGCAAGTCTACTTTCACATACCACCGTACTGGTTCAAGGGGAGGACAGATACCTGCTAAGAGAGAGAGCCCAGGTCCTTCCACCTCACCTCCCATTCGTTTCACTAATCCACACGCTCTAATCGACCAACATGTGGTGGTGCGGTTATTAAACAGTCACCTGTGAGACCAGTAGGAACGAAAAAAATAAAAGACTTTATTTTCCCATCATTTATTCCTTCTCTAACACTTCCTTTATAGAGATCCGAACTTCTGACCTATATCATTTTCCAACTTCTTTTAACATTTCTCTCAAGACAGGTCTCCTGGTGACAAATTCCCTCTGTTTTTGTTTGTGTGGGCCAAGAAAGTCTCTATTCTCCTTCACTTTTGAAGGAGTATTTCACTGGATACACAATTCGAGGCCGGCAGTAGTTTCCTTTCAACACTTTAACTATTTCACAGCACTTCTTGCTAGCACAGTTTCTGACGAGAAGCCTGACGTTAAGTACCCTCCTCTGTAGGGGAGATGTGTCCTGTTCCACAACCTCCCCCTATGGACTTTTGTTATAGATTTTTTCTTCACCTGTGGTTTTCTGCAGGTTGAATATGATAAGCCTAGATAAGGACTGGGGAGGTGGGGGGTGGGATTATGCTTCTTGGTAGTCTCGTGGATCTGTGGTTCGATGTCTGTCATTAATTTAGTAAAATTCTCAGCCATTTTAACTTCAAATATTTCTTCTGCTCCCTTCTCTCTTCTCCTTCTTTCTTCTCTTTTATCTTCCCTTCACATATATGTTACATCTTTTGTAATTGTCCCACAGTTCTTGGATGTTCTGTTCTTGGTTTTTTTTATTCTTTTTTTTTCTCTTTGCATTTCACTTTGGGAAGTTTCTATCTTCAAGTTTACTGATTCTTCTATATCCAGACTGCTGATGAGCCCACTCTTCATTTCTATTGCAGTGTTTTTTATTTCTAGCATTTCCTTTTGATTCTTAGTTTCTAGCTATCTGTTTACATAACTATCTCTTTTTGCATTTTTGCCTACATTTTCCACTAAAGTCCTTAAAATATTAGTCATAGTTACTCTAAATTTCCTATGTGAGAATTCCAAAATCCGTGTGATATTTGTCTGAGTCTGAGGCTTGCTCTGTCTTTCAGGCTGTTTTCACTTGCCTTTTATCATGCCTCTTAATTTGTTGTTGAAAGCTGGACATGGTGTATCTAGTATCAGGGACTAAGGTGATGAGGCATTGAGGTTTTGTGTTATTTTGGCTAGAAGACAGGCTGTACTTAATGTTTTCTGCAGCGCTAGGTGCCAGAGCCTACAGCTTCCCCTGCTTTCGATGGTGTTTCCTCCCCTGCCATCTCTGGGTTCCCTAAGAATTCCTTCAATAGAGTCTGGGTCTTCTAGCTCTATCTGCTGTAATCCAACTTGCTCAGCTCTCCTTGTTGTGAGGATGGGGTGATAACTTCCAAGCTCTTTACATGTTAGGGTTGAATCTTGCAACCTAGCTTTTCAAAAAATGTGTCTTTTGTTATAAGCTGATGAACATCCTTTTGGAAAGTGTAAGGATATCTAACAAGTGTATGTTGCTTTGTGGTCTATAAACTGCTTTTCAATATACTACCTTTGATACTTTCAGTCACTTTCGGCGACTTACTTAGCCTCCATACCCTTCAGTGTCCTTATCTGTAAATTGGAATAAAAGCCACCTCATGTGTGTGTGTTTTTTTTTTTTTTTAAGATTAAATGTGTTAATTTATGAATAGCATTTAAAACAGTGCCAGCTATCCAGTAAGAACTATATGTTAAGTGTTAGCTTAACCACAGTAATGGAATGGCTTTATTTTTCCAACTTTACTCATGAAGAAACTAAAGTACAGAAAAAATAAATAATTTACTGAATATTGCAAAGCTGGGAAAAGTTGGATTTGAAGTCAGAACATCTGAATCCAAATAATGGGTGATTTCTTTTACCATACCACAGCTGCCCCCAAAATCTTATTCCCTTCTTTTCAACAAATGTCTAAGGGGTACCCAAGCATGCATTCCAGGCACTATGCTAGCTGCTGGTAATAAAAAGGATTAAAAATACAAGCAAAATTCAGAGAGATAGATAGCAGATTACAGGTTACCAGGGGCCAGGGGCATGGGATGGGAAGAAGAAGTTCTTGCTTAATGCGTGCAGAGTTTCTGTCTGAGGTGATGAAAGAGTTAGGGGTAATGGATATTGGTGATGGTAGCATGATATTGCAATGTAATTAATACACCTGAATTGTAAACTTGAAAACAGTTAAAGTGGGGAATTTTAAGTTGTATATTTGTTACTACAATAAAAATTTTAAAAATAATAATAATACATAGGCTCTGCCTTCAAGGAGCTCAAAGTCCACCAGAAGAAAAAGACATGGAGATGGGTAACTTAAAACACATCACAGGCCAGTGAGAAGTCGAGGAAATCCAGAGAAAATCACCCACCCAGGGGAACGGGGAATTATGAGAAGACTTCCGGATGAGCTGACACTCGACTGCCATGTCAACAGGCACACACGGTGCACTCTAGGTGGTGGGGAAAGCATGAGCATGGTCCGCAAACTTGACAATCGTCAGGAGAGCTTATGCTACAGACTGCTCTGGGACCAAGAACGTATATTTCCAACAAGTTCCCTGGGTGGAGCAAAATGAACAGTAAGGGAGAGCAAGAGATGCAGTTACAGGAGGACAGGAGATGGAGCCAAGCTTTATCCTGAAAGCCACTGGGGAGGGATGGACCGAAGGTTTTAGTCCGTTCAGAGATACCATATGAAATGGCCATTTTCGACTACAGACTAGAAACAGAAGAGAGGAGGCAGGAGTAGGTGCTGGGTCAGGAACGCTGCAGCAATAATCCTGGCGAGATATGATGAAGTTGAACTAAGGCAACTGTAACAGAATAAAGGGAGGAAAGCTAATGAAGAGATTTACGCTGTACCCTTGGTAGATGTGGCAACTGATTGACTAAGGCGGCTATGGGAAAGGAAGGCGAAGCTTGGGAAATTGCATGAAGGGTTGTACTGGCAGAGGAGAGAGAACCAAGAGGAGAAAAGATTTCAAAGGTCCCCCAAATACCATGATAGCAAAAATGGAGCAGGCTTCTTCAAATGGGAAATGTTTGGGCATGTCTTAAGAACAGAGAGAAAGGGACTCATAGAACGAGAAGGACAAACATATGGGAGAGTAAAGGAATGATTCACAGGGAAGTTTCCAGAACAGGACAGAGATGGGGATGGCTGGGCTTTGAAGAGGGAAGGAACATCATCCTCTGAGTTTGTCGGAGAAGAAGTAAGAATGGTTACAGGATTAGACACATTGTCAGACGAAAACAGTGGAGGACAATCTCAGTAACACCCTAAATTTCTTCATGAAGAAGGGAAGCAACTCTATCCATTAAGAATGAAGGGTAGAGAGGCTGTGCATGTCGATAGTCAGGGCCACACATTCTCCAAAGGACGACTGGGAAGCTAGCTATGCTTAAGCTCTGGCACGTTGATGTTGCAAGAATGTTTCTTTATTCCACTTAAATTTCATGTCAAGTTTTAGTCTTATTTTATTCCTCCCCCAGTCATGTGTTATACCAGTCGTGAGAATAAGAATACGAGATAATGTGGAGAAAGCTTTGTAAAATACAAAGTACTGCTCATATGTTCAGAATTATTATGAACGCTATTCAATTCAAATGTGAATTTATTGTAATTGAGTTGTTGAGTCTTCAATACCTTTTGCAGGGCCTCTTCTGTTTTTTCAGGGTTTGTTTTTAGAGCTTGAGAAGCATCATACATAGGAATCGGCATAAATCTCAACGTGTAATTCCTAGAAAAAGGAGAAAACAGTATGTTTAGGTGATAACCCCCTATTACCGTAATTCTGCACTCTTTAGAAAATGAAGCTGCAAAAGTAGCTTAGAAAATTCTAAGTCACCCAAGCACGGCAGCCCTAGACTGCAGACCAGCCTTTCTCAGTGCACACACACGCAGACCACAGCCAGCCACTAACGCATGCTGCCTTTCAAAACTGGCACCACTTTGAAGGATAGAGTTTTGTTGTTTGCTTTGGGTTTTGAATTGCATCATGACCAAATCTGCATATTGTGGCTGGAAAGACGGACTAAAGGTAGCAGAAGCAAGCCTAGAAAAAAGTCCTTGGGGTTTAGTCACCAATAACCAATAGATCTGAAGGCACCTGGATCACCATCGTGATCATATGTGACAGCCAGACCCAAACTGGTAGAGGGAAAAGAACAAAAATGAAAAATGGAACGTTCACTTGCAAGGCAAGGCCATTCGTAGCACCTCAACACTAGTCTGTTCTGTCCCTGGGCTCCTTGAAATAAACAAGCCCAAGGACCAGTGCACGGTCCTTAGAAAGCTGCTGGGGAGCTGCCTGGCCAAGATCACGACCTCTGCGAGTCCTTTCCAATTGCATTCAAGACCAGCACCCGAGCCCATCAGGCTCTAGAGACCAGCAGAAGCAACTGTGGGGTGCCGTGTCTGTTTTTATCGCACTGCCGTGGACTGGCCGATCACACAGAAGAGTACAGGAGCAAGTCATTTTTGCATGAGGAAAACACACAGGACTCTGAATTTCAACTCCAGCCTTCAGCTCTGACCCAGCTACAAGCTAAGTACGTACCCACGTGGCCCCTACCACCTGCTTGCCTGGCACAAACTCTTCTCTCTCCCACCCAAGATGCTTCCGTCCATTTCTACAACACGGAGCTCAGCAAGAATGGCCTTTGTGGCCGCTTGCTGGTAAATGTGGGGTTCTCCCCAGTGCACTAAATCGCACGGGCAGCTGACTTGTTTTAGGTTTCTAAGCTACAGCAGCTTGCACAGAATGAATATCATGGATATTTACAAGACTTCTGTTGGGAGAGAAGATTGACAACTAATTCCTGAAAAAAAGCATCAATGAAAAAAACTAACAATCATTTTAATGATAGTAGTAATCTTGCAGGTATCACTTACTGGAAAACATATTCATCCTGTCCAAGTTTTAGGGTGGCTCAATGCAAAGTATCCAAAGAGCAGGGTGCTATTTCGATATGTTTAATTTTTACTTAACTTTGTTTTAGCAAAAACCACTTTCATTTGGCTTACAAGGAGCCAGCCAATTGAAATTGAGACAATATGTCTTTTTTTAATATAGCTCTAAAGACTTTCCTTTCCCTCAACTGACTTTTATCATACTACAGGCCAGCATAGTTGTTTTGTTTTTTTTTTTAAACCAAACATGATTTTGAACTACTGGCATCTTGATGCAAAATGAACCTAGCACCCTGTGATCTGGGGAGCCCTACCATCAACCTGAAAACGGTGGGTTTGGGGTGTGCATGCCCTGGGCTTCCCACAAAAGCAGTCTGGGCTGGCAATCTACAACATCTAGGCCATTAGCAGCAAAAAATGCAGCTATTTGCAGGTAAATGCTCCCATTCCTTAGCTCTGTGGAGTAACAGGAACAGTCAAAGGTGGCTCTGCCGCCCCGGAAGGCGCCTCTGTCCTGGCAGAGGTGGCCTTGGTGACTGGATGGTACAAGCTGCCTTCCCCGGGCTTGGCTGTGGCCTGGGGGTACGTACAGGGACAGGACCGGGGGCTGAGCCTTGGGATCTTGTGGTGGCAACAACTTTGACCTGCTGGCTAAAGTAGAGCAGTGGGATTTAGAATCGGGGGCCACTTAGAGATAAGTTAGTCCAATTTTATGAAAGAAGAATTAAGCAGGGAGAGGGTACTCTGATCAAGACCACAGGCTTGCTGGTACAGAACTGGGGACTGAACGGAGGGCTCAGAATTTCCGGTCCAGGTTGTGTTGACAGCACCAGGTGGGCACAGGAGCGCCTCCTCGCAGGCCTCAGGTAAGGAGGGAAAGCTGGGAACACACACGCCAAGGAGTACTTCCTCCAGCTCCCCAGGGAAACGGCTTACTGCTCTGGGTCCCGTTTCCTACCCCCATGCCACAGCCTCGCATTTTTAATGCGGTGAACTGCTCGGACCATTTCTGCATTTATAACTACGCAGTGTGAGGACTGAAAAGCTTACAGAGGATCAGATTCCTCGCAGTTTTTCCCACCCGTGTCTAGTCGAACTTTTTTTCTCATTTTCTCTGCTGCCATTTTGACAACATATAGAGAGTAAATAATAATTGCAGGCTGTAGTTACTGAGGTAATAAGGAAAGTCCTTCACAGCCACGGTACAAGGTAGCCGTGAGCTTACCGTTTCACAATTTCATTTTTACTTTGTGGACCTCAGCTTTCTTCTCACCCCTGGATTCGAGGTTGTCATAATGGGCAAAAAAGCAAGGCTTGACGGAAAAAGATAGTGAAAGCATAGCAGGAGGTTTACAAAGCAAGGCACCCATCTCGCTGGTCGCCCCGCTGCTACCACCCAGTCCTGACCTCGGGGAGGGTTTCAGATGAGGAAACTCACAGCAGGAGAAATTCAGGGTCTTCCAAGATCCCATGGTTAGCGAGGAACAGACTAAATTCAGGCTCAGCTCTTCGATTCCCAATTCATTGCTACTCCTATTACTCTACAGATTGTACAGAGACCCTGGGATCTTTTTGTACTTTTTCCCGAAAGAAATCCTAACGAAAACTTACTTTTCCATAGCAACTGCTATATCTTGAAAGCCTTGTGCAGTGATGTTGTTCTTGTCCCATATCACAGTCCTGTTTGGAAACCAAATCGCGTAAATGATCAGACATCTAAGAATGGAGGAAACGATTCATCCATTGAACATAAATCTCTTCTAAGCAACAGTACAATGGCATCGTCAGCAAAAGAGTTATGTTCATCTTTGTTTCAAACAAAACGAGGATCAGTATTTCCCCAGCATTATAGTCTTGACACATTTGCCACTCAAGTCCAGTGGAGAAACTGTACATGAAAGCAACTACAGACATTAACTTACCATTAAGTTACCTAATACTTTACAGCAAGAAAACCCAGACCTAATTTCTCAGATATTCTCCCAATAGTATTCCAGCAGTCACGCCTGAGGAGGGGGCTATTTCCAAAAGATGCTGCGCTGAGACTTTTTCCATTCTAAAAAAACCAGAGGGAATCTTGTCATGTTTTCTTGGGTTTTCATGATTGCCGTGATGTGATATGAGTAGCAATCTTAAGAACTGGTAGCACTTTGCTCAGTCTGCCAGCAAATCCTCAGTTGCTATAAACAGGGGGCTGCTTACTTCTTAAATATAAAATCTACTTTGGAAGGAAAGTATTTTGCCTTCAGTATTTACACATCTCAGAGACGTGAGGATTTGTCAATTCTCCCTGACCTATAAAGCGGTTTTATTTGTCTGGAAGATCCCAGCCTCACAACTTGTACTGCATTCCCTTCCTAATCTCCATGACCTTCTTTACACACATCCTGACCTTCAAAGAAACGGCTGTGGTTTTTGGCTTTCGGCTTCCATTTATTAAGAAGGTTCAGACTCTTATGCTGGACAGCTATGGAAACATCAAGAAAGAGCCCTTAGGGGCAATGCGAATTAACTCTTCATTCACCACACTGCTGGACAGTATGAACTTGCCTTTGACCCGCTGGACCTCTTGTGTGTACCCCTTGGGTTTTAAGTCTTTACGCTGAGAGGGGGCGAGAAAACCTTGGGCTCACTGCCAAGTACAGGGAAGCCCCTGGGCTCACTGTTTCCCAGTCCAACAGGACATTTAGTACTGCTGCAGAACCCTGCTGATTCTCACTGCTTCTACCCCCACACTGGTCAGCCAGCAACGATGGTGAGAAACAGGAAACTCAGCAGTTCTCAGACAGGTTTTACTTCGCAATAGAAGTATTCGAGAAAACAGTTTGAAGGGACCACCAGGTCTAAATGTGGGAACACCCTGCCCAGGATTTTGACGGAAGATTCTCCTCTTCTTCCCGGCCGCACTCGGGCAGAGCCGGGCGCTCGGGCGCTGCTTGTTGGCCAACTTCCCAGGGCTTTCCTGAGGATGAGCACGCACCCCTCGGCGCCCTGCGCCCGCCCAGCGCACCTGAGCTTGGTGTTGATCTGCAGCGCTTTGGCCAGCATCTTCGCTCCCATGTCCCCCATTCCGTTCCCGCTGATGTCCACTCTGGTCAGGGACGTGTTGCTTCCCAGGGCATTGATGATGATGGTGACCTCAGTCTTGAGCTTCGAGTCTGCTAGTGACAGCGACTGCAGGGGCTGTGGAGTGAACGACATGCAGAGCTCACAACAGTCTCGCTGGTAGCAAGATGTGAACACAATTAGCTGTGCTGAAATGTACATATGAATGCCGTTGAACGAGGAAAAGTTAGGTAGCCTATATGGTAATAGAATAAAAATTCTAAACAAAAATCCATGGAACTGCACTACACAGTCAATGAGCCCTAAGTTAAACCATGGACTATACAGTTAATAGTACAATTATAAAAACACGCTTTCATCGATCGTTAACAAATGTACCACACCAGTGCAAGGTGGTGGTGGCAGTGGGGATCCTGTACTTTATGCATGATTGTTCTACAAATGTACAACTTCTCTAACAAAAAATTTTAAATAAAAGCTAAAAAACATGTCATGATAAATCAGTGGTTTTGAACTGAATGTATAATAAACATGTAATTTGTGGCAAGCTCTGCATAAGGTGGGGGGGACGGAGGGGCACAGGAACATAGTTTACGTATGCTGTTAAGAGTCGGTACCAAAGCAAATACAGTTGTTATAGAATCAGGATGCTAAATTTAAGCCCCGTGGTAATTACAAAGAAAATACTGGAGAAAATGCAAGCTCAGAAACAGAAATTAGAAGGCAGGTGGCCAGGCACAGAGGACTGGGGGGAATGGGGGTGGGGGGGTCAGTGCATAATAGGTGTAGGGTCTGTGTGGGAAGATGGGAAAGTTTCAGTAAGGGCAGGTGGTGAGAGGACAGCGACATTGTAGATGTGATCAATCCCATTGAATGATATGCTAAGGAGGGGTTGCGATGGGGAAGTTTATGTTCCCACAATTTAAAAAAAAAGAGAGACAATGACAATTAAATGTAATATATGATTCTGGATGGGATCTAGAAAGGAGGAAGAAAAGGCCCAAAGGGATATTATCAGGACATATAGACTACAAGCTTTACACAAACGTTAAATTTCTTGAACTTGCACTTAAGGTGGTGACATAGGTGAACATCCTTGTTCTTTAGGAAATGCACAAGGCAGTAGTAAGTGTTCAAGGAGCATGATGCATACAAGTGTTGCAGAAATGGACTGATGCATGGATGGATGGGTGGATGGATGGATGGAAAGAATAATACAGCAAATGTGGAAAACTGTTAAAATTAGTCAATCTGCATATCTGGGGGGCTGGTGGAGGTATACTGGAGTTCTCTATATGGGAGTTGTATTATTTTTTAAGTGCCCTGTAAGATAAGTATTTCCTGTAAGTTTGAAAGTATTTAAAAGCAAAAAGTTTTAAAAATTGAAAAAAAAAAAAAAGTCCAATCACACTGAATGATCCACTCATTAGGGAATTATAGGAGATGACTCATGCCACAAAGCGTCTCCTTGTGAAAGTGCTGGCTAAAAGGCACCGGGATATGAGCCGTGAAGGTTCAGGCATAAAATGAAGCTTTTGGGGTCAAATTGAAGAAGCTGTGTTGTATTGCTGAATACCAGCTGCTTCTCTTCTCAGGCAAGCAGTGGACAGACATAAATAAAAACACTATACAAAAATATCTTCGCTTCAGTATGGTGTACTGTGCCTTTTTATCCATTTTATTTTTATACAAAGTAAAATGATACCTTAAAATAATCATAGAGGACAAATGCAAAAATAAAATCCTGCCGAGATTAATAATAGTATTTATCGAACACTTCCTATGTTTAGCCACTGTTTAAGATCTTTACATATATTTATTCATTTAAGCCTCCCACTAACTCAATACATAGGTGCTATCATTATCCTCTTCCCAAATGAGAAACTGAGGCACAGAGAGGTTATGTAACTCAAACATGATCACACAGTTAGAAAGTTAGTTGGACTGGGATTCAAACTGAGACAGACTCGTAGCAGATTTCAATTTCTTAACCGCCACACCACACTGCCTCTATTAGCTTATCCAAGACCATTTAGATCACCCCCTTAATATGATCTTATAAATATCAATCAGAAAACACACCTACAACCTTAAAAAAATCAAAAAAAGAAATTAGTGTGAACTACAAAATTCCTTCATCGATAAGCTCAAGGGTCAATCCAAACTAGCCCACCCACTGCCCATTTAAGTCAGAGATTGAAAGCCACTGGGCCTACGGGCAGGTTTTGTTTGGCCAGCATAGGATCTGGAAAAAATAAAAGTTGATAGGTTTTCCACCTGACTTGTTTATGTTGACTTCCTAGCCTCATGGGCATTTCAGTTTACAATCCTTGACTTAAGCCTTAACTGAACTAATGAAGTGAGTGAGAATTCCAGGACCTGAGCCAATGTGGCTCTACTAAACAGAATTTCGACTACCCAGGGGCATGTGGACTTCTTCTGGGCTGCCTGGGGAGGTCTGTATAGGCCCCAGCCACATGTAATTCCATATCTTTAGTCTATACGCAGCTCCAGCACTACAAAGAGGAGGGCTCCAGAAGCAGCTCTTAAGGTTATCTGTGATCGAGTTCCATGGCCGCCCATGGGTTTAGCGCCCCCAGGATGCTCTTGGGGGGCCTGGGTGAGGCGCACGCACCCGCCAGGGTCTGTCTTTGTCCGCTCACCCACTGAACGCTGATTTCCAAAACAACGCCCTGGGAGAGGTGAACCTACAACCTGGCTACCAAAGCCAGAAAGAGGATGCCGATGGTTTCAAGACTCAGATATCGACAAAGCTCAAGATGGGTTTGGTATAGTGTCCAAATTTGAGTATGTCTCCCAATCATAATACACCTATGGTAACGTAAAAAAGGTAATACTAATTGGAATCAATTTTTAAAAGTAAAGTGGCATGGTGAGTGCTAAGGCAATTAAATCCTCAGCCAAGAAGCATGCGTAGGTTTAGACTGAAATGGTTTATCAAGGACTCTGAGATCCTCCGTGCAAGAGAATGGGAAAAAAAATTAACTGCTTCAGACTCAGGAAACTTAAGATTTAAATGAAAACAAATGCCATATTACTTTAATAAAAAAGCTGTAATCACATCTCTCATCACTTCAGTAATCTCTATTCAACTGCTCACAAAAATGATATATGACAGCTTCTTCCTAATACTGGAAACCTGCCAATTCTGCAAGCTAGCGAGTAACAATTCCAGTACTATATTCAAATTCTAATACACCCCAGTTAACACTTAAAAATAATAGGCAGGGTCATTAATGCGAGCCGAACACCCTGAATTGCATGCATATTTATAAGGTCATCCCTTCTTGATTTACTGCACTTCCATGGAACATTACTATTTGAAATCCCACTATCTCTTTTCATAGCTGAACATGCTTAAACTAAGAATCTGCTTCCTTGCTACAGGCACTCCCAAGAGAAACATACTCTGTCCCACTGATTACAACATGGCTTTGTATGTAATACTTGAAAATAAGATTCCCTGCCACCTTGGCCCCTCAATGTTACTGTCCCACGGTTCGGGGTGCAGTAGCCTGGCACCCACTGTCTATAGCCGAAGGCGACATTGGAGTCCACGGGCGTCTACGTTTTCCAACAGAACATAATGTGCAAAGCTGGGCCAATAAAGTATTCCAGGGGCTGCCAAAAAACAAGCTCTATACAAGGTCAGAATGTAAGAAGCAAAAAGATCAATATATTTAAAACACTTTAAACTGTTTTCAAACTGATCCCAATTTTGCCAGTTATCAGTGGAATTTGTATAGTCATATAGCTCAACTCCTAATCATTCTAAATTGTTTTTGCACTTTATTAATTCACAAGTAGAATGAAGTATATGATAGCTGCATTTGGAAAAGTCATCTACTTTTCAGTGACATGAACATTAAAGGCTTTTCATTGAACATTATTAGCAACATACTAGTCAAAGTAGGACTCAACAGAATTCACATTTCATAGCAGACTTTGCCTTCTCCAAATAGGCTCTGAGGCATATTTTAAATACCAAGAT
This sequence comes from Tolypeutes matacus, assembly GCA_026826555.1. Taxonomy (NCBI): domain Eukaryota; kingdom Metazoa; phylum Chordata; class Mammalia; order Cingulata; family Chlamyphoridae; genus Tolypeutes; species Tolypeutes matacus. Next base: position 2,181,780 of record JAKSZT010054400.1, read on the forward strand.
TATCTTTAAAGAGACTTTCAGAATTGTAAAAACAGAGTTTGAAGATCCTTAGGCAATAAGCAAAACATGAAACTAATAAATATATTTTTCCTAAATGTGTGCTAAAGAAACAAATATTTTGGGGTGAATATAAATAATAATAATAGCTTTCCCAACCAATCTTTCAAAACTGGGCCAATACTGGGAATATTTGAGAAACTCAAATAAAACAGAGTGATGCAAAGTCAAATTAAGTATGTAAAGCAGCATAAATTCTGAAAAGTGCAAACTGCATTCTAATTACACCCCTAACATTAATAGCCAAGTACAAGAAAAACATAATACGGGTTTTATTAGCAAATGAGGACAAACGAAGTGCTGGAATTCACTAAACAATAATGAATTTCATTTTCTAACCCACAGGCTGGAAATAATATCCAAGAGGAGAGAATACAGAATTTTCCCTTGCCCTCCAAAGAGGTATGGGAGGGCGAGAGAGGAAAGTTCCAGTCCCCATATGCATGGCTCCTGGGCAGTGTGAAGCTTCTGTGGACCCCAGAAAATCCTATTCTTAAAGCTAGTCCACTCCTGTGCGTGTAAACCTATTGCAGGGGGGACCTTTGATGACATAACTTCAGTTAAGGGCCTTCTAAAGATGAGACTGTCTGACCCAGGGTGGGTGTCAATCATTTTACTGGCGTCCTTTATAAGGAGAGGAATAAAAAGCTGTCAATACAGAAAAGGGTGGCAGAGAGGAAGCCAGAAGCTGAGAAGAAGCCATTTTAGCCAGAAGCTGAAAGCAATGAGGCCTGGAGAAGAGGGGCGAGACAAACGGATGCCATGTGCGCCACTGCCCATAGCTGCCACTCGGAGAAAGCGTCTTACAGTGAGGCCTTGATTTGGACACTTTCACAGCCTCAGAAGTGTAAGCTTTTAACCTAACAAATCCCCATCGTAAAAGCCAACCCATTTCTGGTATATTGCTCCCAGCAGCTTTTAGCAAACTAAATCAGCTCCTGAGCTTTCCCAGAACCATTAGCTGACACTTGTAATAGAATTTGCTATTACTCCGTAGGAATTCAAAAGGGAAAAAGATGGTGCATTTTTAGTACGGCATGCCTCGCATGATTAATATAAGAACTCACTCTCGGGAAGCGGCTGTGGCTCAATCAGTAGGGCTCCCGTTTACCATATGGGAGGCCCTGGGTTCGGTTCCCGGGGCCTCCTGGTGAAGGCAAGCCCGCCCGCGCGGCGTGGTTAGCTGACCCAGCGAGCACAAGCAGCAAGGGGGGGATAAAGGAATAAATAAATAAAATCTTAAAAAAAAAAAAAAAAAGTGGATCTTAAAAAAAAAAAAAAAAGAACTCACTCTCATGATCATAGTAGGCATAACAAAACCTGAAGTCTGACTTCCTAGTAGGAATGCACATTCATGAAGATTTTAGAAATGGCGGAAGCCGAGTTCAGTGCCCCAAATCTCAAACAGCATCAGTAAAAGATAAGGTGCCACACACTAGCTCTGAATTAAATGGATTAGTAACAGCTTCTTCCCTTGCCCAGAAAATACTTTTATCTTTTTTCTGGTGAATTTGAAAGGACAATAAAATAGGATGCTATTTGAAATTACATTTCTTTACCCTCAACCAAGTCTTGGACAGGAGCAACTAAATAGGAGAAAAATATAAGGAGGATTATTAGCACTCAAGAAGCAATTGAAGACTGGGGACAGCTTTCTTGTTCTGAGTTCTACCTAATTAACAGATGAAATTCAAATTAGCAATGTTGTTTCTCAGCATGACATAAGGTCATAAAGTCAACCAGATTGTAAAAATTCATGCCTGCCAATTAGTGTATTAGCTGAAGTTAGGAAATAGCAAGGTTTATTAAAAGATGGCCTTAGGAGTCCATTTATACGACTTTTCATCTATTAAGTACACGAAATGAAGAATAAATAAATTTTTAATACATTTTATAACTCTACTTAAAGCATTAAAATGTATTCCCTTTTACAAAAAAGTAACAGTAACAGAATATGTACACCTAGATCAAATTATCTAAAAGCATAGCATTAATCGAATAGAAATAATTAGTAAGAATGGCAACAAGAGCAAGATTTTAATCAAAAGGTTTTAAAATAATACTCACTGATTCTTCATCTTGAATCATCTGTACTAAGTTGTCCAATACTGGTGTCAGATTTCTAAAGGGATTTTAAAGATGTGGACAGTGGAATCAAATCAAAAACTTTCAGGAGGCTGGTTATTTTCATCATTACCAAAAAAAAAAAAAATTTTTAAACTCTTACTTGGATTTCATATTATTAAAATTTTTGCCTAATGCCAGGTGTTGTATTGATCTGTTTTTACTGAGCCACACAATTAAGGTAGAAAGGTCAGATTCTAAACCTGAAAAAAAAAAAAAAAAAAAAAAATCAGAGTAGGTGGAGAATCGAAACGTGTGGAAACAATTTCTCTGACAGAACACAATTAAGCAAAGGCTGCTTGCAGCTGGATGGGCTTACTGAACCAACATAAGGGACCTGAGGATCCTTATCTTTGATTTTCAAAGAGCTTATTGCTCTCTCTTCACTTCGTATTATTTCCAGGGATAAACACATTCTCTACAAGGCTTATCTAAATCTCCTACACAATCAGTGCATAAACAAATTCAGCAGGAATTGGGAATGGATAAAGGCAGAAAGTTTCATCTCTCGCCATCACTTTGGGAGAGAAAATTCCAACATACGCTTGCTGGTAGCTAACTGGAGTTAAAAACTGTCTATGCAAGACAGAATCGTATAATCACATACAATTCCTATCAGCAGAAATGCAGCTAATGAAATAAGCTTCTGAATAAACAAGGGTACGATTTTATTATCAACAAGAATGCAGAAGGCAGGACTCAAAGTTTTATCTTTATCAATGTACTGGTGATATATTTTAAACAGACTTATTTTACTGCATATTTGGCCATGGGATCAACTTAGTAAGATTCTGGCACAGACTTATTCCATAAACAAACTCATTATTGCATTAAAAAGTCCTATTAGTCAAGAATTGAAATCGCATTTCTATCAAGGGGGTTCTCTACATCAGATGTTTTCCCCTCTACTTACTTACATCAAATAACAATAGTTTCCTTTCTTTCTGCTCTCTTACCATTGTCAGAGATGTCTAAGCTGCTGATGTTGTGGATCTCAGCGATGCAGCCTTCTAAGACCTGCGCGCCTCCCGATCTCAGCTGGAGAGAGACAACCCAAACACAAAGTCAAGTCTTCACCCACTGCGGGTAGAACGAAAAAATTAAAAATAGGAAAGATAGTTTTAAAACAAACCCAGTACCAAGAAAGAGTGAACGCTTATCAACTCCAAAAAAAGACATCATCAACAGCAAAGAGCCAATCACTAGTCATTGATGCTGTTTCCAATAACACATGAGCCAACAGTAAATCCTCACATCATTAGAGGAAGGAGGAGAAAAAGAAGATGACGACAACCCAGGTCCAACACTAACAAGACAGAGACAGCAACCCATGAGAACTTTCATTTCTGACTTGTGCAAATCTAATGAATTCCTCTAAGACGAGGAAAAACAGTTACTGCTTTATTTGATTACTACAGGCTTTAAGGTACAACTCTCCACCCAAGTAGCAGCAAAACAACCAATGGAGACGATGAAGACTTACTTTGAATGCCAGTCACTTCAGGAAGGACCCATCCCTAACCATGAGGTCTCCTTACTATCAAGAAGCAGGTAGTAGCTACTTGGACGATTACAAGATGATTGTACAAATACTTTGAGCCACGGAAGAAAAAGATGTTGGATTAGCCTATAATGTTATTGTGGCTAGCTTCCTGCAAAACTAAGAGCAAATGATTCTCTTCTCATTACCTAATTTATTATAAAGAGAAAGGCAACAGATAAACCTCGATATGTCTCACCTTTTCTCATGAAACCAAAATCAAGTTTTACAGAGGTCAGAAAATCTTTTGATTTCCAGTTCAGCATATATTGGCTGAATCCCTACTACATGCAGTGCATTGTGCAGGATGTGTTTCCCAAGCTGGGACCTTTCACTTGGGAAATTTCTAATCTAAGAGAAATTGTCATTTATTGGAAACCTACCACGTGCTAAGGGATGTGGTAGGTCCTTTCACTTAGGAAAGCTAAAATTTATATAAATTTCTACACCAAATGTATAATGCAAGGTGCTATATTCTACTTGTTCAGGTTTTGAGGTAAGAATTTAAAGAATCTTTACTCCACTGCATGAGGTGAAGAATTCTGATGGTGTCCTGGACGAAAACAGAACCTGCCAGCTCTTCTGGCTGGCTGCCTGGGAAGGAGAGTTTCACACGTCTTTGTGATTGCTCTTTACTCAGTAGGCAAGCTTGAAGTTCAGCCTTTCCCACTTTTATGGTGACAACAGCTTGCTCTGAGGGCCTGAGGTGAGCTCTCCAGGGAGCATCCCACAGAGGCAGGAAACCCAGTGAGGCTGAGCCACATACTGCAGGGAAACCAAAACCAACACCACAGCTAAAGAGCTTCTAACCAGTATGTGGAGCCATTGCCAAGAGCGAGCAGCAGGCCGATTTCACTGCATTTCTCATTTTCTCAGAAGCTCTCTGGCTTATCCAAACGCCCACCAGGTCCATCAAATTCCACTCCCGCTAAGCCTTGCTCAGCACCTTGCTAGTCAAACTGTGGTTCCTGAACTGATGCCAGGCTGCAAACAGTTCATTACTGGTTTGAGAGTAAATAAGAAGAGAAATTGAGTGTAAATATTTTAATGTCTTAGGAGTAATAATTTTAGTGCTGTTGTACCTAAAAAGAAAAACTGGAAGCTTTTTATTTGTGACTTTTTATATTTTTCTAGTAGTTCGTTTTTACTGTATTTTATGAATAAAGTGTTGGTTTATAAAGGTTTGGAAATTTTAAAAACAAAACAATTCTTTACCACAAATGGTTTGGAAAGCATTGCTCCAGGTCATAGCTTGCAAATACTTGAGGGGAACATGTAGGTTCACCTACATGCTTCAAAATTGAAGCAAGAAATAATTTAAGTAAAAACTAGAAAGAAACATAATTTGATTTTCATAGCATGGAAAATGTTTGAGAAGATAAACATAAGTGAATAGATCTTTATAATTTCATTATTTGCTAATATTGACTTCTTTGGAGAGAAGCAAAATTCCTACAAGAAAGTCTCTACTCATTATTATTCTAAAGTTCACTAAAAATAATCCATTTACAGAAGTGGAAAATACAGGTGACATTTAAATGCTCAATTGTGTTCCTATAAATACTGTTGACTGATGATATTTGTACCATACACATATAACTCAAGTTTGCCAATTGTTTTTTAAAAATTGAATATACAATACATCCTGATTTATTTATAAATTATAAAGTAGAAATATAGGTAGAAAAGTACTTACACAATGGCCAAGCTAAGGAAAGCCCAAGGAGGAAAAAACAAAACAAAACAAAAAATGTTATCAGCAGTAAATAGAACAAGAATAGAGGGGAAGCAGAGACTATCAATACACATATAAGAAAGCAGAGGGTGAAAAAATACTTTCAACTAAGATTTGCTCCCAAAACAAAAATTAGAAACATAAATAAGAAAATAACTAATCTTTCATTTACCAAGAACATTCAATTGAATTCACAAGTTATCAGATGCCTAAAATTCTCAAAAAGATAAAGTTTCCCCAAATCAGTAAAGGCCTTTCCATTACTGTAAATGAAATCTTTTTAAATGAATTTGCATACTTAAAGGTTGTATGTGAGTGTGTGCATGTAAAACTGGTTTCTAAATTGCCCTCATCTGGATCCCACACACTAGGTTTATTTAAAAGAAAGCAAAATCAAAGAGGAGTAAAGGTGACTGAATCACTGAATTCTTTTTGAAATGTTAAAAATAAAATCGTATTTCTTTCAAGAAAATAGTGTCCTCTCCAGAAAGGTGGAACGTCTCAGATGTTGCTTGTAGTTCCAAGTGAACTGTTACATCTAACGCCCAGATATTTGTAATGAGGAACAAGAGAAGCATTGTAAACGAAAACTTTTAATAATTCACTTTCTTGCCTTACTCGCCACTTAAAAAGATGTGACAAATGTTACAGATTTAAATATAACAACTCCCAAATTATCTACTTTTCTTCTACAGGAGTTGCCATTTTAATTTTTAAAATGTAATTTTTATCCTGGGAAATGTTCACACTTAAAACCATGAGTGCGGAACATTTTCCACTTTGCATTCCACATCCAGACTAACAGGAAAGTGGCTGATGCTAAGCACACAGCAAACTCCCTTGGCTCACCTCAAGGCTGGGTGACTGACTGTTACATTGAGCAGAATTGCCTTAAAAGTATCTGATCGCTTGCTGCCATGTCCTACTCTTTTCAAACTTTAATACGTGTGCTTTTTTTTCCCCAATATGTCACCAGTGCACCTTACAATGAATTGTGGAATAACATGTAGGGAAGTTTCCTCTTAAAAGCCACTGACTCCCTCGCCCAGACCAATAGGTAGCCCTCAGCTAGAATTAGCTTTTGAATTTTCTCTAAAATATCGGAGATTTTTCTCTCTCACTTGGAAGGAGACTAAAGCCTGAAGAATTCAGGTCCGGCACTGACCTCTGCTTCTCTTGAGGTGGGACTGAGTACTAAAATTTAAAAAAAAAAAACACATCTGGACACACAGAACCAACTGCCCCCCGAAGGCGTGTGAATGGGCAGGTTACACAGGCCGACGACCACACTGGAGACAGCAGCACAGAAACTCTTCTTCAGGAATTACCCTCCAGGGCTGCGGACCACACTCACTTTGCCCGGAACGTCCTTTGGTCTGAATTACATCAGCCACAGCTCACTCAGAGGCAAATCTCACCGCCACTGGGGTAGGCCTGCTTTGTGTGAAACCAGTTCTGACTATAGACTGAGGAGACCAGTTCTTTGTGAATGATTTAAAATCGCTTCGAAGGCAATTAAAAAGAAAAAAAAGAAAAAAAAAGTGCTATGGGATTAACAAACTATTTTAAAATCTTCTAAATAAAAACACAGCAATACTGACTTAAAAACGCGGTAAATTCTGACACTCTGAATAAGGCTGGCTCTATAGCCATCCTCTTACTCCTCAGAAAACCACTCACATATGCTGGGCTCAGTTTCATGCCAAGTGCTATGCCCGAAAACTGTTATTATTCCCATTCGACAGGTGAGAAACAAAGGTGTAACCGAAGGCTAAGAATTAACAAGAATTTCTGAATTCTGAATCAATATGTAGATGCCTTTTCACTTCCAGTATGTTATACAATAGCCAAAGGTTAATATCTGAAATTAATGAAACTGGCTAGACAGACCTCACCCTTTTATATGGCCTTTTCCAACTAAAATCCTGCCATTGTGATGATTATTCCAGATTGATCTTACCCTTGCACAGGAACGTTTCTATTGGAATACTGTAACCACTCCATGCTCCCGAGTGAGAGCCATAAAAAGAGCCTCGTAACTGACCCCATTCTGTGCCCCCCAGATGCCTTGATCTCTGATAATGACTGTCTTGTGACTCAATAACCCCCATCCTGCCCAGCCCCTTAATATTTATGAATGAAGAAACCTGAGCCAGCCCCACCCCAATTGCTCCTTAGCATAAACTGCTAAGCCTGGATATTATAAAACTGGCTATTATGAAACTATCAGAATTACTGCAGTTCCTAGAGGCAGACTGGGGGGCCCTTAGGCCACTGACCTCCTTTGCTATGTACAAGCAAATAAACTCTCCCTATGAAACCCTGGTGTCTCAGGAATTGACTAATAAAGTGCGTTGGGCAGAAGACGGCAGGTATCCAAGGCCGAAGGATGTGAAGGCATTTGACAAGCCGAGTGGCTGAGCCCATCTGAAAGGGGATCTTTTTCATCCCCAAGTGCCCAGGCTTGGCTCTGATACTCTTGCCTCCTGTGACTCTATTTCAGTCACTTTCTTATAAAAAAGCTTACTCCTTTTCTAGACTAAAAGACTAAGGGAAAGAAAATAAAGTGATAGCACAATTCATGTGCAGCAACTTAAAGAAGACAGTTTTGCCTGCAAATATAGAAGCTATCCGTAAATGTAAGGTATAACTCCAGTACTTATTTGCTTACTCCTCACAGGTTCAAACTTTGGATTTAAGTTTCCAGATAACAATGATATTTGTGTTTGAGGAAAACAGCTCCAGAATTTATAAATACCTTCATGGTACTTTTTATTTTTCAGGGCATGAAGTGTAAAGCTCTTCTCTCATTCAAACTGATGAGTGGAAATTCAGAAATGCCCTCAGAACTTGAAGGCAAAATCCCCGAAAAAGGTGAGGAACAGGAAAACCAGCATATGGTAAAAACAAAATTAGCCTGCTCAAAGGCATTCTAAGTTTTCAACCTAGACACGTTAATTCCCACTTCCAGGAAGAGGAGTGAGGCGGCTCCCTCCTTCCCCCGAAGACGGGCCAAGGGGGCACCTGGAGGGAGACTTGCTCCTGGGGCTTCCACACCAACCTCCACGCAAACTAGAAGTTTCAGGGAAACGCTCAGGGACCCTCTAAAATGTAGGAGGAGCTTGGGGCCTCCATTCTTCTATATGGGAGGTTTTGCTGGGAAGTTTTTGGAAAACTTTAAATTTTAAATCAAGATTTAAAAAAATAAAAATTAATGCCAAGGCAGCCAGTTTACTCCCACACTCTCCGGATCCAAGTCATTAGGTTATCTGTCCCTACAAGCAACACTGGATGTGATGATGGAGCTCGCCTATGACTTGAGATTTCAAGGCTTCATCATAAAATACTCAGCAGGCCCCCAGAAGGGGAAAACCATACATCACTGAGCTCACACTTGAATGCTTTCTGAATGGCGTTCCGTGGCTGTTTCTAGATAAAACTCACAAACTGTACCCGAAACGTCTACAGGGTGTGTTTTTCTGCTCCACTGATACTCTGTGCAATCGCAGTGTCGCGCTTTTCCCAGGAAAAACGACGAAGCAGGTTCAGAGAGGTTACCTCTTCCCGGGTCCTTACCTCACAGCTGCTGAGATCGAGGGAAACCCCCTTCAGGTTGTGATTGCAAGCCAGGCCCAGCAACAGCGCCCTGACGGGAGGAAACACACGTGAGGCACCAAAAACAGTTAGCAGAGCGGGTCACCCCCAAAGGAGAGGGCTCTTCCAACCACACGGCAAGCACCACACCTCTCACTTTCTAGAATGCCAGCTGCACTTGTGTCTCCCAGCAGCGGTGAAAAAACGACACCGCCGCCTTCCTCCGTGGGACGCGGATCCTTCCTGCATGCCAAGCCCGACGGGATTGCTACTGCTATGCAAATAAACCAAGAGCACACCTAATTGCACAGTGAAATTAAATTGGGTTCACCGCAGAAAAATTCCCACCTGCATCTGCTTGCAAACAGCTTTCATAATGTTTAGAATATTATTAGGCAATTGTTATTAGAGCAAAAGCTGGTTTTCCTTAAGGAATATGTCCGCGAGGGAGTCAGGCTCCACATTATTCCTGGATGTGAAATTATCTGGAGAGGAGGTTACTACAGAACCCACAGAGGTGGGATGGGATCGGGAATGCAGGCACTATCGATGGGAGCCGGTCCCGAGTGCGAGTCCAGAACCCTGGTTCCCCAGCTGGTCACAGGACAAGCGGTGTGACCTCTTTGAAAAGGAATTTCCTCCTCTGAGAATTGAGGAGACCGACCAATCACGCAGACCTCAGACCTCTCTAAAAGAGTCAATTCATTCCATTCTTACATGTCAGCCCTAAAACCCAATGCCATCGAGCCAGCTTGAAACAAAAATTTCACACCTGCACACACATCCATTAAATTAGACTGAATGGACGGGACCAGGGGAAGGGTGAGGTGGGAAGGTCGGGAATTAGTTCATGAAGGTCTCCAAGATCTAATCCTTCCCGAGATCCTCTGGCCCCACCCCCTGAGAGAGCACCTGAGGCTTGGCCGCTTCCAGCTGCCGGAACATTAAGCCTCTACAGCGAAGAGACCAGGGGTTAAGAGCTTTTAAATGCTCAAATCTACAGAATAGGTGCAAAAATAATGCAAAACCCAGAGGACTCAATATACCCCTCACCCAGACACCCATCCACAACAACTTTTAACATTTTGCCACATTGACCCCATCATTCTATCAACTCAGAACGCTGAAGGCTCACCCTAGCTCCAGTGCTGCCACGGGGCCAGCTGAGGCCTTCACAGAGAAATCCTCCCAGAGCAAGTGCTCCCTCTGCCCAAGCTCCCGCCCTCCCCTCTACACAGGTGGTAATCTCAACTACACTTCCTAATAATGTCCTGCCTGCTAATTTACACCTCAAAGTCTGCCACAGTGACTGCAGGCAAATCGCTTAATTTTTCTGAGCCTTGAATTTCTCAACTATAAAATGGTGGTTAACAATGACAACTCCCTGCATCTACTGTCAACAGAACAGGTGACAGCCCATGTAAGAGCTCCCAGGACAGAACAAGCACAGGGAAGTGCTGTGTAAGCTCCTGTCCATCTCCAAACCGAGGACCTCTGTGTTCTGCTGTTGTTTTCAGATTATATCACATTCAATCAGATTCTATGATCACAATCACAAAATTCAACATAAGGAATTTTGCTTATAGATTCTTCAGCCATGCAGCCTTTTTCTTCACATCGCCATTTTTACTAAGTAAAACACACAGGTAGAAGACTACTGATTTGACATTCTTAAACATTTACATAAATAACAATAGGTTCCGAGATTCAACAACTCTAAAATATCTTTGAAATATTTTAAATATTTAAAATATCTTTGAGAATCTGTAAGAATCCAGTGTTGTTATGTTGTGGAATAGTCTATAAGATAAATTATGATAATCAGTAAAGAGACGCTCTATATTACACAGGGGTCAGTAACACTGAAAGAATTAGAATGCAGTGTAACTACCGCTAAAGCTACTTTGCATATGTTAATCTCCTGCTGATATAGGCAAGAGCTGTCTCCTTTTGTATTTTCCCAGTGCCCTCCTGGTGTATGTATACTGTAGAAACTTAAAAAATATTACTTGCGCAAATGAAGAAGTGAATGAGTATGATTAAAATATAATGGAGCCTGTTTAGAATATTGATTATGATAGCTTTATTAATACTCATATAAATAGGCTAATCATGAGACTTTACTGTTTACATCTGTTATATTTAGGGACCCCTAATATATTCATTCAAAGTTTAAAAAAAAAAGAAAAAGCTATAATAGACTTCTTTTAAGCACTACTTTTCTTAAAGGCATAATCATTTCAGTCATATTCTACTATGTGGGATACAGCAATCAAGAAATACCCACCTTTGAAAAAACAGATTAGGCAAGTCACAAATTAGATGAAGATTAATTTTCTAGGAAAATGAATAGCAGACACTGATTTTAATATTCCATACCAATCATGAGGGAAAATTGATGCTGATTTACATGTGAGCTGCTGGATAGGAGAAAGCTGTGCACACATTTCTTTATGCATATCTGAAAATGTACGTGTTCATAGCTACTGGAAATATCTTCTTTAGATTCAAAGAGAATTGGATTCCATAACCCTTGCACACTGAACTTTTGAGTATTTCTGGCAACAACGAATAGGAATCTCAAGAAACACCTAAAAATTTGAACCACATCACTACAATTATACCAGGGGCACTAATCAGTAAAATAAGTCAGTTGTCAAGTTATGCCAAACAGATAAGTGGGGCACAAACACCCACGTAGAACCGGGTAATTCAGAAAGCAAACCATGTAAATCATTGATTCTGCTGCTTACACACAATGTGTATAGACTTTGATTAATACTATTAGTGGAGATATTGAGAATAAACATTGACACGAAACACACACACAAGAATAGGCCTAAAAAGGATCGAATCGAGGTTAATATAAAGTCTATGATGCTTGTAAGGACTTCTCTACAAGATGTGTGACTGCTGCCAAGGTCACAAACTTCACACACATATATAATATATGCTACAATAATATAAATAGTACACAATGGACTCATTCAGTGATCAGAAAGAATTTAGTTCACTCGCCGGCCCAGAGTAAAAACGCATTCCCATCTGTCTTCTCCTTCTTTGTAGTCTACGTCTTTCTCCCTTCGTTCAAGCACATTTAAAATAACAAATTGAACTTGAAAAGCTCTGGAGAAAATGAATTAACCACTCACTTTAAGGGCTCAGGAGACAGTTTTGTGCCTGAAAGGCTGATATGCGTCAGAGCCAGAGAACTACTGAAAAACTGTTTGAAAGACGGGGGTACTTCTTTTCCTTTCCTGCAAAACAAAACACAAGAGTCATGCTAGTAGGTACACTTCCATCCCAGCACCCCACTTCCAAAGTGGCAAGTATCTCAAAATATAAAATTATCCATGGCTTACTCAGACCCTGTGAAATGATCCATGATTCAAGAATATTTTCAGTGCGAATTTGGAGGTAAAAGACAAAAATGAAAGGTCTCAAACATTTTTAACATGAACCATAAATTAATCCAATACAATTAATTAAATGATGTAAGGAGTCAAGGCATCATGTTGAATCTTTAAAATAATTTATTCCTATTCTTTGTAGCCAAACAACTCATTGTCTTTTAATCCTAGATTTCCAGGAAACTCTGTGTTTAGATTTTTAAAGAAATATACATCAAAGAATATGTGTACTTCTCCCCTACATGAAAGCTTTCCCATGGGTAGCACCAAATATTAAGGATCACTACTAGCATTTGGCACTATTTTTAGATGCAGCAAGTCACAGATATAAGACTGTACTCTGGTGTCAAGCTGTGTAACAGCACAGAAAAGTCTGGACGGCGTGAACTTTGCAGGACAAATTGCTTGTTCAGCGCTTACATCCGTACTGCAAATTTAAGCATTCCTGATCAAAGTTTAGAATGAAGACAAAAATTCCAAAAGGAAATGGCCATACCCTCCTAATACATACCCTAGCTCTTACAGTAGGAAGTAAGTGGGTCAAATCATACAGCTCAACAATAAGGTAGAGTCAACACCATACTACAGGGTTTGAGAAAATCAAGATTCAAGAGCCAAAGTTGGGAGTTGAACACTTTTTCTGTTCTTTCTGATACAAGTGATGGAAGGGTTAACGACATCTGCATATGAAAAGTGCTAAACTAGGCACCCTGTAAGCTCTTATTTATAGAAACTCAGGACAGAAGACATCCAAGTGGTCTTGCCCAACCACAAAATATTCAAAAATATTTAAAGTATGGGGACTCATAAAAATAAAATAAATTACAGAGATCCAGAAAAACCTGTCAATATTTGAAAAATATTTAAAAACAGAACAATTCCAGGTTATTTGGGAAGAATGAGCTAAGTAACCAGAATCTCTATTTGAAGAGCTGAAAAATAAATTTAAGAGGAAGGAGATTTCAGGTAGAATCCATGACATTTGATGTTTCAAACGACTCTGGTTCTAGGTAGTAGAATAAGACAACCTTGTATAGGCCTGTTCATTTCTCGAAGAGCAAATGTTGTTAGCCTATTCAAATACAGTCCTCCTCCTCCTCCTCCTCTGTATTGGTGCCAATTGTATCAATGTTCCCAAACACTCACTGCCCCCCCCCTTTTTTTAGGAGGTTCCGAGGATTGAACGCGGGACCTCGTACATGAGAAGCAGGCGCTCGACCACTTCTCACTCCCGTCACTGCCCCTTTCTGACGGAGGCTTAGGCTTCCTCGCCCCCCTGAAGGCAGGCTTGGCCATGAGAATTCCTGTGGCCCCTGGGATGTGGGCGTAAGTGATGTGTGATGCCCAGAGAGAAGCTCTACGAGCCGGGCTGTGCACTTCCATGGCCTCTGCATCCCAGAGTGAAGAGAATGTGGACGGAGCCATAGCCAGCCCACCACGGACTGTCACAAAACGACTATTGCTGAAAGCTGGGGCCTTGGGGTGAGGGTCATTTGTTACTGTCAAATAGCCTAACCTATCCTGACTGATACACTTATGAAATTATCTATGAACAAAAGAATGAATAGCCTGGCTAGCAAGCCACAACTCAGTGTAAATGCACTAATTTCAACATAATTACTAAGGGCTTTCTATGATTTTATCTAGGGAAGGTACTGGATATTAAATGGTTTAATCACAACCTTTCATTTGGAAGACAAGGCAATTTGTTAGCACAGCTCTGCTCTACAAATTTAACAGCTCTCCTGGAGAGTAGTCATCACTGAAGTCACAGGATCGTGAACTCAAGAGAGCTGGTGACACTAAAAACCTCATAGTCTGTGCTACTATCTTATGGCTCCACCTGCCAGTCAGTTACAGCCTCACCAAATCATGGCTTCAAAGGTTACCTTAAAATACGTGAGCTGAACTCAATAAATGCTCTCAAATGTCCCGCAAAAGAAAGCCCCTTGGTAAAGAATCTTCCAACCATTATCCTTCCTACCCGTTACACTCTCTGGTCTCATTCTATGGAGAGGTACTAGTGGCCTCTTTTTGCTTTGGCAATGATTTATACCACTGCTGAAGTAATGCACCAATATTACTTTAAAATTTAGAATACTTCATTTGCAAGGCACAATTGTGGAATAAAGCATGCCACAAAACTGAATTTTCCAAATAAATTAAGATTATCCCTTTGAACATATAAAGCTTTCAAAAAAGTCAATGAAAGTGGAGTATTTCTAATATTAGGGAACTCTCCCTGTTACTAAACAGCATATAATAAAAATATTGATAATGACTTGCAGTCACAATTATGAATGCTAAGTATAATACAGCAGTAATACATCAGATGATGCCAGAATTCCATACTTGAGCAGCCCATGGACTTTCCATAGTTTTTCTGGATTCTCCCTCCATTTTAAATTGCTACTATTCGTGAAGCCTTGCTGTTTCGAATCTGCTGCCTTGTTTTGCAAACAATCCTAAATCAAGTGAGCAGAGGTGAAGTCCCTGCCGCCACAGCTACAAGTTAAAATGCTGGGCTTTAGGAGGAGGATTCTCCTGGCTTCCCAGAGGTAATTTGTACTTACTGCCCAGTTCATAATTGAGAAATACCTGTAGAGGTTCTGAAAGGGTTTTCACTACACTAACAAAAGGACCTGTCTATATATGGGAATAATATAGTTCAAATAGAGAGGTTGGAGTTATTGAGAAGAATATTATTCTGCCATGAAAACAGAACAAAAGCTTGACTCCTGGAACCTATATTCACAGATGATGCTTTAAGGCCAGCCTCGTCTTTGATGCACAACCCTCGTCATTTATCAGTGTGTTTTCATTCCCAAAACCACTTTCTCTGAGCAAAAGACATTCCTAGAGGGCCACACTAGTGGGAACGCAGCCATACCGGTGGGAAAAGACCGTTCGGTTGAGATTGAGCACAGCTAAATGTTGAAGGCATCCACGGAGAAGCGCTCCACTGACCTGAGAAAGAAAGAAGGCTCTCTTATTTTCAAATACTTCTAGGTCCAGGAGAAGGTTTTATTACAGAGAAAGTCCCGTGTATCCCCTTCTAATAGTGTTCTGAGTCCCCAGAGCAACGTAAAAAAAATTACCATGTCCAGAGAACACTCTGTATTGGATAAATCCAGATGAGCAATGGCATTTGGCTGGGCCAAAAAACTGTACATGTACTTGAAATAAAAACACAAAAACAAGTAAGTTAGGACCTAGAAACATACACACACATGTTAATATTTAAAAGGAAGTTATCCAAATTCCCCAGGACCATTTGCTATTCTTCCCAAGAGGATTAATGATATTTTTGTCATTCCAGTATCTTCCCTGAGAGTAAAAATCCAAAGAATATTTAAAATAAATTATATAAATTATGTTTGAATTTAAAAAATCCAAATGGAAGACCGGTTATCAAACCTCTTTTTTGTTACACTTAAGTCACTTTTCCTGATAAGCTCAGGTCTATTTACAATTTTGGAAGAGTGCTAATTAATTTTAACTCCTGAGACTGAAATATCATCCTGAATTGCAGTCACCTTATCAAAATGCTAATCACTTCTGAAAGTGCTCAAGTAACCACGAATTTGAATTTGAACTGTAGGATTCACAGTGGTTTTTCTATTCTTATTAACTTCCAAATTCTAACAAGACAATCCCCAAAGTCCCTTTAACCTCTAAGATCTCAGCTATAGCTAAGGTCTCAGGTTTCAGGGGGCGCACAAAGCCTAAACTCTCCCCTTATTCCTGTGCAAGGGGATATTGATAAATAAAATTAAAAACTCTATTGCTCCCTGACTGCCAGAACCTACAAGTAGCAAACTGAGCCCACACTACCTGCCACAAAGCAAATAGCTACATTCTCCTCTGCGTCTCTGGAATCCACCAGATACTTGCAAATACAAACAAGCTTGTACTGAGAGTGCCCCAGGTCTTGGCAAACATGGAGTATAGCAGTTTGGCTATTGAAAAATTCCAAGGAACTCAGAGGAGCAAAAGATGAACCTGTAATAACTTAAAATAACTAGACGTGCAAAATGGATTGTATCTCGAGGGGTCCTGATTCAGAAAAAGCATCTTACTCTCACTTACATGAATATGCCTCTCTCTTTCCCTGGCACTCGTGGCCTCAGAGACAGAAGCTTGGTGTGGTTTTAACTCCTGGCCACCAGCTGGGGGGGCTCTAATCACCCTGAAGTTGTACAAGACCCTACTTGGCCAACACGTCTCCAAAGAGGCAGGCCAGCTAGGCTTCTTCCCCTGAAGGCACTGGGCACAGCAGGTCCCTACATGCCCCGCACAGGCCCCCGAACCTCAGCCTGCAGCCGGCTGGAAGCCCACAGCCCCACCTAGGCCTCGCCACAAGCCCGGCCTGGGACCCTGGCTATTCTACTGTCCTCGCGACCATCAGTGCTCCTATTTTAGCTGAGTTTTATTCATCTGCAATCTTCTTTCCCTCTTTACTCTAGTTTGTCACAGGGATGTTTTAGGGATCTCACAGAACCCTTGTTTGTTTGTGGGAGGGACCAGATCTATGAATCATCAGTGACGGTGGCAATTAGAATTGGAAAGTACGTGGAAAAAGTCACAACGCAGCAAGGGACAAGTATTATCTAAATGACTTCAAGTGGCTCTTTTCTGTCCTTTTCCGGCGCTCAAGATGTCGAAGCGAGGACGTGGTGGGTCCTCCGGTGCAAAATTCCGGATTTCCCTGGGTCTTCCGGTAGGAGCCGTGATCAACTGTGCTGACAACACAGGTGCCAAAAATCTGTATATTATCTCTGTAAAGGGGATCAAGGGACGACTGAATAGACTTCCTGCTGCTGGTGTGGGTGACATGGTGATGGCCACAGTCAAGAAGGGCAAACCAGAACTCAGAAAGAAGGTCCATCCAGCAGTGGTCATTCGACAACGAAAGTCATATCGGAGAAAAGACGGTGTGTTCCTTTATTTTGAAGATAATGCAGGGGTCATAGTAAACAATAAAGGAGAGATGAAAGGGTCTGCTATCACAGGACCAGTTGCAAAGGAGTGTGCAGACTTGTGGCCCAGGATTGCATCCAATGCTGGTAGCATTGCATGAATCTCCAGTATATTCGTGTTAAAAAAAAAAAACATTAAAAATTATTTGCTCCCCCCCAAAAAAATAAATAAATAAATGACTTCAAGTGTAAGGGAGGGGAAAAGAAATAAAAGTACAAAAAGGACTGGGGGCAGCATTCCCTGCCTTACAGGGAGAGTAAAACAGGAGAGAAAGGGGTGCTTTTTCACCTCCTGTAAAGCAGTGGGATGGAACTCAGGCACTTCAAGGATACCCTACTTGCTGCAGCTCCTGTCGCTGCAGGAGCATCTCCCCTACCACCCACTCCCTACAGCAACGCCATCGTACTGGTAAGATCTGCCCCGCATGAAAACTCTTGTGATAATTGAGGGGGGAGTTTTTCCCTCCACACTCTAAAGAACAGCCCCAGTTTACAGCGCACACCTGTACATTCAGGTCCTCCCGTCGTTTCACGGAATGCACCAGGACCGGAGTTTGTTCCAATATCCCCTTTCAATTACAAACTAGAAAAACCCACCAGTCTTCCCAACATTATTATTTAATGATGAAATAATTGAGTCTACATTATTAATCCTTCTGATTTTACCAGGAGCAATGTTTTAAAATAAAGAAAAAACTCCCTTCAGAAAAAGTATTTCCATAAAGAAGCTAAACTTCGACATCATTAAATTAAGAAAAACCAATGGTGGTGAGAGACTACATTGCATTATGGAAGTTTCTGGAATTTTTCTTTAGCCTTTAATAAACTTGTAACTAAATGATGTTAAAGGGCCATAATGAAGGGTGGGGAGGGGGGAGACACTAAATTAGAAAGTCATGCTTAGCAATTACTCCAGGTGTCTCCAAGACAGCTTCCTGGAAGATGAAGGTGAGGAGAGGGAAACCTACCGAGAGGTCATCTCCGCGAAGGATGTTCCCTGAGAGGTCTAGGAGGTTAAGGGTGGTGGACGTCAGCGGGTTGGCACTGAGGGACTGAGAAAGGCAGTTCACCCCTGCAACATCAAAAAGATCCAGGTTCAGCTGCCACTCCAGGGAATAAGACGAGGTCTGCGAGCATCTACAAATGGCCCAGTAGTCCCATCAAACTGAGGTGAACCATAAGCATTGTCCCAAAAAGGTTCTGATTGTGTCTTCCGACACCCTCAGGAAGAAGAGGTTAGTCAAATACAACCATCTCTCCAAGGAGACAGGAATGGAACCTGCTTTTTTATTTCGTTTCACATTTTCTGGTATATTATTCACAGAGGAAAATTATTCTATTTTTGCAACAAAGGATGTTTTCTCTGAAGTCCTGGAATGACGCAAGTCGGTGATTCTTGACTTAGCATTACTGTATTTAAATAATGTGTGTACTGGGAGGCGGCTGTGGCTCAATCAGTGGGGCTCCCGTTTACCATGTGGGAGGCCCCGGATTCAGTTCCCGGGGCCTCCTAGTGGGGGCGGGCCCGCCCACTCGGCGTGGTTGGCTGACCCAGCGAGCGCAGGCAGCGGGGCGGGGATGAATGAATAAATTAATAAAATCAAAAATAAATAAATAAATAAATAAATAAATAAATAATTAATTAATGTGTGTACAAATTCAGATACTTTAGGCCATTTAAAGTACTGGGGAATTAATTTATGAATTTACTGCTCTACTTCATGTATTATGCTCAAGGCGAAATGTGGATTGAAATAGATTTTACAGAGTGAGAAGATCATCTGTACACCATGTAGGAAGCAGTTATAATTAATATTCTATGCACTATTTACATACATAACATAAATGGCTCAAGCTGGTTGACTGTAGTAAACTGACAAGAGTAAAGAAAATAAAGAGTGACTACATGAGGACAGCAAGAATGTTCTATAAGGAGAGCTACGCTCTGTCATTATGGGCAACAGTAATTGGATCAGGCCTGCTGGGTCACGGCCTTGGTGGGTGGATTTCCACTAGGCAAGTTCTTTTTATGGAGTGATAGAGGCTAGACCAGGTGTGCCATTATGAAAAGGGAGAATCTGATCGGTCGCTGGGATCTGGAGGATCACACTCAGTATCACTGAGTATTGTTCTTAGGATATGAATAATATAGTCTCAGGAATATGGAATATAGCAAAGCTCTTCATGTCTCTAATAAAAGACCACAACTCCAAATCATTAGATATATGGCTATTTCTAAATTGGGTGTACTTAAAAATTTTTTTTCTTGTTTTTCAGTAAAAGTCATTTTGAGATTCCCAGGCTATTTCAACCACACAAAGGAGAACCAGAAGAGAAGGTCTTTGTCCACACTGGGGTAGAGGGCCCAGGGGACGGCCTGATCCCCAATTGGGACACTCCAAGGAGAGGGCGGAGGGCCAGAGGGGCAAGCCCCTCTTCCCTGTCGCCTGAAGAGCCTCCCACTGGAGCACCCCCTGCTCAAGGTTTGGCATGTTGTACGATGGAGGATAATAGTCTCATCCTCCAGCTTTGGAGTGAGCGTTACAAAGCAGCAGCTCAGTGTGGGGCCGATTAAGGCAACTGAGCCACTTCTCGGGGTGAGTGTGCTATTGGGTAGAGAGAGAGGCGAAGAGCAAAAAATATTCCGGTTAATGACAAGGAAGAACTTCTTGACTATCCACTCAACATTTATAAATATTTATTAAAAATACTTATAAAATGCTGAGGGTGGGAGGTATATGTAAATAGGACCCATGCTTTCCCTTCAAAAAAGTTCAAAGACCATCAAGAAAGAAACAAATTCCATTCCAGCATAATAAATGAGTGCTACACTAGGAATATTCATTCACTGCCACAAATCTTTACTGAAAGCCGACTGTGCACCAGGCTTTGAAGAACTGGGCAGAATGTCTTCCCCTCAAAACGCTTAGTCCAGTAGGAGAGGCAGCACTGGGAAAGAGCAAGAACTTGGCGGTGCAGGAGTGGAGATGTGATTCACTGTGTTAGCAAAAGAAGAGCCTGGAATGACCTACAGAAAAGGTTAATTTCTTGGAGCACTTTCTTTGATCCTTTAAATGACCAGCTTGCCTCAGTTTGCCCTGTCATCAGTAGTGTTCATGTATTTTTTTAACATAATAGTTGAGTCCAAAACATATGGAGAATACCAGGCTCTCATCAAGAAAATAATTTGTAAAATAATTTCCCTAGTGAGGTATAACAAAACTCAATAAATAAATTCCCGAATTAGAAAGCTAAATGAATCCTGACAGCAAAATGCTCCTTGAGAAGATGGTGCTTGGCCGTTGGCCAACATCTGAGCAGACTCAGAGAGAATCACGCGATCAGCTCAGCTTCATGCAACTGAAACACAATGAAGGATTTCCTCTCCCGCCTTCTGAGCCCACACGCACGTGAGGTCCATGTTAATAAACCCACTGATAGCAGGGAATTACAAAAGTGTAGGATGGAGAGAACCAGGGCTCTTACAACCCAAACTCAACCCAGACTGACATGCCTCTCTCAGTCTGGTGGCCTAGAAATCCTGACCATTCTCTCCATCTATTATTGGAGTGTTTACAGCTGGAAAAAAAAAAAGGTGGTACCAGATGGCCCTGTTTTGACATAATCTGGCAAGCAGCAGGACTTTTGCTAGAAATCCGGAGAACTATCATTTAGCTAACATCTGAGGAAGAGAAAGGGTATTTGGAGACAGTGGAGACGGCATAAAGAGAATTTTTTTAAAAGTCTGTCAAATTATGGAGCCATGCATATCAATGTTTCCATAGAACTAAGATGTTAGTCGAGTTCAGCAAAAGCTTAAAACTGCAGTTTAATCTGTTATTTCTGAATCTGAAAACCTTTCGATCCTATGTGAACCTCTGCAAGAAGACACAGCCTTTAAGAAGCCGATTTAAAAACAAACAAACAAAACCCTTGAACACATACATCTTAGATACGATAACTTGAAACTCTTCTGGTCACATGTCATAAAACAACACTGATTCCCACAACCACATTACTTCTTAGCATTCACATATTTTATGGTAGGAAAGAGATAAATGTGGTGACCCTAGAAGAAGGGGATGCAAGGCCATTCTCATTCACAGGGAAGCCGGGGACCCAGCCTTGCCTGTGGGACAGCCACATTCCCTCCACACTTGGGGGGGCGAGGGCAGGGCCATCAGGGAGAGATGGCTTCGAGGTATTTCAGAACCAAAATTTGCCCTGGGAAGGATATTAACGATTACCACATCCCTCGGTGTTTTGTAGCAACAAAAACATAAATTTAAACAATAAAACTCAATTTTTAAAAACTCCTCTATCTTTGAGTTAAAACAGAGTTATAAAGGATCAGGAATTTTATGATACATGATCAGGACTTTTACTATGTAAGGAATTTGAATAAATTAAGAAAAAAAAGATTAACACTGTAAATAGTGAAAACGGCAAAGGACATGAACTGGCAATTTCGCCAAAATAAATACAAATGACTAATGAACTTGGGGTGAAAAAGGTTTTCATCAATAAGTGGAAGAAAAAAAAGTTAAAACATCAGAACGTCTTTGCCTGTGTGACTGAAAAAGAGTGTAATTGCTAGTGACAGTGAGATGTGAAGAAATTTGTACATAATACTTGGCAGCAAATGTCAAATAAGCTTTAACAAATGTACATAGTCTCTGATCTAGCAATTCTTCCTACAGGAATTTATAGATGTAATTGAGTTAATGACCAGTGACTGTCTATAGAATTTATGTTAGTGGTGTTTGCATTATGGAGACTTGGAAACCACCCGAATGTACAATAGATTATTTAAATAAATTACCCTGGAAGATCACATGGCCATTATAAGAGATTACATATTTACAATACACTATGCGGGGGGAAAGTCTGGAAACAGTGATCACAGTGAATCCCCGTGTGCACACGCCCCTGTAGGTACATTAACATCCATATATCAACAGATAAGCACCCCGCCAAGGAAGAGCGGAAGGAGGGACCACCGTGTCAACAGAGGAAGGCATATAATGCTTTGGGGCTGGCATTACACGTGATTTTTGCTTTCTTCTTTATACTTCTCTGCATCTTCTAAATCTTTACCACAAATGTTTAATTCATTGATAATCATCCAGAAAAAAAGGTTTTTACAAAACGGCTTTGCTGAGGCAGAGCAGTGACCATGCAAAGGAGCTAAAATTAGCTTTAAGGGCTGTAGATGTTTCCCAGGGACATCCTTCCCTTTGGTAAACTGCTTTTATGCCTTAATCTTAAACATCTGTGTGTAGATGTATGCACATAAACTTACGGGCTCTGTGGGACTAGTAACAATTTCACATCACCCTTAGGATAGCTGCAAGCTCATATTAATGTATATTGGATGGTATAAGATCAACTGGGGAAATCACCGCTTCCCTCAGTCATCCGAGGTGCATGCAGTGGGGACCTGCGGCATGCCAGGTGGTGAAGACTCAAGAATGGGGCAAAGCCCTTGGATTCCAGAATCTCCCATGCCAGGACACAATCACAGTGTAGCAGGGAAAACCTGACAGGGGAATCTAGAAAGTTCTGTGGGACAAAGAGAAAAGAGCATCTAGTTCTGCTGGATGGGATAAAGAGAGCTTTTCTGAGCAGGCGCCAAAGAAATGTGAGATAGGGGTGGAGTCTCATGGAGGAGCAGGAATTCATCAGATTTGTGGGTGGGCACACGGAGGGCATTCCAGGCCGAGATCAAAGCACAGAAACACACAGGACAGCACAAAACGGTGGTGGTGGTGGCTACTGCTTACTGAGCCGTCTGTGCCAGAAACTGCTCTGTGTGCATATCAACTTGTGTAATCCTAAGCCACCCGATGATATATATACTCTTCTTCCCATTTAGGAATGAAGACGCTGAGGAAGAAAGAGATAAAAATTGTGTTCATATGTACAGCTAGTAAATGGAGAAGCCAGGATTCAACCCCTGGTGATCTGGCTTGGGCACCAAAATGCTTGACCAGTATGCAAACTGCCTCCCGTGACAGTGATATATTTAAGAAATAGCAAGATGCTCGGCTGAAGGAATTTTCACAGCTAGCCCAGTGGTCCAGGTACTGTGTCAGGTGCTAGAGATACAGAGATAAGAAAATCACAGATAAGAAAATCTAGTGAGAAAGGCACAATGTTTACAAAACAAAGTTACACGTGTGGTCTAAAAGCAAAGGAAAGAGTCATTAGATCTGTGTGGCATCAGGAATAGGAGAGATTTCCCGGAAGACATAATCACTGATGGAAGTTTTATGAAAGAGACTGAAGCTCTCCAAAGATTTGGGATGGAAGTAAAACACTTCAGGCATCAGGAAAAGATTACAAAGATGTAAAAGGCACATTGTATGCAGGATTACATGAGAGTCCTGGGATGGCAAAGTGTTTTAATAGAATAAAAAGGATTTTGTGAGTAACTGGAATAGTGAGACCAGGGGATGAGGGGAGTCGAGAATGGACCTGAGGAAGGAAAGGCGAGATCCAGAGACAGAAGAGCCAGGAGTTAGAGCTACAGTGGTGTTCCAAGGGTTAGGAACAATGGTTTCCTGTCAAGCAGAATCAAGGATGAACCAAGAGAAACTCAACCAGCTGCCTCTGGGAATGTGAGGATGGGGCTGGAGACAGCCAGAGTGATCCCCCCCTACAGTCAAAGGTGGCAGGTTATCTCTACATTACCCTCTACTCTGAAAGAACTTAACTTTAGACTATTAGAATTTGAATTACATAAATTCTTCATCTTGAAACTGCCAGAGTGCTGTTACATATATATAAATAAAAAAGATGTATTATGCAGGTGCATAATAAAGTAATAATTCTGTTTAGGGTAGCATGGTGCAGTAGAAATATGATAGACACAAGGTTAAGTAAATAAGAAATACCATACCTTTAGGTGATAATGAGGTTTTAGATAAATTTAAATGCTTTAATCCCTTTGGGAGTTTGGCAAACTGAATACTTAAAGAGGACACACCTGAGAAAGGGGAAAAAAAAGGTTATTAGAATTATGAAGTTCTTAGAATTGTATTTGTTTTATATGAAAATTAACAAACTTGATTCTAATTGAAGTGATCATACTTTTCTTTCTAAGTCAGTCTTTATTTTCTGATCATCTACCAGCGGGTTTCCTGTTCTCTCTGTCCTACCTCCAGGGTAGGAGAATGGAGGAAGATTACTTAGGCATAACTATACCTGAAAGTTTGTTTTGGGGCCAAGCTTTACCCTCCGTGAGGTCAAATATTAAATGCAAATCCTCTTGGGAATGTGATACAATATCACCGCCTCCCCCCCTTCCTCTTAACCTCTGTCTTAATGAGTTGATCTCTCTTTTGGATGAACAGATGCATGCTATTTAATTATTGCCAAGAAGAATGGTGTAATATTAACTATTCGGATAACACGTTCCACTTTAGTAGATGGACTCCAGTACTTAATTGGCTTACAGCTAACAACCTCAGACATTAGTATGCTTTAACTTGTTAGAGGTAAGTTTTGTACCTTGGAATAATTCACTAGGAATTCACAGCATTTAAAATCAGGCATTTTTCTAAATGAAATGGCCACAGCAGGAAACTGGGAACACTGGCTCATTCACCCAAGGACTTCAGTGACCACAGAACTGCTTTCTGGGAGGAAGTAAGTAACGGTCTTAGGTCCTGGCTATGGGTTGTTCAGCCAACCTCCTGGAGCAGGGCAGGTATCAGCTCCCAGGACCATGTTTTCAGGTGGATTCCGTAATTCTGTAGGCAAATATTAAGCACATGTTCCCCTAGACCAACTTGCAAAGTCCAGGTAGTAATAAGGAACTACTTTGTTGGTTGCTGCTCTATTATATAAATTCTCTGCAGACTTTATCAAAGGTTATCAAGAAATCACTTCTGTAGAAACAACCAAAAGGACCTTCAGCTTGATTAAGCCTCTAGATAGGTATTTCCCCAAAGGATGGCGGGTGTTCTCTGAGCTCCCACCTACCTCTCTGGAATGTACCAGGGTCAAACAAGTTTGATAATCACTGGATTAAATAATGTTATAAAAGGTTTTTTTTCTGAATGGCTCTAGAGATTTGAATAAGCTAGGCCATATTGTACATTCCAAGGAAGAGCAGTGTTTTTATTAGCTGATAATCTTGCAAAAGAATAACTAACAAGTTAATGGGGGGAAGGAGGAAAAGATGGAATAATTTTAAAACTTAAATCCAAAAGACAAAAAAGGAGAGAAAAAAAACGGAATAAAAAAATAGAAATATGGTAATTTTCATTCAAATAAATCAACAGTTACATTAAATATAAATGCACTGAACAGTCAAATTAAAAGTCAATGGCTAATCTGGACAAAAATATCAGATGTTTTCATGAGACATACCTAGAAATATATGTACTGAGAAGAAGTACATGAAAGTAAAATCATGGAAAAAGACACATGCTGCAAACACTAGCCAGAAGAAAGCTGGTTTAGGTAAAATGATATATGACAAGTTAGATTTTAAGAAAACATATGTTACTAGGAATACATGGAACGTTTCCTCTAATGAGGAAGATATAATAATTCTAAATCTGCATCTTTTGAATAACTTTATCTCAAGATATATGAAACAAAACTAACAGCAAAAAAAAAAAAAAAAAAAAAAGGAAAATATACACACAATATATATAAAATAGTGGGAGATTTTTTTTTTTTTAAAACATAACTGTCAGTAGCTGACAAACAAAAAGGTCAATAAAAATATAGAAGGTTTTAAGACCATAATGAAAAAAATATCTAATTGACACTTAAAACACTACTGAATAACTGCAGAATACACTTATTCAAAGTGCACATGGAACATCTGCCAAAGATGCTCACCATGTGCTGAGCCATAAAGCAAGTCTCAAGAAATCATACAGCATTATGTCCTTAACTACCATGAAATCCTACAGAGCCTGCTCTAGAAACACCTCTATGTGCGCTGCTACCTCTGCTACGGAACTAAGATAGAAATTAATTCAAAAAGATAATTAGAAAATCCCCAAACAATTGGAACTTAAGCAACATATTTCTAAATAATAAATTAATCCAAGAAGAAATCCCTATGGAATTTTTTTTTTAATATTTTGAATGAAATAACAAACCTATGGCATTAAATTTGGGGGAATACAACTAGAGCCATTCTTAGAGGGAAATCCATAGTCCTACATAAATTATTATTTAATACCTACATATATTAAAAAGGAAGAAAAGTTGGAAATTATCTAAGTATCCATCTCAAGATATTTATAAAAGAATAGCAAACAAATCCCCACCAACAGAAGGAAAGAAATAATAAAGGGAGAGTTGGGGGGAGAGGGGCCAAGATGGCATTAGGGTAGGAGGGCACACACTTGCAAGCTCCCAGAACAAGGCAGATTGTGGACGGGGTCCTGCCCGGGAGTCTGTGCTGTGCACACGTGGAATGAGAAGCTGGGGACATCTATCAGCGCGGATCAACAGACTGGACGGAACGGTAGAGATTCATGAGTTTTAAGCCTGCCGGTGGTGGTTGGGACGGACGGCTGAGCCCCGTGGTTAGGTAGAAAAGAAATAAAACGGCCGGTTGGAGACGCGAGGGGGGTGAGAAAGTTTTATTTTCTGGGGATTTGGCTGCCTGGAGCCCCTTGGACCTTGGGTGAACAGAACAGCCGGAGCAAATCAGCACCTGGTGGAGGGGAGGGGTGATTCTGTTCCGGGGAGGGAGTTGATTTGCCTTGTTGCCCAGGGATAAGCCCCGGGCCATGGCGGAGCCAGGAAGAGGGGACACTCTCCAAAAGAGGGAGGGTTCTGTTGCAGGACAAGGAAGGGAATTTTTTTTTTTTTGCCATTGATCTGGCTGCCTGGACCACCCCATAGCTTTGGGGAGCAGATACGCTGACCTGAAGCAGCATCGGGCTGAGAGGAGAGGCGAATCTGCAGAGTAAAACTGATTTACATAGCAAACCGGTGACAGTGGTCCACGGCTCCAGAAGGGGCGGAGTCGGCTGTCTTTAGCACTCTGCACTAACATCAGAGCTACAACTACCCTGGGGAGTCCAGGAAGTGGGACGTGTTTGATTAATTTCCACGAGCCCAGCTAGGGTCCCTTCCGTAAGGGGGTTGGTCTAGAGGAGGAATTATTTTGGGCCCTGTATTTCGCCAAAAAAAAAAGTGAGAATGTCGCTTCAATAAATGAAATATAAATTCTTTTTAATTTAGTTTAATAGCTAAAAGCTGTTTCAGGACCTGCATATAGAACCCTGTGGGGAAATTGATTGATAAACACAAGCAGGCAGAGAGGATCCACGTGGACCCTAGAGGAATCATTGACCCTCCTTGGCTCTGTTTGACTGCTTGCCTGTGTGGATCTTTGGTTTTTCTCTGTTTATTTCTGGTCTCTTGCTTTTCTTTACTCTTTCCTCCCCCCTTTCTTTTTTCTTTCATTTTTTTAAATTAGGTGCTGCTAGCTTGTTGCTTCCTTGCTGTGCTTCTTCTTCAGTAATTTCCCACTCGCTGTCTATATTGATTTTGTATTCCAAGCTATCGCTTATCCTTCCTTCATCTTTCTGCCTTCTGCTTTCTGTTGTGGCTCTTAGATACAACATTTTTTCATAGGCCCACAACTTAAGGGTGTCAATTCTAGTCCATCTATTTTGTTTTCTTCTTTTTTTTTATTAGTATTAACTTTTTCCTTTCAGCCCTTTCTTTACTATTTCTCTCCCTCCTCATAATTCTAGCCTTCTAAATCACTATATATATAATCCTCGATTTCTTTTCCCAGTCTATTGTAGGAACTCCACTTTTTTTCCTATTGCTCTACACTGCCTACACAAGTTCATCTCATTAAGTCTCATTTGGCCCCTCTTCTAACTTTTATCAATATCACTATTATCCTTCTGCCTTCCTTGAATCTTTTGATTCCTCTGGCGCTAATCTTTTGCCTTCAAGGGAACATAGAAAGAAGCAAGGAAATAAAACATGAAGAAAAAGTGCCAAAGAGAAAACTTAACTCCCACGCAGAACCACCAGCTAAATAAAACTCTAGAGCACAGAGAAAGGCTAATCAACTGAACAAACCCATCAAGATAAAATGATGACTAGAGGGCAACAAAAAAATACAAATGACTCTGAGAAACAGGAAAACATGGACCAGTCCAATGAATAAAATAAAAACCAGGAAGTGATGCAGAACATCGAACAACTATTCAAAGCTATCCAAACAAATATCATCGACCAATTTAAAGAACTGAAGAAAGAGATTAAGGATATAAAGAAGACACTGGGAGAACATACTGAAGAAACTGCAAACATGCCTGAAAAGATAATGGATATGATGGTGAACAATGGCACAATCCAAGAAATAAAAAAGATGCTGGATTCATATAACATTAGATTTGAATAAGCAGAGGAAAGAATTAGTGATATGGAGGACAATACAGCTGAAATCAAAGAGATAGTAGAACAGATAGACAAAAAGATAGAAAAAATCCAGCATGGACTCAGGGAATTAACC
>JAKSZT010054400.1:2215730-2397361 GCA_026826555.1 Tolypeutes matacus
GTATGGTCCAGCCACTGTGGAGGACAGTTTGGCGGTTCCTCAGAAAACTAACAATAGATCTTCCATATGATCCAGCAATTCCATTGCTGGGTATATACCCAGAAGAACTGAAAGCAAAGACACAAACAGATATATGCACACCAATGTTCATAGCGGCATTGTGCACCATTGCCAAAAGTTGGAATCAGCCCCAGTGCCCATCAACAGATGAATGGATAAACAAAATGTGGTACATACATAACAATGGAATATTATTCAGCTGTAAGAAGGAATAAAGTGCTAACACATGGAATAACGTGGATGAATCTTGAAGACCTTATGTTGAGTGAAGCAAGCCAGGCACTGAAGGATGAACAGGATATGACCTCACTGATTTGACCTGAGGAAAGTGAGCAGTCTCTGAGAACCATTGTCTGAAAGATAGGTTAACAAGGGAAAGAAAGAGAAGAGCAGGCTTTGAGCCATCACCCATATGGACATAATCTATGGTAAAGGGATAGAGTATAGTTGTATACTGAAGGATAGGACAGATGGGTAGTAATGTTACTGGGTTTGGTGGTGCAGCGTTGACAGGTGGGTAGATTAGGAAGGGCAGCTTCAAATACCCAGGGCATGTAACTATGAATCTTGACATTCCATGAGTCAAGATAGGGGAGTGTCATATGCCCCAGGAGGGTGGGAAGGAAGGAACAGTTAAGATCTAATG
Organism: Tolypeutes matacus; assembly: GCA_026826555.1. Classification (NCBI taxonomy): domain Eukaryota; kingdom Metazoa; phylum Chordata; class Mammalia; order Cingulata; family Chlamyphoridae; genus Tolypeutes; species Tolypeutes matacus. Next base: position 2,216,437 of record JAKSZT010054400.1, read on the forward strand.
GGGTATTTAGTGGTCATGGGAAAGGTTTTTCATTACCTTACTGTAATGGACACAGGACATGGTAAATATCATCAAAACTTATTAAACTGTATCGTCTAAATTGTAAACTAATGATGTAAATCATTGACAATGATTGTCCCACCAACTCCCACCCTGTATACCAGTTATACCAATGCTCCCACCAAAAAAGGAGGGGGGGCTAATATGGGGTGGGGAAGGGGGGGTGGTTTGGTATCTGGGAGTCTCTGGTATTACGTGTGTGACTTTGCTGTGACCTAAAACTTCTTTGAAAATTAAATGAAAAATTGGGAGACACTGGGGATTGAGAAAGGGGAGGTGTCGTGGCATACCAGACATCTGATAACACAGTGATAAAAGGAAAAAAAGAATATATATATCTCTTTTTAAAAAGGCATTTCTTTTGCTTTTTCCCCATTTTTTTGAATGTCCCAATCTGCTAATTATATTTTGTTTTGTTTTGTTTTTTGTTTGATTGTTTTTTTGTTTTTTTTTCCTGAGTTTCCTTATGTTTGTCTCTTGCATGTAAGCTTATCATTGTTGTTTCTTTTTCCTATTAAGTGTATTTGATTATTTTATGGGCTACATGTTCATGGAAGATTTAGATCACAGAAGGGTTACAATGGGTACTGCAGGGGATTATTGGTGGGGGATGTCTGGCAGGGGGGATTCATGGGAGTAAGTTCATCTGAATATACATGAAAGATATACAAAATTGTCCAAAAGATCAAAGGATGGGGCATGGTCACGATGGGTGGACAATCACACAATAAATGAGGGAATCTGAATTCCTAGCCTGGAGAGCTCTGCCACATTCTCCAAGGGAACAGCAACAGTCCTCTGAGTGCAGGGACAGTGTCTGTCAAAAGAGGATGGCCCACTGATGAGTTCTTTTTATTGATGACTACCCTTATGAGTCTTTGCTCTTGTAACTGAAACTTAGCTTACTGTTATGGGGTGCCTAAGGGTTGCCACCTGAGAGCCTCCTTGTTGCTCAAATGTGGCCTCTCTCTAAGCCAAACTCAGCATATGAATGCATTACCTTCCCCCCAGCGTGGGACATGACTCCCGGGGATGAGCCTCCCTGGCAACAAGGGATTAATACCAAGTGCCAACTGGCAACACAACTGGAAAAAGATCTTGAATAAAAGGGGGAAAAAGTAAAGACAAATGAGTTCAAGTGGCTAAGAGACTTCAAAGAGAGTCGGGAGGTCCTCCCAGAGGTAACGCTTACACACACCTCAGTAGGAGCTCATAGAACATCAAAGTGCATATCACCCCACACAGAGGGGCTCCTGAGAGCTCTGGAGACACCCAGGTCCTATATAAGGGGAGATAGACCCAGAGACTGACACCTTATCAGTGGGCTCTATTTTGGAATCTGTGCTCCTGAGAGTGACAGAATTGGACTCAAATAAGTCCTCCCTGCACATGGTTCATCAGTCCCTTCTATTCAAACCTATATGTGATGCTGGAGTTTTTAGGTGTACTTCCAGAGACTGGAGCCTCTGGTCTACCTATGTGCCAGGTGTGCGTGGAATCTCGGTGGAGCTGCAACTCCTACCCTACAGCTCAATGGACTCATCCAAGTCACCTGGCGAGGAGACGACGATGAGCAACGGCCATCCCAGGGAATGGAGAGGGCCTGCATCTGCAGGCAGGATCATCCCACCCACCATATCCATGGGATATAAGCCCTCTCTCACTTGGAGGTAAAGTGGACATCACCATCCCAGTCCCCTCAGGATTGGGGGAAGAACTATGGACTAGAGTGGACTTGATGGTATTCTGTTGTACACATATGGTGATTCTAGCAATGGAAGAAATCCTAACAGTTAGGTGGAGCCAGTAGCCACTGGACACTTTCGGGGCAAGGAGGGGATGTGCAGTTGAAATACAGGGGCTTTTTTTTGGGATTTGGAGGTTGTCCTGAGTGCCGTTGTGGCAACGGATGTAGGCCATTTAAAATCAGCACAAACCATTCAGAACTGTGTGGGAAAGAGTGTGGTCTACGATGTGAACTGTGGTCTATGGTTGGTGGCAAGGCCCCAGGATGTGTAAGTCCATTCAGGGTGATGGGCCACACTTGTGGGAGATGTTTGTGTGGGATGTGGTGGGAGGTGTGGGAGGTGGGGAAGATGGGAATCCCGGTAGGTTCTGTGTAATATTTTAGGTAATCTAAGCACCTCTTAAAATATACATATATATATATACCATTTTTGTAAGCAAATGCACATATATGCATATATATTTATATATCATTTTACAAATATTGGTATATATTGTGAAAAATTTGATTTTTACCCACAATAAAAAATAAATTAATTTAAAAAAAATAATAATAATAATTAAGGGAAGCAGCCAATTAAATAGAAAGTAGCCATGAATAAGCAGAATGAACAAAGCTTGTTCTTTAAAAAAGACTGATAAAATTAATAAATCCCATCAAGACTGGTTTAAAGAGAGAGATCAAATCATCAAAATCGGCAATGAAAAAAGGGATAGCTGTAAAGATCCTCCAGATGTTGCAAATATAACTGAAGAGTATACTAAAATCTCTATTGAAAAAATTTGTCAATTTAGAAAAAATGGACACAATTTACCAAAACTGAAATAAAAAGAAAGAGATAGGGACTTTCACTCGTGCGTGAGGCAAGTGGAGCTGCAGACGAAACCAGAGGCCAAACTCGAGATCGGACAAGATGGCAGAGCTGCCCACAGATTATCAAGGAAACCCAGCGTCTGCCGGCAGAACCAGTTCCCAGTATTAAAGAAGAACCAGATGAGAGGAACGCCCACTAGTTTCAAGTGGTCACTGGTGGCCCCCAAGATTCCCCCTTCCAGGAGGGACTTTTAAACTTGAACTATTCCTTCCAGAAGAATACCCAATGGCAGTCCCTAAAGTACGTTTCATGACCAAAATTTATCACCCTAATGTAGACAAGCTGGGATATGTTCAGATACTTTGAAAGGTAAGTGGTCCCAGCACTGCAGATCCACACAGTTCTGCTATCGATCCAGACTTTAAGTGCTCCCAATCCAGATGATCCATTAGCACAGGATGTAGTGGAGCAGTGGAAAACCAAGGAAGCCCAAGGCATAGAAACAGCATGGACTAGGCGCTATGCCATGAATAACTGAAGTCGATCTGATCATCAAGTGGGCATCTCCTGTTCTGCCAAGACTTCTTCCTTTTTTGTTGGCGTTTAAGGGACACAGTCTTAGAGCCATTACAGAATAAAAGCCCAGGTATCTTCAGTGCTTTGGTGATTAGACGCACATTAGCAAATCTATGCCTTATCCTGGCTCCCTGTAGGAAAGCACGGGCAGAGGCTGGAAGTATCATATGGATTGTTGAGAAACCTTTCAAAGCAGGGACCCTCTCCTGCTCTTACTCATTTCCCCCTAGAAGGGCTTAAGTATAAAGCACTGTGAACGAAAGTAGCCGGCAAGGTTAGCTGCAGGGGCACGGTGTTTTTATTTTCATTTTTAAGGAGGAAGGTGGTTTTATTTTAATTTTATGAGCTCCTCCCCACCCCCTTTTAATGGTGATCTAATTAAATGGCTTGGTTAAAAGCAGCTAACCTGTTGTTTTTTGGAATAGACCCCCTAGCCAAGTCTGGCTTTATGTAGACGCTGTAGATGGACAAGCTTGATTTGACCAAAATGGGAACATTAAACAAACATCCCAGCCTCACTAAAAACGTTGTGACCCTGCTGAGAAGTGCAGAACCCTCCCTTCAAAAAAAAAAACTTGTGACTATTTTGTATGGCTGGTCTGCAAACTTCTGTAAATCTTATATTTTAGTAAAATATTTTTGTTCTTCAAAATAAAAAATAATCTCCATAGTCCTCTATCTTTTCAAGAAAATAAGTCCATTATTAAAAACCTCTGCACAAAGGACAGCAGAAGAAGCCACGTACCAAAGAGTACATACCATATAATTTTATATTTATGACATTCAAGACAGGCAGCACGAATCTATGCTGATAGAGGACAGAACAGAAGAAATCCTTAGGGTGGGGAAAGGGGTAGAAGGAGTGGGGAGACATAACTGCAGAGACGAACCACAAGAAGACTTGTGGGGTGTTGGCAAAGTTCGATTTCTTGATCTTGGAAGTTTGCATGGAACGTTGTAAAAACTCATTAAGACGTGAATTTGGGATTTGTGGACTTTTCTGAATGTACCTCACACTTCAATAAAGAAAAATTCACTTTAAAAAAATCAGGTATGGAAGAGGGAAGAATACCAGGTTTCCCCTTTCAAATTTTGATAAAAATTATCACTGACCACTCAAGACCAATTCTTTTATGTATTTATTTTACTCAGCAAAGTTTATGCTGCACCAGTGTTGAAAAACCAAACATCCCCGAATGCATATCCTCAAATACTTCATAGCTTCACATCATCCTGAAAATATTATCTAGTAGAGACTAAAGTCTTACTGCTAAAACCCACCACTGAACTTCACATTTGAGTTATTTTGCGTCATTGCTTGAGAAGATGACAAGATTTAGCTTTTAAATAATATTGTCGCGTCAGGCACCTGTAAACACCACGTACTATAATAGATGCCTTCAACTAACCCCTAGACAGAGTGGATCGATTCTCACACACCACTAGCGACACCTGCCAGCTGTTCATTCCTTAATCATACATTATTTTAAAAGAGGAAGACAGACATAACAGAATAAGCAATCCAGTAACATACTTCTCTGGAAATCTGATTACTACAAAAGCAATAAAAGTAATAAAAAGTGAAGCTCCTAAAATAGAAAAAAGGTGAATAAAGTCATGTTTGATAGTTTACTTATAAGAAAAAAATAGAACAAAAGGTAAACTGGATTAAAGGTACGAATACAAGACAGTACAGTTAAAGTATGTTTATCAAATTCTAGACTAAGTCACTAGAAACATAAAATGGCTACTTAAGAGTACACACATTTAATTAAAAACTGTGGTTTTATATCCTGGAAGAAAAGTATATTTCAAATTATTGTTCCTGATGAAGTTTTCAAAAAGTAGAACAGATTATGGGCCTTGATGTGCTAGATTAGCAGTTCTTTTTAATATAAAAAATCCAAAATTAGACTGCTGCTTTTTTTTTTTTTTTTTAATTTTTAATTTTTATTTCTTCTTTTGCTGCTTTCTTGATGAAATGTTTTGTTTCCATTTTTTTAGGCATCCACATGTCATAAATATATTTCTTCCTTAAAGAAAGACCATTGCTAAGTGCTAATGGAATGAAAGGTATACCTGGGGTCAGTACTTTTCATTTAAAAAGAAAATGAGAGAACTAAATTGATCTGGGAAATTTTCTCTCCCTCCTCAGAATATAAACTAGAGTAAGAATAAGTACCTAATAGTGCCGGAGTGGAAATCTTTTAAATAAGTTAAATCATTTTATAACTATGTGAAATACTATAACAGTTTATATTGAAAGGTAGCATATTTTAATTTTTGGAGCATGAATTTTTGCTTCTAGGACAGCTTCATATATATTTCAAATATTCAGGTTTCCCTATACTCTTTATTTTGGGATTCAGCACACAGTAGAGGAGCCAGATACTACCGGGTTCAGATTAGGCTTGGTGACCTGGGGAAATTTTCCCCATCCCTCTAAGTCTCCATCCATTCACTGGGAAGGACAACAGCACTAAGCAGTGCTGTTGAGTCACCTGAAAAATAGAAATAATAATAGTACCTACAGATCCAGGGGTACCATGTGGAGTAAATGAGATAATGCATGAAAAGCCATTAGCATGCAGCCTGGCACACACACATTCTCAATAAACGTCAGTTGTTATAATAAACAATGACCCGGAACCATAGAAAATGAGCCAGAAGGCAAGACCACACACTCTGCATGAGAAGGACCCAGCAGTTCACTGTTTGTAGTACCTGCAGCCTGGAGCGTTTCATCCAATGGACTAGCTCTTTGAGGCAACTTTGGGCTCTGGCTGGGAAGTTGCCATGATATAGGGGGAGTTTACCTGGTGAAGGATTATTGACAGACAGAAGAATTATACACTGAACAACTCAAAAACTGTAGATGTCAGCAATCCAGCAGAGAATGATGATGACTTTTAAACATAGCCATTGAGGAGAGAGAATAAACATGATCAGTCTGTTCTGGGGAAGAGAAGGTTGACAGGTTGGCCACTTACTCTCTAAAACGGTTATTATACAAAGGACCCCCACTTTGGCAGAGTTCAGAAATGGGAAGCAAAGAATTTAAGCGCACAAATCAGTCACTGGCAACATGAATAAACGGAAGGTAGGTGGCAGACAAACGCTCAGGAGAATTTTTTTACATAAAATGTAATCTGCCCTGTACCTTCCGAAACTACTTATCCAAAGGAGCCACAGATGACCACAAAAAGAACAGAGGAGACTTTATAACTTTGGCCAAAATGCTACTGTTCAATTCTATCAAAAAAAAGAAAGAAAGAAAACACAGTGAACCATAGCTTTCAGAGCTGTGAATTAAAACAAAATCCATTGCTAAAAGCTTTCATTTGGAGTCTTTACCAGGTAGATTATTCTTCTTGTGATTTTTTTGACTTCTAAATTTGTCTGTCAAATTTAGAAGAAAAAATGGTCTTAATTTTTATTTCTCCTTCCAGAATGAAATGATTATAGCTCCCTCTGCTTTGGAATATTTTTGCCTAATAAAAAAGTAATTACAAAATGCCTACTTTTATAATTTGCCATCTGATGCCATTAACTTACAAACACAGGAAATTAAACTTGACAGTGCAGATTTAACCTAATAATCATGTATGTAACTTAAAAACTTATGACACTGTAATACTATAATGGGAACCTTTGCTAATAAGAAATGGTCTCCCTTTGGATTATGGGAAGTTCCTTCTGTGTGATGTGTGTATGTGTGTGTGTGTGTGTGTATGTGTATATATATATAATTTTTTTAAAAAATATAAGATAGCAAGGGTCTTGTCTTTTTTAAGTTCAGGGAACAATTTATCCTGGCCACACATATGTTATCAGTAATGCTTTATGAAACTTTAGAAATGCACGGAGTCTTATTAAATAATAAAGTACAGACATGATATTTTGTTATTTTAATATCTTCAAATAATCTGAGGATGTGTGTTAAAACACTTTAACATCAACACTAAGTTGTGCCTTGTACATCTGCATTGGCTATACGTGCAAAAGACTATTAGCTAGAATTCCTTAATTACTGTAAAGTTCTACCTTGTAAATGCTATAAAATAACTTGCATTTTAAGGTGCATTTGCACATTTTACATGTTATGCTATATGGTTGCCTTTGGGTTTTTTTGTACAAATTTGTTTTTTTGATGTTAAGTGGAAATCATGGTTCTGAAATACTCTGTTCTTATGTAAAGAAAATTGATGTAACCTACTATTGGCTAAAAAAAAACAACAAAAAAAACTTATGACACTGCCATCTAAACCTCGAACACTTGGATTTTCTGGTATCAATGACTAACATGGTAGATAAAAACTTTAAAGTAGATCTTTTGTGAACATGAAGCACCAAAATTAATAATTTCACAAAATCCTGCCTACAGAGTTCTACCATTATGATGTGGGGGAAGAAAAGGCCTCTTTCTTGTCTGTTAAGTATAAAGAGTTAAACACTGGAGTTACCAGGACAAAGATCAGTAAAAAGCTTCAGATGTTTAATTCTTACAGTTTCCCTGAAGAGTTCACAAACACTAAGAAAAGAAATGAATAAACAAATAAAATACAATGAAGTATTTCCATTTCAAAAATTAAGGGTCACAGAAAGAGAGTCAAGAACGAAGAAAATAGGAATAAAGGGATAGGGGGAAAAATTGATTCAACAACATCTGACTTACAAATGTCCTAAAATCCAAAAGTCCAGATTTTTAATATTGTTTTACCCTGTGTAACCAAAAAAATGACAATTGTTAGAAATCATGAATCTAAAGAAAAGTACTTTCTGTTTTGTACCTGTCATTCAAAAACCTGGCACCTTTGAACATTAAGGTCATTAAGAAAATTTACTGATATGCTATGAAATAAGCCAAAGTTTCTCAAGAAGCATGCACAAAATTGTCTCCAGTAAGAGAGAGAGTGGTTGACTGATTGAGTATTCAGGAAAACCTCAACAAGACTGAGTAATTCATATTAGGTACGCTCTGCAAGCTTTGTCCAGAATCAGTTTCCTCATCCATAAAACAGAATACTCACACCTGTGCTATTTACGTCACAGGACTATTTTATGACTCAAAAGCAGTAGTAAAAACGACATTTACTGAATGCACAATATGTGACAGGCTATTATCCTTTGATGTGTCTTATCTTATTTAACCTTTATGTAGTAGGTTCTACCATGTTTAAAAGAGGAAGAAACTGAGGCACAAAGAAGTTAGGTAATTTTTCCAAGGAAAACCACCTAGAAAGTGGTGGAGCCCAGAATCAAGCCCATGTATTTTGACTCCAGAACCCACTGGCATACATTGAAGACAGGAAAGAGATATGAAGCACCAAAAACATGTGAGCTGCAATTCCAGAATCTATTCCTCTTCTCTTACACAAAAGATCAAATCAGAGCCACCACCAGATAGTCAAGAAAAAAATACTTCAGGTCAACATTTTCAAAAGATAAACACTCTGAGATGGAATTCTAAGTTAGTTTTCAAAATAAAAATCAAACATAGACTAAAGTGAGGAGAAGCAGTCAGGACAAGCCCTCCTTTCAAGGCTGAGGCCATACAGCAGAGCAACTAGGAAGAATGGAGCATGGCGTTTGTAATGTTTAGGAAAACAAAGAACTGAAATGGGCAGAGAGAGAAGAGCTACAGTGTCTGACCATACCCAACTTTGATCCAAGAAGCAGAGCTGGATCCAAACGCTACACACGTGGGGATGTCTGGGAACACCCAGGCTGGCCACCCAGTCAGCCCAGGGGACTGGCCACAGAACTAAGCTAAGAAAGTCCAGCCACAGCAGGGATTTGCATTTCCAAATCCCTCCTGCCCCCCTCTTTTTTCCATCATGTCCCACATAAAGAACTATAGTTGACATCATGATGCAGGAACCTCATGCAAAAATATAAGTATATACATCTATTAGAAAAACCAAAACCAAAGTTCCCATGAACAATGCACTCTATTTCCTTCTCTATTTTTTTTTATGCTTAGCATGAAATACTGAATTTATTTCATGACCTGCTAAAGAGTCTTGACCCAATCTTAGAAGGCCAAGAGCAAGCCGGTAAACAGAGTAAGACCTTGTGCATGTGTGTCTTCTTTTCGGTGCCTTGTGTGACTCTTTCCAAGAAGGAGAGAGCAGGCCATCTAGTACTTCAAGCACTTCCCACTGCACCTTTGCTTACCAAATCCTACCTTAACCTCCTTAGCACAAGCCTGAGCAATTAGAAGGCTGAAGGCCTGTCCTTGGCAAAAGATACGATAAGGAAACTGAGCTGCAAATAAAGGCAGTTTCCTGCAAACGCATTCACATCATGAAACAAAGGGCCCAACTTCCTTTCGGAGTTTCCAGTAAGTCCCTGAGTGGATGATTCAGGTAGAATCAAATCCATGTGATGTTTAAATTTCTCGGAATTCTGGGCTACTTAGCTGATAAGACACTATTTGCCTTGTTTTCCTCTGAGTTTCCTTGTAAATAGTCTTCCTTGTCTGCTCTACTTCATACACTGCCCAATTTAACTACAAACTGCTCCCCCATGCTTTTGATTGCTTTCAAATATAAAATACTGTCATTGAAAAGCTCAGAAACAAAATTATTAAGGTTTCCCCCAAGACTGAAATTTCAGTAAATATTTCATACTCAGTTGGATTTCTTGTTGAACTTCCATCCACAAGCAGAAAAGCTGCCACTCACTTCAGAGCATGAACAAAAGGTGCCTTTGAGGCTCAGACCCAAGAATGAAAACAGGTGAGAAACACTGGAATTGACAGCTGCCCAAGGGCAAGGAAATTAGGATGGAAAAAAGGAAAGTCTTGGCCTGAGAAAATATTTTCAGGAGTGTCAAAACTTGAATGTATATGAGCTGGAAGCACTTGAGGGTAAGGAAAAGCATTCTTGGAATTTTTGCAATTAAAGCACTTGTGAATGGGCTGCAGAGAGATGAAAGAATTCACAACAACCGGTCTCTCAGGTAGGAAGGTGGAGGAAAAAGGCAGGGAAATGTCATCTTTGAGCACAGGTTCCCATCCATACAAAAGAAATTTCCATACATGTCACCATGTTTTAGTGCAATTAAAAAACTAAGGAAGAGGACGGATGTGGCTCAAATGGTTGGGCGTCCGTCTCCCACATGGAGGAACCTGGGTCCGATCCCCGGGACCTCCCGGTAAAATGGGGAAAAAAAAAAAAAAAAAAAACCTAAGGAAAGAGGAGCTAGTGTGGCTCGGTGGTTGAGCACCTGCTTCGCATGGACAAGGTCCAGGGTTCAATATCTGGGACCTCCTAAAAAAAAACAAATTTAAAAACGAAAAATAAAAATAAAATTAAATAAATAAATAACTAGGGAAAAATTTAAGACTAAATTAAATCAAAGTCAATTTAAAGATCAACTGATTATATCTTATGCCTGATTATATCTTATGCTAGATGCTAGATGAGGGAAAGTCTATTACTCAGGGTTCTCGAGGGACACGGATCGAACAGGAGGTAGGTATAAATATATATAAAATGTAAATATGCTCCGATGAACTTAACTATCAATCAAGGGGAGGAGGATGGCCAGGATTGTGGAAACCAGCTGGTGGACGGCTGAGGAGAGAGGTCAGCCTGAGGGACGTCAAACTATAATGCAGGCAGAAGGAAGGGCTATCACAGAAGCTCAGACAAAATTGAAGTTCAGAAGTGAGGGCCAGAGAAAGGCAACCGCATTGAGGCATGAAGTTCAGGATAAGGGAGGAGATGAAGGGTCTCATGCTCACTCGCCCCTGCCCAGCCCCTCAAATCCAAATGACAGGTGGTCTTTGGGGTTAATGAGGACCGTGCCTATTGCAGCATCCCCTTTGATTGCTGAGTAGAATTCCATCACCCAGATACCCCACATTTTGTTCATGCACTCATCAGCTGATGGGCATTTGGGTTGTTTCGACTTTTTGGTTCTTCTTGCACAAGTCATTGTTTGGACACAGCTTTCAGTTCTCTTGGGTGATACCTAGGAGACGGACTCCTTGCCTGTATGGTACATTTGTGTTTAACATTTTAAGAAACTGCCTAATCATTTTTCAAAGAGGCTGTACCATTTTACATCCCCACCAGCAACGTTTGAGGGTTCCAGTTTCTCCGCTTCCTTGCCAATGCTTATTTTGATGACAGCCGTTCTACTGGGTGTGAAATGGTATCTTGTTGTGGTTTAATTTGCATCTCCCCATTCCTAAGAGATGCCCCTTCCTGGTCCATCTACACCTGCCTCCAGCCTCCAATAATGACCTCTCTGAATTCCATCCCATCTCAGATAAAATGCAAAACCAAGGCAGCCCCCTTGCTGATAAAAGGTGATCTACACAGTTTCTACGTTGTCCCATTCACCCCTCTGTAGTGTTTGATTAATAAAGGAATGTCTGTAAAGGAAACATTATTCCCAGAGAACTCCAATTCCAGGGACATGCGTCCATTCTTTTCAGCTTTTGCTTTTGCTGTGAGGATGCTTTCCAGGTGAACTAGTTTGCTAATTCAGTCACAACCCTCCTTTAGATCTACTACTTTAGATGCTGGAAGTTACCCTTGAGATTTTCTGCTTGCCTATCACACGGGGATCTTTTCAACACAGAACCATGTCCACATTAGGAGCAAAAAGCAAAACTGAGGGTCTATAGTAGTATCTGCAGTTCAGTTTAATAATTAATCCTCATCAAATATACAACATTGAAAGATAAAAGGCTCTTATTCAACAGAGCTGGGACACATTTGCAACAGATACAACAGATAATGAAAACAAATATTCCCTCCAAAGATATACCTCCTTCTTTCAAGCCCCAAACATCAATGAAAACTGAAATTCTCACCTTTCAATTTCTAAATCTACTGATTCTTCCCTCTACCGAGGAAGTCACTTTTAATGAAACCTTGTGTGTCCTCATTAATTCTAGTCCTTCACCTTCTCCCTAGTCTCACACTTAAATCTTGTTAAATATGAAATAGAAAAAGATATTTGCAGTAGGTAGTCCCCAAGAATTCCTACCCCCTGGTGTATATACCCTATATAAGCCCCCTCAGGTGACTATGATGGAACATCACTCACATGATTAGGTTATTAATCAGTTGGCTTTGAGTTAATCAAGAGGGGTATGTCCAGGGTGGGCCTGGTCTAATCAGGCAAGCCTTTTGAAAGAAAAGGCATCAGAGAGGCCCTCCCGCTGGGCTCGGAAACCAGCAAACAGCCATGTTGTAAAAAGAGAGTGCCATGTGGCAAGGACCTGATCCCAGTCTCTGGCAGCTAGGAGTGGTTCCTGAATGATAGGTAGCAAGAGAATGAGGGCTTCAGTCCTGCAGTCCCAAGGAAATGAATTCTGCCAACAACCACTGAGCTTGAAGAGAATCCCAGGTCACTGAGGAAATTACAGCCTCGGCCATCAACTTGATTTCAGCTGGTGAGCAGAGAACCCAGCTAACCTGGACATGGACTGACTCAAGGAAACTGAGACAGCACATCTGTGTGGTTTTAAGCTGCTAAGTCTGTGATAATTTGTTACGCAGCAATAGATAACTAATACAATATTTAAAAAATAATATCCTCCTTCCCTTTTGTAACACTTCAAAAAAATGTGAATTAGATAATAAAAATTTAGCTTGCATATTTACAAGAAAGGAAGGAAAGAACTAGAAATCAACAAAAGTAAAGGCAGCATTTATAACATAATTGCAACTTAGCTTGACACTACCGTGGAGGCCCGGCTAATTTTAAATTTAAGACTCGCTAATGCTCCGGCAATTCTAGCATCAATGGTAATGTGAATGCTACAATACCTCTATCCTCCAGTGGGTTGCCAGCAAGGTTAATTGTGTGGAGTCCTGAGTTAGGATTATGCGAGAGAGCACTGGCCAGTTTTTGTGCAAAATCTCTGCAAGCAAACAAAACAATAAGATTAAATAACACAAAATGTAAAACTGCTCAAATAAAAAACACCTAAAGCTTAGACCAGCTAGAGTGAAATCTAAAAAAAAGAGAAGCTTCCCTTGCAATGGAAATCTCAATATCAAATGTTTGTTAACACCCCACCTATTTTATGCAAGTGTATTTCCTCATTAGAGGATGTATAAAACCACAGCCAAATGTGGATCATTTTGATTGGCCAAAACGCCATTCAAAAGTAAAAAGAAAATATATAATTGTCTCTTTAGAGACACAGTGTTGGAGCTGTTAAGTAGTATTTGGCTCCTCCATAACTTATTTTTTAAAATCCTGAATCGAGCCTGCTTTTCACAAAAATTACAGTAAGCTATTCACTGTATCTTAGTTCTCATTTCATTCAATACTCATGAATGCAAAACTGGCTGCCCTAATTACTGAGTTGAAAGACTACAATTGCTAGCACTATAGTTTAACAAAAATCAAAATCACTGTTTTAGCTACGTTTAACTTGAAATAACACACTAAGTGCTATGATTACAAAACTGTCCACCCTCCCTACTTGGGAGCAGGAAAGCCTTTTGTTCTAACAGATTCCAACTTCTTGTGCCCTAAGTAAGGCATGGATATTGATTACTGAACCACTAGATGAAGACTATGTAAGTATTAATTTGAAAATAGAGAGAAATGACTGAAGCTGATCGAAGCAAAGTAGTAAATTCATAAGAACTACTATGAATTCCATTAAGGGTCATAAAAAAAGTTAATAGTGTCTACAATGCAAAAGGCACTTTTCTAAGCAATTTACATGTTAGTTCACTTATCCTCACGACTATAACCCTATAAGGTGGGCACTATTATTATGCCCATTTTATAGACGAAGATACTGAGGCTCAGAGAGCTTTAAGCAACTTGCCCAAGGCCACACTCAACCACTACACATCACACTCTCAAGAACACCAAGTGGCATCACAGATGCCATCAAATGATTGACCTTCATGATAATGATAGGGATCATGATGGCTTTTTTTTTTTTTTTCATAATATATGAGCAACCCGAATATTTTTAACTATATATTAACTGAAAAGTAAATGGGGCGGGGGGAGTTTTAACATATTTGTATATCTGGGAAAATACTCACATTCTAAGTCCAGCGTTTTCCAATACCAATTCTTCCAGTCGATTGGACCTACCTACCACCCTCAAGATCTGCTCACAGACATCAGTGGACTGTAACAAAAAACATTCTTTGACCATTGCATAAGAAAAAAAAAGCACTCACTGCATTCTTATAATTCTACGCAGATGCAAAGTTTTAATTCAATAAAACATCCATTCACGCATTCATTCACTCAACAAACATTAATGGAGTGTCAACTGCTATTTACCATCACTGCCAAGGTCAATGACAAAGTCCCTGGCTTTAAGAGCCTATTATCCAGCAGAGGAAACAGGTAAGAGGTAAATATGTAATTATGATATAGTAATTACAAGGCCATTTTGGTGGTACTATGGGCACAAAGAGCGCACCTCATTAAGTCTTGGGAAAACCAAAAAGACCTCCCAAAGAAAGTGATGCGCCAAAATGGAGAACTGAAGACGAACTGGAAATGATGGTGATAATGGTGATATCTTTACTGAGTTTTTACCATATGCCAGTATTGAGCCAAATCCTTTATGTGTGTTCTCTTTCAATTCTCCCTACCGCAAAGCCATTAGTGAAGTATTATTATATCCATTTATAGATGTGAAAATTAAGGTTTAAAGTCTCATGTAATTTAACAGGGAGGCTCAAGAAGCACATTGGCTACCATTATGACATTCCTGATGCCGCAGGAGTCTCTGAAATGGGGCAAGGTGGGAAACAACCTAAGTGTCTAATGACAGGAAAGAGTTAATAAGCGATGGTCCCGTACGTTACTCAACAGGCTATGGAAATACTGCAAATGTTTAGGATATGATGTTACGCAAAAACACATAATTAAATGAAATTTTTAATCAGATTACAACAATTAAAAATGGTTAATATATGAAACCAAAGAGTTGTGCCCCGGTGGCAAAACTGTACATAAACTTTCCCTTAACATTTTGTTTTTAAGGTATTTATATTTATTTATATCGTGCTTTCCTCCAAAAGCAATTTTTAAAACAACTTTAACTTTAAAACAGCTTCCACTTTAAGGAGGCTTCTGACAGTATATTATCTGTACATTAAAAAGTGCCACACCACAAATAATCCCCAGCTCCTCTGGGGACAGCCTCACGAGATGAGTCTGGAAGTGCCTGCCGTGTCGAGTCCTCCTAACAGGCCGTGCCCAGCAGTGCCCCTGACCTGGTGACCACACCGGGATGGCAGCACTTACGTTGGGGAGAAGTCGGTGAAGATGATGTACATTTCAGATAAGAAATTTGAAAGAATATCCTACTAAGTAAGGCTCATATTATAGCATATTGCCACAATTTTTATTTGAGATTTTGAGACTTTGAATTTGAAAGTATCAAAATCCTAATGAAGTAAAAACAAAAAAAAATAAAAACTGATTTAAAAATTACAACTTTGGGTCTATTTAAATTCTTTATGACATTAAAAAACAGTGAACATTCTGTGTGTCATAGCGTACAATAGTTTCTTTTCCTAAATTACCATTTACGAAGATTACAGTTCTTTGACTATCAGATCACAAATACACAGCTGCATTAACCATCACTGGAACAGTTTCTGACTAACCAAGGTTGGAATTGTCTCTAGTCAAGTATCCTTTAGATGTGGAAACACACCACGTATCACAGTACCCAGGCTTTGCTAATTCCTCTATGCCATTGGATTCCATTCAGACTGTAATGCTGCTGTCACACTATTCCTGGATTTGTAATGGGTCGCACTGATGGATGAAGGAAGAGAAAACTTAATTCTAATTGACCTCATGTCTGCAATTTACATTTTGCTAACAGTGGTGATTTTCAAAATGGTGGCCGCTTGATCGGTACAATTCTTTGCTTACAAGGTATGTTAAGGGGCATTGATCTTATTCTGTCTTGTCATGATAAAAAGTGATGACTTAGATAATGTTTTTGCAGGGATTATCCTAATTTCCAGAAGCAATCCATGGGATCATTACCTCTTCTGAGCTACTTTTCAATGGCATCCAGAGAAGTAGGGACTTTGAAGAGTTAATTTACCCACTGGGTGCAAATACTGCACTAAAAATTTCTTAAAGAAAACATGGAAGTGGGTCCAACTTTTAAGATACCAGGAGGGGAGAAGTGTAACTAGTCATTCATCACTGCACTAAATCTGCATTGTTTTTCTACCCCGAGAAATCCATAGAGATGAACTTTCTAAAAACACACACACAAATCTAGATACCAAGTAAAATGTGATCTCTGTGATGGTCCTTCAAAAACGTCCACGGCAAGCTCAACCCTGTCACTGACTCGGGCGGAATGAATACACGAACTGTGTCCCTACCAAAAGCCCTAACCCCTGCACCTATGACCAGAGTCTTATCTTACATGGAGATAAGATCTTTGCGAATGCAATCCATTAAGATGAGGTCCTGCCGGATTAGGGCGGCCCCAATTCCAGTATGACCAGCACCCTTGGAAGAAGAAGGAAATTTGGACACAGAGAGGGGGACAATCAGGTGAAGACAGGCAGAGATTGCCGTGAGGCTGCCACAAGCTGCGGAACACTGGGAGCTCCCAGAAGCCGAACGAGACAGGGAAGGATGCCCCCCCTAGGGGCTTGAGAAGCAGCACGGCCCTGCCCACACCTCGAAGCCAGACTTTGAGCCCCAGAACTGTTCCTGTTCTTTCAGGGCACCCAGTTTGTTAAAGGCAGAGCTAGGAAGCTAAGACTCGTGGACTCTCAAAGAGTTTGCATTTATAAAGTCAAAACAAAACAAAAAACTCACACGAGAGTAATCGCTGTAAAGCGACAAGTGAACCAATGCAAAATAAAATGTGGTATTTTAGGACTAAAAGGCGTTTCGTATATTATCTGATTTAACCCCATCACCTTGAAAAGACAGAAAGGAGACACAATCATGTTCATTGATTTGGCTAAGTTATAAAACCACAAGAATTGAGCGAGACCCCCAGCTCTACCGCTTCTTTCATGAATCAAGGATATTGGACAGAAACGTCGTCTTAATCACAAATCTTTTTTTAAAATTCTCTATGCAAATTAGGAATAGTGACTGCAGGAGAAACACCCAGCTTCACAAGATCAGCACAAAGCATAGAAGTCATTTTTTCTCGTGGTATCTTAGTACAAGAGTTTTTATTGGGGTAGGAGCAGTCTAAAGGCGGAGGGCTCGTATAACTTGAAAGGAAACTACTATTTTTCTGGCAAGAAAAGATTCAAAGACGGTGAGCTTCCTGAGTAGTGAAGCACTGTTCCTCTGACCCCACGAGCCCAGGCTAACCTGCTTCTCACTGCCCCAGTGGCGCACCTCTCCCACCTGCATATCTGCTGGCTCTGCTCTGGAAACGGTCCCCCTCCCAGAAAGCAGCAAATACGTGACTGTTCCCTGGGGGCTGGCCTGACTCCGGCCCCTCTCATCCCTCGCTCCGTCACCCCCGACCTTGGACACAACCGTTTAGCTGACGAAGCTTCCATAATTCACACCCCCAAATTTGCTCGTTTCTGAGCATCTTTGCTAGTGTGATTATGATCATCCAGAGCCTATGACCCCTGAAAGCCAGAGCCTTGAATGTGAGATTCTCATCTAAATTATTTCCTGTCCTAAATGAAGAAGGAGAACGGAAACTCACGGATGAGCATCTGTCCACATGGCTGCACTGAAATGACAACATCCCCGACAGACCATCTTATTTCCACGAGGAAAACAGACCAAATACTGGGCCCCTCTCCAAACTTATGAAAACTAACAAATTTCACTTTGATTTCATTTTGCTTACGCTTAAATCTGCCAAAAAGCGCGTCTAGAAAATGAACGCTTAATGCCCTACACTCAAGCAGACCAACTGTACCGGTACTCTTTCCCTAAATTCAAAGGAAGGGAAGGTTTGTGGAAATGGAATGCAAGATAGGAACATAAAATCTGCTGTTTGCAGCTGTGCAAATATAATTTTAATAGTTTTTGCCAACTGAATGAGTGTGCACTGAAGGCTACATAAATGTATCTTCCTGTTCATCTTCTAAAAGTGCCTGAAGCAGCTGAAAACATGAGGAAGTACTTCTCTGAAGCTTCTCACATTAAAGACTTTACAAAATGTTATGTAAATCATTTGCAGAAAAACGTCTCCTGCAGTTTGCCAATCCGGTAGAAAAACAAATGTTTTACGACAACTATCAGGCTTTTAGAAATTCAGCAAAGCCAAGTGACATTTGCTGCGTCTTCAATGACTTACCAGTTTTAGATCCCTCGAGGACAGCTTTGTGAACCACTGGTTGTATTCCAGGGCAGCAATGATAGGTATTAAATCCCTAGAAGAAGAAGAAATAAGGTTCATGCAACTGCTCTTACAACAGCCATGTCTGCACTTTATTTTTATTCCATGGCATCCAGCCTTACATGTTAATTTCTTTTATTTATAAACATAACACCCAGCCAAAACTATCCTGACCACCGGACATTCAAAGAAATTCTTTAAAACAGATCCTCAGTACAGTGTAAACAAGGATTCCTCAAAGTTGAAATAAATTACCTCTAAGGACTCTGATTGCTATTCCTAAGGTTGGTTAGTGGTATATGCTTGGAGAACTTTCTGCTGTAAGAGAAATCTAACTCTAATTCCATACTAGGAAGTGTTGTTTTTCTTTGACTGCTTCTTCATAAATTCTTGAGCCATCAAGTATGTCAGGAATTCTCTGGTCCAAGGAGTTTATATTACAAGCAAGAGCCATGTCTAGTTTGACAATATGTCAAATCCTAATGCTTACTAACCATCCTACAGCCATACAGTTCTTAGTACCAACTACAACCACAGGATAACCCAGTCATCTCTGTGCTGTATGCTTCACGAATGAGCTCTTCAGCCATGGAGTGAAGCTATTTCCATCAGAGAGCTGTCTCCGCTTCATATTTCCAGCCTAATCTCTCCCCGCACATCCCTATCTCATGTTTAAAAGCAAAAAAAAAAACACAGGTAACTCATGACTCATCAAATGTATCATGTATTTTCACAATCTCAATCGTCTTTTACTGCTGTGTTCAGCTATGAAACTCCACGTGTCCTTCAGCGCCTGTATCACACATCCTCTCCTCTTTAAATCCTCCCCGGAAAAAAAATAAATCAATCAATCCTCCCCGGCCACCCCAGCCATCACCCTGCCTGCGTCTCTATCGAGCCTGTATTTTATTCTGTTGCACAGCTTGCTGTTTACACATTTGTCCCCTACCACCCCAGATTTTAGGTTCTTTGAAAACCAGGTCTCTCTCTTCTATTTAAGTGTTGTAGCTTAAGTGGGACCGTAGGCATTTTTATCTTCAGTGCATGACAAACAACAGGCACTCAAATTTTGAGAAACAGAAAAGAGAGAGAGCTGATGATCAGCACTTGTTTGACAGCTCCTGGGTACCGGCTCTGTGCTTGGCGCTCTACATACATCAACTCCTTCCCATCTCAAAACCACCCCAGCAGGTATTGCTGTTTAATTTGACAGATGAGGACACAGAGGTTCAGAAAAATTGGACTGAAACCGGGACGCAGTGGCAGAATTAGGGTCGGCATCCAGACTCTGACAACATCTGTGCAGTTTCACCCGACGTGCCTGAAAGACGGAGTAGCCACAGGTAGCAGAGAGAAGCGAAGCGAAGGTCATGGGGCTCCCCGTGCCACTCTTTCTAGCTACAAGCCTCTTTATTAACTGTTTTAGGGTTTTACATGAGAAACCACCACACCTTCTCCACGCTTGTTTTTCGCTCTTTACTCTCTTCACGCGCCTCCGTTGCCCACGTCCCAGTCCTCAGAACAAGCCCCCGCATCCCTCCCTACTGCCTCAATGACGGGCCGCCGCCTGTCTGAGGGCCGGGTCGCTCTTACCCCGTGGGGTCCCCAAAGCTCCCCCCGATTAAGAGCCCTCTGCTCCACTGCACCACTCAGGCGTAAGCACGTACACGCTCCTCTCATCTCACTTCCTGGGTTTAATGTCAAGTACTGACAACGCTTGAGATCTCTTTGTTACATATTCTATTCTGTCATTTGATTAGAAGTACAGCTGGCTTTTGTCACAGAAGAAGTCATTTTCAGGAATTGAAAAGCGCATCATTATTAGAATCAGGTTTTCCATGGATACAGTGGACAGAACGGCACCATATCTACACATGGTATGCCAAAACATTCAAAAAAAATATTCTGGAACAAGAACGATCAAATTCAATACTAAAATGACACCAGAAAGGCTTATAATGTCAAATTTTAAAAAGAAATACACTGTACATTCATGTGACCGAGTCAATAATGATAAGTGAAGGGAACAACACGTAAAATGATATGAATGTTCATATATAGACACTGGTTTGTTGTTGTTTTTTTTTAAAGAAGAAGGAACTATTACAAAATCTCATGAGGATACCACACCTGGGAGGTAGCATTAAAGGTGATATTAAATTTTTTCTGACAATTCTTGGACTTTATTTTAAAAATGATCTGTAAGGATCATATTCAGAATCCAAAAGTTATAAAATTAAAAGTTCTATGGGTGAAAACAAAAGAAAAAGTTCTACAGGTGATGTAAATACGATTTTTTTCTAGAAAAATGTATCCACGATGAATACAGACTTACACGTCAGCAGAGCTTGTCTCCGTGTATCTCAAAGTTATGTTAACGCCTATGCTTGTTAATGTTAAAACAAATTAGAAGGAAACAATCACATTTTAATTCATTCAATAAAGATTTACTTAGTACCTTAATTACTAGGCAGGGTCTTGGGCTCTGAGGATTAAGAGGTGCGTAAGCGCAGCTCTTGCTCCTCCATCACACTCTAGTGGTGGAGAAAGACCCCTCCCCGCCTATCTACAGCACAATGGGAAACATGCTGAAAAGGGGGTGTGTCAACAGTGCAGAAAGAACATAGGAAGACAGCAAGTAATTCAGCCTGGAGTAGAGTGGGAAAGTTCAAAGGGCTTGAGAGAACAGAACCAACCAGGCAGGGAGAAGAGAATATTCCAAGTAATTAGGAACATTTTCAGGCATGGAAACCTGAAAATGTCCAGTAACTTCATCCATTCATGAAGTCAACAAGTGCCAGCCACCACATGAATCACCGGGCTTGATGTCATTTACTGTGTCAATGAACACAGCAAGATGGTCCCTGCCTTTGTGATGCTGATGGTCTGGCATAGTCTAGCAGGAGACGCAGGGAGTAAAAGTAACTATAATAGATAGAAGTAAGCCCTGCAGGATTCGGGGTGGGGTGGAATACAAGGTGCTCTGAGTCCACGTAAGAGAAGCACTGATCAAGAAAAAGACAGGGCAGGGAAGGCCTCCTTCAGGAAGTTACCAGACCCTAAAAGACAATCCACGCAGGGGAAATGGTGAGCAGAGCAAGCTGTGGCTTGGTCAAGGGTTTTTTGATCAGGTATCAAAAGTCTAATTCATAAAAGAAAAAAATGGGATAAATTGGAATAAAAATTTAAAACATTTGCTTTGCAAAGGGTGTTGGTAAGAGAAGGAAAAGACAAGTGCTGAGAAGAAATAGGGGGAAGAAATATTTGCAAATCACATATCTGTTAAAGGACCTGTACCCAGAATGTGTAAAGAACTCTCAAAAAACTCAAAAATAAGAAACAAACAACTCAATTTTAAAAATGGGGGAAAAGATCTAAACATACAAGTCACCAGAGGAAATATATGGGTGGCAAATAAACATGTGAAAACAATGCTTGATCCAATAGGGAAATGCAAATTAAAATCAAATTGATACCACTGTACAGTGGAATAGCTAAAATTAAAAAAAAAAAAAAAAAAAACTGACAATACCAAGTGTTGACATGGATGTAGAGCAACTGGAACTCTCATACATGACTGATGGGAATACAAAATGGCACCATCCATGTGGAAATCAGATAACGCCTTATTAACTTAAACATATACTTATCATAAGACCCAGCAATCCCACTCCTAGTATTTACTCAAGAGAAATAAAATTTTATGCTAACACAAAAACTTTTGTGCTATTGTTTATAACAGTTTTAGTCATAATTGCAAAAAACTGGAAACAACACACAT
Organism: Tolypeutes matacus; assembly: GCA_026826555.1. Taxonomy (NCBI): domain Eukaryota; kingdom Metazoa; phylum Chordata; class Mammalia; order Cingulata; family Chlamyphoridae; genus Tolypeutes; species Tolypeutes matacus. Next base: position 2,238,728 of record JAKSZT010054400.1, read on the forward strand.
ATCCTGTAGATGCAGCTTGACTTCTACAGTGTCTGCCTAGCTCCCTCTCTCTCTCAGCACACTTACCCCTGGAACCGAAATGACTTGCCGGGTAGAAGCCCAGGCCACATGGAGGCCACCTACAGGTGTCCCAGCTGACAGCCAGCAGCGACTCCAGACTTGTCAATGTGGATGTCTTCAAGATGACGCCCGCCCCAGTTACCACCTGACTGTAACTGCTTGAAGGAGCCAAACCAGAAGTGGCTCACTGAGCCAAATCTACCCACGACTATGACAAAAAATAATAAATGATTGCTGTTATGGTTGTGCATCGTTAAAACTGGAGTGGCATGTTAGAAAGTAATAGATAAGTAGGACACTTAGTATCGAGAAATAAGGCTTGAAAGCTATAGCAGGGGAATGTAGCTGTAGACAGAGTAGCCATAAAAAGCTCTGAAGCAGGGGAATGTTTCAGATAGTTAATTTCTGCAATGTAGGTAGACTGTGTCAGAGGACAGTAACGATTTCTAAATGTAGATAAATCAGAGGGATGGGAAAGGACAGAGGCCAGAACAAGAGTCAAGACAAAACAGAATTGTTCTCCAAACTGATTTACAGAATGAGTGCCATCCCCATTAAATAGGAATACTTTTATGATAATACTATAAAGAAACACAGGACTGTTATTTGTTACAACTGGAGGTGGGAGGATAAGGAAGGAACTCTGATTGGAAATTGCTATACATGAATCTTTCTAAAAACAGCAATAGCCTGTCTCCTGATCTAGGCAGTGGACAAGGGAGCTCACTTTACAATTATTTGCATTCCTGATACACATCTATACATTGTTCTCTAAGGAGACAAGTATACAAATGGCCTTAGCAGTGCTGCTGGTAAGAGCCAATAAGTCAACCTGTGCCCTGAAGAGCAGAAAGGATAAACTGTGGAATAGTCGTAAGTGAGAATATGAAACAGAACAAAAATGAGTAAATTATAGCTACAGACAATATGCAAAACTTCAATTTCTCAGGTACATACCACACGCTCCACCCAGCTGGAATATGCAGGAACTTTATATCTGAGAAGACCAGGTGTCCGGGAAGCACCTCTGCAGACACTTACATAAAAGTTACTCACTAATTGCCCAAGTCACCATGAGAGCCAAGACAAGCACTGAGGCCAAGGATTAGGGAAACTGAGGCCTGGTTACAACAAACAGCAATATGGAGCCAGCAATGAACAAAACTCTGATGAGGCCCCACTTAAAAAATAACACACAAGAAAGTACATAACTAGCTTCATTTCTGAGCATTCATTTTCCTGCATGGCTTTCTTAGGACATAGTACAAGTGAGCACATTAATAAATCTTAGATAAATATTCAAAGTGGCATTAACATGGGCTGCTGTCCTGCTGCAAAAAATACCCGGATCTGCCCGGGGTACTCTGTGTCAATGAGACCAACACTTTTTCCTGTTTTCCTTAAATGCTGCTATGATTATACTATGGAAGTAGAAAGGGTTCCAAACACCAGTGGTTGACTTTCTGGCTGATTTTCTCATCATGAGAAGTGGTAACATTTTTTTACCATAAGACCATGGCATTTATTGCACATGCCACTGTGTTTTGCTCTGACCTCCTGAGAGAACTTCATGTCAAAGGTCTCTCACACCTTTGACCTGAAGAGTACAGTTTGCCTTGAGGAGTTACAGCAGTTTAGGAAACATCTCATGAGTCTGGACAACTGGGCAACATCGTATTCTACGCAGTTCCATAGGTCACTTCTACCACATTCTTAAAATGAGAGCAAAAACACTGTAAGACTCCAAACCCCCAGAAAGAAGGTCCAATATACATTAATATGTTTTAGAGCTACATGGCATAATCGTTTCTTATACTTTGTTGAAGAAGAATGAGACTGCTAATATTCACTAACCTTTTCCTGATGTAAACTTATCACACGCCGAGTTTGGTGGAAGTGGTTGTCTTTTTTTTAAGCCAACCACTTTATGGTTTGCAATAAAAGTTAGGAAGCTTATTTCTCATCTAACTTGACACTTCTGAATAATCCAAACCTTTCCTTGAAACTCAAAAGAACCAAGTTTTTCATTTATAACTTTTTACAAGAAAAGGCTGTCAGAAAACTGTCAAAACAAGAGCATCACAGAAAAGACCATGAACTTAGTCTCTGAAAATTCAAAATTTTCTGTACTGTAGGAAGTTCACAACTTTAATACTTTTTCCTTTGGTTAAGAGAAGTGTCACTTATCATAGTTTTCAGCTAAAAGGAGAGCAAGCCTTTCAGGATATGGAAATAGCAAGCACTGATTGAATATTTTTATGTAGTAGTACTAAGTGCTTTACATGTATTAAGCTATGTAGTCTTCATAACAACCCTGTGAGGAAGGTACTCTTTTTGCCCAGGTCGGTTGGGGAAGCTGCCCACGGTCACAAAAGTCAGGGAAGAGCCAGGATTCAAACACAGAAAGAGTCTCACAAAAGTCTGCTGTCTTAACCCGTGCACTGTAATACAAGCTAACACTGACCTGACACAGTTATAATCTCACTAATGATAAACTTGTGTTCCATACTGCCAAAAGCATCTTCAACCTACTCTTCTAGGTAATCCAAGGTGACATCCATAGGTTTTCAGACAAAAGAATCAGAACCCTTTTCATCACATTTAACCAATCACCAGGTTTCTGATTTGAAAGTCAATACAGAGGTGTATTCTAAAGTGACTTTTCAAATAACAGTTGTGCTTTTGTTATTTTGGACATTTTAAACAAATTATTTGTTAATATTTATGGGGAGGTATTAAAAATTAAAGTTAAAACACTAAAACAAAGAAGTTGGCAAGAGATTCAGAAACTTGCCAAATTCTCTGCTACTCTAGATTTTCGATAATCTATTCAACTAGTAGTTCTGACCTCTTCTTTCAGTTCTGCATGGCTTCATAAGTTTTTTTCCCAGTTTTTTTTTTTCCAGGCCAAATTTCCCTCACTTCCTTTCCTCTGCCTGCCACCTCCCTGAAACTGTACAAAAGAGAAAAACAAAACGAAACAATAAAAAAAAAAAAAAAAAAACTATGATTTTTAAGTAGACAGTGTAAAATAACATGCAATTAAGGTGCTAAGGAGCAAAAATAATTGACAGATTTGAAGGATGTCTACCAAGTCCCACAATCTAAGATGTGGGAAAAGCACAAATACAGAGAGTAATAATTCAAGGAACTACAACATGATTATTTTTAGAACATCCACAAAACGACAGGAGTGAAGATTTCCCCTCAGTAAATCTTACAAACATTTAAAGGCTCTAAGGAGGTGTTTTGTGCAAGAATGCAGAGTCTTGCCAACTCTTCTTGCTCTGGACATGCACAGAACGGAATATACGCTCTCGAGGATACGATGGAAAAACTTGGGGCCACAGCAGTATCTTCCCGAAATATTCATTTGATAGCCTTTCTGGGGATAATTTAGACTTTTCCACTTTACATCTCACTTGAAAACGGGAGTTGGAGGGCTAACCAAGGTAAAAATATCAAGAATTAGCTATTCCTTCCTAGTATCCTGATTTATATAGACCCCTGACTTGTATATCAGTAAATTATTGGTCAAACTACTCACCTACTTAGGGAAGACTGTGACTACCATTCCCACATGCCTAAAAGAGTGGTCTGGAAATTTTCTGATCATCCAGAAAAGTAAAGTATTTAGAACATATATCCTGTAAAATATATGCTGATCTATAAATTATATATGTGCTACTGTATTTAAATATTGAGTTCAATAGAACACACACAAATAAAACAGATGAGAAAAAGTAAACATAAGTCCTAAGATTTTCTCCCTGTTCCTCAATGTGTCCTCATCTTATTCACCCCTACAGAGCCTGTCTAACCCATGTTGGAGAACACTGTTTTACAGAATCTTTTAGATAAATTTGGGGATGGAAACAAAAACCCGATGCTATTCACACCTGATTCAGGAATCAGCAAATGAGCAAAGGAATAAAGAGACGGAGCTTACATAAGGAAAGAATTACGCCAGTGCCCTTAGGGCAACCTTGCCAAATATAATCCAGTCTTAAACCTCTTTCCTGATAGTATCACACTCAGGAATGCTACCTTGATAATAAAAAATATGACAACACATAAGCATGAATCTGAAGGGAAAGAAATGCTGACTTGGGTTCTCATGAGTCAAGTTGAAACTCAATGATGCATGACGTTGAATCTTTGGAGAATTGATGAGATTAGCTCCTCTTAAAATCTTCCAGGAACAAGAGAAATGGATGTATTTAAAGCTATATATTATCTTCTCCACGGCACCACTAACTCTATGCTCAGCACTCCCTGATACTCCAACTTATAGAGGAATTACAGTTTAACACAGCTCACAGCCCTTTGGAGGATCCCATGAGAAATTCATAATAAAGCCTTTTCAATCCTATGCCTCTTTGGCCCTCTGATACCTAAACCAGAACAAATTGTAAGAAGACACAATTTGTAAGAAGGAACAAATTATAAGGAGACCAAAACAATTTGGGAACCTATAAATAACCAAGCGGACATTTTCCTAAGCTCTTCCTAATTACTCTTCTTCTCCAGGGACTAATAGGATGGATCTAACATAACTACTGTCATCCTTCCACCTGAATGCTTATTCAGCATCAACAGGGTACCTGGTCCTACAATGAGTCCTGACAAAAGAGGGAGGGAGGGAGGGAGGGAACATTATCACAGCACAAGGTGCTTATAAATCTACCTTGAAGAACCCAGGCAGACCTTAAACGTTAGAGGTAGATTATAGAGAAGCAGGAAGATCGGTCTACACTGAAGAGGGAATAGCATTCGAGATGACTCACAAGAGGCTCCAATACGATGTATGTGGCTCTCCACTTCTCAGCTCCGGAGGCTACAGGGCGGTCATGTGACTATACGGGGTACATCTCTGAAGAAGAGCAGAGCCCAGGCAAATCAGAGGAAAGCGGACATCAGGGGCGTCTCTAGGATGAGAGCTGTGGCAGGGGCACTGTCAGTCCCCAGACCTGTGCCGCCTTCTAAAACCACCTCCCACGTGTGGCGACGGTGTCATGCAGTGCATATCACTATTTCGCTCGTCTCTGAGCTTCAGACGACAAAACTGCCAAAACTGCATGTAATTTACTCCTCCAGATCACCTGAGTTGTAGCATCAACAACAGAGTCACCCAACTCTCCCACACCCCACTTTGGATCTGATCTAGCTCTGGGCAAGACGGTAGTTACAAATCCCTAGGCACAAAAAAAACACACTAAGACTCGGGGAAATAAACTGAAAGAAACACATGGACATGTAGGAGAGCCCAAGCAGGATTTAGTTATGGATGAGTAAGTGACACCGAGCAAAATGGGGGTTAAGAATGACATGAAAGCAAACTCCCAATCTGGGTATGGGAAGAGGGGGGAACAGCTGAGTAATCTGATGGGCTGTCTCTACACAATCCCCCAACCTCTGGGGTTTCTGATCTGCTCCCCTAGAAGGCTACAGTTGCCCCTGCAAATCCTTTATTCCGAGCCACTGGATTGACTGCAGAGTATCATACAACACGAGTAAGTCAGACACAGTCCAGCCCTCAAAGAACCCCATTTCAGTAGCGCTAATGGTTTTAAGGGCTGCTAAGAATGGAAGATTCTAACTACGATCGCTAAATGCAATGGGGAGGAAAAGTGAGTTGAGAATAAAAGTTTCAAATGATGGGCCATCAGGAGAGCTGTCTTATTGACGATATGAAAAGTGTCTGGCCTTCTAGGAAGAAGTCTGGCTATAATGATCAGGTTCTGGGAAATCTGGATACAAATGCATGTAGAATGTCATGTTAATAAACGTAATTGGCTAAAAAATTTCTTACTTGTATCTGAATTACAATTCAATAGAGATACATGGAATCCTATTGTCATAATGGGAAAATTCATGTATAGATTTGAGAATTATTGCCTGTTTTTGCTAACAAGCTACAGGTCAACACCTGTCCCATTTTCTTCTAAATTACCTGTAAGAAGTGAGCCTGCCACTTCAAGGAAATTACCTGAGAGCATTTGTTTTCCCAGTAATAAAATTACAGCTTTCAAGCAAAATTTTGAATTTTGGAAAATTTTTATCTTCTACTGTGTGCTACTTGGTAGCTTTTGCAATACTTAAAGGCCTTCTGATAAGATCAGTGGTGATAGTAACACATATTTTTTTTCTTTTTATGCAATTGCACATTATTGGAAGCTATGCAAAATTCAGTGAACCAATATTTACCTAATGACCAGTACAAGATGCTACAAAATCAAATCTGAATAAGATCCATGCAAAGTATTAGATAGATCAATGTATTTTAATGTAACAAAATGCAAAAAAGTTCATTGATATGGTTTCAAATTCCACATTGCAACTAATCTTTAAGAGGCTACCACTTGCTGAGTTGTGGAGAAGTATCAAAGAAGAATATCCACAATTATGTAGCAAAGCTATTAAAAATACTCCTCCCTTTTCTAATTGCACATATGTATAACGTTGGATTTTCTTCATATGCTTCAGTAAAAAGAGCATATTACACCAGATTGAATGCAGAAGCAAACATGAGAGTCCAGCTGTCTTCTATTGAGTCAGACATTAAAAAGGATTGCAGAAAGGTAAATCGATAACACTCTTCTCATGGATTATTTTTGTTTTGGAAAATATAGCTATTTTGCATAAGAGAGTTTTAAGAAAGTTTTATGTCAACATGTAGTTTATTACTATTCTAAACTGAACTAATAAATATTTTTAACTTTAACTTTAACATGCAAATGAAAAATATCAATAGATATGACCCACATAAACAAAAACTCAGTAATTTTTAAGAATGTAAAGCAGTCCTGGGAGCATAACCCTTGAGCCGTGATACTGCAGGCCTACCCACTCCTCTATTTTGTCCTACATGTAATTTTCTTGTTTCTACTGGAAAAGACAAAGTAAAATATTTTCCCTTTTTGTTTGTCAGTTCACTTTTTCCTGAGCCACACAGGAAACATCTTGCTGAAAATGTGAGTACGAAGGGGGGAGGGGAGGGGATTACCAGCTCCACAGAAAGGAAGCGAATCCAACCCCAAGAACCTGCAGTTGGTCGGGTTTTATCGCCCTTCTCCGTGGACTCGGGCTGGGCAAAGCGGGGCATCGCCATCTGGAATACTTTTTCATTACCCAATTCGGTGGGCTAGAACTCTTCAGGGACCCCACTACAATTCTGGATTTCCTGCAAGGTAGGTGGGAAAAAATCACTTGAAATGGTATTGGGGGGTAGGGTGCTGGTGGTCAGAGCAGGCGCTGGCTCAAATGGCATCAAAAGTACAGCTGGAATCCAAGATTTCTCCCTCTCAATTCCAAACAGAGGGGACAGGGTGTAGCTCGGTGGCTGAGCACCTGCTTTGCATGTATGAGGTCCTGGGTTCAATCCCCAGTACCTCTAAAAAAAAAAAAATTCCAAACAGAGAGAAAAGACTATTGGCCTGGGGTTCATCACAGGGTGGGAATGCTGGTATCTGCCCACTTAAAATAAATTGCAACGTATCTAGGGTTGTGGAGAGTGGGCGAGACCGGGATAAACTGCCAGCATGGACGATCTGTGGAAGGGGGCCAAAGCTTGACTTCTTACCGAGCAAAATAAATCTGACAGCTCTGCCCTTGCTGGGAGAATGGGTGCCAGCAAAAGCTTTTCTCTGGAGCCTGATCCAACACTACCCACAGCCCTAAATATATTAAAGTCAATATCTTAAACCCCAAAAATCTCCTAAATAACGTGTAACATGGTTCACGATTCTACCATCACTATCACAAGGCAGATATTGGCAAACCTATTCCTACCTTTAGATGCATATATACGCTAGCAATCTCCAATTATTCACAAAGAAATGGTAAACTAAAATCATTGTTAGGATTTCAGTATACCATTTCCCCATAGAAAAGTAAAATAATCTATCCTGTATATAAAACGTAGTATATTTTATGCACAGGATAGGCGAAATAGACTTTTATGAACGGACTTAAGAACCTAAAAAATTATATTGTTTCCAGGGTAAAATTCAGCACATTTTCTCTGAACTCTGAATCTGGGGTACTCACATGCACCCCACCCCAACTCATGCATCATGATGAGCACACTTGAAACCATTCCTTGAAAGTCAAAATCCAGAAATTCTTAGATTTCTCCTGATTCCCCTTTTAGAGGGATTCTCTGGGGAGAGCAGACGTTGCTACGTGTCGAGAGAACTGCCGCACCAAGCAGCAGGAAGGAAGAAGCGTCTTACCTGTGGTCTAGGTGACTGAAGTCTTGTAAATTCAATTCCCTGGTGTCTTGGCTCAGATAAATTGTATCCACATCCTATTTGGAACATCATCCAGTTGTAGAAAGAGTCCACAGAGATGATCAGGGAAGCCAGAGAGATGCAAAGAAAATTAGACAATGACATGGGCAGATCTTTATATAATCTGCAGAAGGAAGATTTTAAGCAAAAACTGTATGGGGGGAGAAAAGAGAGAGACAAAGAAGCCAGCCAAGTATTAAAATATGCGGCATGGAGATGGATGTGGCTCAAATGGCTGGGCGTCCGTCTCCCATATGGAGGTACCTGGGTTCGGTCCCCAGGACCTCCTGGTAAAAAATAAATAAATAAATAAAATAAAATAAAATAAAATATGCGGCAGGGCTGCGTGTGCGAGGGGGGATCCACGTACCCATTGTACTTCTTCCCTGTATGAAAATCCAAGCCAGTCGCAGACACAGGCATACATCTGAGAAAATCCACCTGAAAGATACCGCAGAAAAGGGATGGGTTTTCGTTTACACGATTTTTAAATTAAAACTAGAAAGCTTTAATATGGCCAACGTCGACACTGCTGCTTTATCCTTTTGGTTATGGAGGACAGGAAAGTTCTCCCCCACCCCGCTGGTATAAGGACAGGGCAGGGCGCTGTGCAGCTGGCATGCAGGACCCTGTCCAGCAATCTAAAGTCTGTGCCGCTAAGGACACCTTAGCACTAACTGTGCCTATACAGCGTGCCAGGGACAGACTTCGCTTCCTGGTGGGCGCGTCCACCAGCCATTCACATTTTGGGTTTACAGTGCGTGCTCACCGCAGGGGCCTTGCTCGGCCACGGTCTGACTGTCCCACAGAGCCTGGAGGCGAGCCAGTCGCTCAGATGGCTCCATGGAGACTTTTTTCATGATTCTCCTGTAAGATCCACAACAACAACAAATTTCAGAAACCGAATTTTTGGAAATGCATGTAGAAACTTATTTGGGGATGTGACTTTTTTCTTTTTTTAAACAAAGATGGGTGTCATGCAATTTTGGTAAATATAATCCCATTCTCAGAGCATGAGGGAGCTAGAAAGCTACAGGAACCTAACAGTAGACCCCTTTATTTAGCGGACGGGTATTTAACAATGCAAATGATCTCCAGATTATTTAGTTGTTTATAATGTTAATTTTATTAGGATGGTTAGAAAATGGTGTGTTCTATACCTAAATATTAAATTATGTGTATCCCAAACACACATTATTAATTTTCAAATCTCCTCCGATGGCCATCAAGAAACTGACCAAGTCCACCTTGGAATGGCTGTTCTTTGCTCTCTCTCTCTTTAGACCACAGCTCCTCTTGGGCAGACAACATGTCCAGCCCTCCCCAACCCCATCCTCAGAGCCTAGCACAGCTTCTGCCCAGGCATGCAGCGTGAGGATGGTGTCGTGGGTCACGGCATAACCAACCACCCCGAGGCCTCGCCATTTAAAGTGCTGGCAAAACAAGAGGACCCAGCCCACAGGGTTCTTGTGAGAAAGAAATCCTTACCTGTAAGGTGATTCCAACAATCCCTGGCACGTGGTCAAGTCTCAGCAAATGTTACCTGATTCTGTTCAGTAGTTATTACACAGACGCATTTAATCAATAGCTTGTGGATTCATTAATCGCTCAAATAATTTTTATCAAGTGTCCTACAGTGTAATGTGCCAGGGACTGTGCCCAGGTACTGGGCACACAAGCAGAACCAGAACAGATGTGGCTCCTGCCGTCGCAAGGCGAGTAGTCCACTATGAGAAACAAATAATCACGCAAGAGCAGCCAGAGAAGTACCAAGACGGGGACTGCAGGACACGAGGGAGAAAGGCGGCGGCGCACTCAACTTATGCGTGGGTGCATGACCCGGGGGAGGAAAAGAGAGCTGACCAGGTGAAGCCTGGGGAAGGAAGGGAGGCAGGAGCCAGGGGTCCAGGACAGGACTTGAGGTACAGGGAACGGCGTACCCATGAAGAAGTGGAATACAGTTCAGGAGAGGCGGCAAACAGGGTGTGACAGGGAGGGGTAGCAGCGGAGCCTGATAGGCAAGCAGGAGCCAGGGGGTCGGATTAAGCATTTTGCATTTAACTCTGCAGGCAACGAAGAGCTGTGAAAGAGCCTGCAAGGAGAGGAGTATGAGATGGTTAGACAGGCACTGTAGAAAAATATCTGCATTTGTGCATGAGAAAGAGAGAGACAGACATGGGGGGTAGTGAACAAACGTTAAGAAATAAAGAGAGAAATAACTTGGGAAATAAAAATGAATTTGCAGGAACTGGTAAGAAACCAAAGAACCAGTTGGAAGTGAAAATCATGAAATGTGGGTGGCACCACGCTGAAGAGCTGTGGGACTTTTCTCCCGCAGCCCAAATGCACGTGGGGAGCGGGGCAGTTGGACTGCTGTGGGGTTCAGGCTTTCCAGGCAGGCGTGCCAGAAAACAGCAGGGACAGAAGGCACCGAGGCTACTGACAAGGCCTCGCTGAAGCAAGGGACCGTGTGGGGGAGGCAGTTAGGGAAGGAGGAAAAGAAAAAGCAGACGAAAGCAGGGAGATGGCCAAGGGGCCCGCAGCCTGGAGAGGCCTTTGAAAAGCCCAAATCCTGGTACTTCCGAGGGACAGAAAGTAAAAGGATACGAGGCCATGTCAGAAAGGAACAACTACATTGTGATTTGTTCCAGGAAATGGCAAGGGCCAGGATGCAGCCACCAAGGCAAGGCGATAAAGTGGGGTGGGGCTCGGTGGACCGAAAGGCGTCACGAGCTACAAGGAAGGGTGTTGGTGCCAGTCCTACAGGATGGAGGTGGTGAAATAAACCTCACAGATTCTACTGAACACATGTTCATCTTTCTTTAATGACTTAAAAGCACTTCTGCTACGTGGTAACGCTCTCAGGCGCATCATAATGAACTCTAATCGTGCGGTAGGGTACTAGAAGAAAATGTTCCTAGTTTTCTGAGTGGGAGGATGCTAGATAGAATATCCTAGAGTCTAACAAGTTGCCTGGTGGCCTTGTCCTACTCTTGGAGAAAACCTATATAGGACAAAGCATCTAAATATAAACATTGTGTTGGCATTGAAGATAGTCCTCCTACTTCTTCATAATTTTTATGACGGAGGCACAATTGATGTCAGGTGTTAATTCCTTTAAATTCCTGGGGAAATGCATGAGACAAGTGTATTCTTTTTCTCTGAGTCTATTTTCTCTGAAAGCACCTACGATGAAGGACTACTCTTCTAAAAGTTCCAATTTTGAGAGGACTGTGGGTTTGACAAGATATTCACAACTAAAGTGATGCCACAGAATCTGGCAATTGGGAATGCTTGGTAGAGCTCTTGGTTTCGTACCCTCATCTTGGTATTTTAGTGACATTATCAAGATAGGGAAGCCAGATATTATGCAAGGAAATAGCAGAGCTGTCAGAAGCAGATCTGGGCATTCACACAGCTGAATTAAGTTAAGTCTTGTCTATACCAAGCTGGACTTTTGCCTAACTTCATCTGAGATCACATTTCTCTTTTAAATTCTTGTTATTTTAATTCAGCAGAACTGCAGTGTATGCTGTTTCCCGTGACACACGGGATAGAGCTTAGCTAGTAAAAGCAAGAAGAAAATAAGGTAAAGTCTTTGGCAGGAAGTCAGTGGGATTTAAGAATATGTAGGTGATAGTCTGGGGTTATTTCTCAAGGGTAGATTCAAAAAGAGCAGAGTCTCAATATTGCTCCAAAAAAGAACACTGGACCATCACACCCCAGGGGCTACAGTAAAGTCAACTGGACAGTCTACTCTAACTGATGATTATTTTAGCAATGGAAGAACTCTTCTCAGTGATATAAAGGCAGTGGCCACAGAGGTTCTGAGGGATGGAAGAGGGAAGAATAGGTGTAATATGGGGGCATTTTGGGGACACTGGATTTGTCCTGCATTACACTGCAGTAACTTATACAGGCCATTGTATATTTTGTAATAACCCACAAAATAGTGCGGGACCGAGTGTAAACTATAATGTAAACTGTAGCCCATGGTTAGTGGCAGTGCTTCAATATGGGTTCATCAGTTTTAACAAAGGTACCACACTAATGAGGGATGTTGTTAACATGGGAAAGGGTGGGAGGGGGAGGGAGGGGGGCATATGGGAGTCCCTTATATCTTTTATGTAACATTCATGTAATCTAAAGGTTCTTTTAAAAAAATTTTTTTTTTAATCATTGTATTTTTTTTAAAAAAGGGGGGAGGAAAGTCAACTACAGAGTTGGGGGAGTAGCAGCTAAGGCAGAGGTCTGTGTGGACAGGGCCCTGACTGCCGTGGGGTGGAGGAGGCCCTGGAATTTTCCTTAGCCCTCAACACCCCCCTTCAAAGGTGTCAGCCTGAACTTTTCCAAGTAGCTCCGCTACTGTGACAGCTCCCTTCTCTCTTCTTCTTTAACTCTGACTGCAGGAGCTAAAGAACTGTCTCATGAAACAAGTGCATTAATTTACATTAGAGATAAAGTTGTAAGAACTAAACTTATGCAAGGCAGGAACCTTTCTTACGTATTCTAATCTCCTGCACAGAAAGAGTGAGTGCGAGGAAAATTCACTCCACACAAGGTGTTTTCTACCAGTAGGCAAGTGACAGCAAAGGCCCATCTGCGTATGGGTCACAGAGAGAGAGAGAGAGCCAGCCAGCCTGATAACGGATATGCTGTCAGAATGAGAAAGTACCACACTGGGCAAACCAAAACACTAGAAAACAGGTTGGCAAGGCCTATGGCTCACTTGCAGGCAGAAGTATAGCTGAATCAGCTACATCTGCATTATGTGCATTTAATTTACAGCAGACTCAGAAATAGTTATTTGGACAAGAAACAATGAACTAGATGTCAAGCACACCAGCTCTCTGTGCAAACTAAATTGTTGACATGGAAAAATCTGAAACTTTTTAAAACTTTCGTTCAAGTAATCAGTTTACTTAAAATTCAACTCCAATGCCCATTCTCTATGCAATATGGCGACTGTCTGCAGAACAGTACACATTTTATTGATGCAAAACATAACCACAGCAAAACGCTCCCTGCTGCTTTGGCGGACTACCCAAGCACGGAAAGCATCTTTTTTTGTGTTTAGTCATAAACTTCTATTTTCTCCCTTTTCTTCACAATAGCCTCACATTTTCACACTTCAATCAGTTTTTTACTTCATAAAGATATTTCAATTTCATTTTTATTATAATAGCAAAGAAACACTGCCTTAAAATATCAATGTTCATACCCAGCCAATTTTCAAATGTGTCACATGCCGGAAAGAATGATCAAAACATGCTGAAAGCATAAGAAAAAACATGTTAGAAGGTTAATAATCTGCCACCTAAAGGGATGTTATTAGCTGCATTTAACAAACATAAATCATAAACATCAAAGAAATTTCTAACACACACCGTCTGTTTTCTCTCCAAAGCCCCTTGATGACTGACGTTAAGGGCTTATACAGCTGACGCCTGTTTAAGTAGTTTAATCCTCACCAAACAGCATCCATATCATTATGCCCATTTTACAGATGAAGACAACTGAGGAACTGAGAAGTGAATTAACTCGCCCACAGACTCACATTAATAAGTGGTGGGCTGGGATTCAGGCGTGGGCAGGCTAGCTCCAGAGCTCATAGTTCATACCTAAAGTATCAGCCAACGTAACATTTCCCACTCAGGTCCATAAAGCAGCACTCCAGGATTACCACTTCCTTGAAAGCAATTATCATTTTACGCTCAAGTGGAAAACCTTCACTAGCTCACCACTGCCCATCCATGAGCTTTTCTTTCAAGGCCCTCTACAACTGGGCCTCACCTTCATCCCACAGTGGTACCTGCAGGCTCCCCAACTCCAGGTAGGTGAGCCTGGCTGCTGCTCCCTGACAGCAAGTTGCACCTCCACCTGCCCTCCTCACCCAAGTCCAACTCCTCGCTGCCTCAGTGGGCCCATATGACCTCAACCCATCCCCCAAAGCAAAAAAGCCTTACTCTCACAAAAGAGGAAAACAAACAAACAAACTTGATATCCCAAGTTAAATGTGACTTTCTCGTCTGCAGTCTGAGCCTGCTGAGTTTCCCATTCTTTGTTATATTACTTCCGGAACTTTCTTACACTTCCTTTAAACTGTAAACTCCTAGAGGGCAGGAAACATTTGAAACATATATGCCAGAGGGAGTTCTTGAGCAACTATTTGCTAAATTCATTCTAACCTAATGACTTAATTTAATGTAAAAAATCTAGCTGTTTTGGAGAACAGTAAAAGGTCATAAGATAAATCAACTGTCTGCTGAAGAGAGCTGTCATGACCAGCAATTCTGGGCAAGCAGATTAAACAACACTTAAGCTACAAATATTCACCTCATGCCTCCCACCTCAGAGTGAATAGTTGCACAGCAAAGATGAGACTATTAATAAAAACAGGTCAACAGTGATTGATTTGGGTTAATTTTATTCTAACAATATAAACTTTCTTCTTCGTTCTTTACATTTTCTCTATATTTGAAATGAGAGTAAAAAAATAAGTCATTTTTGAAAGGAAGAAGAGGAGAGATAAACACACATATACTTGGGGAGATGGGGCGGGCAGCAAGGGAGAATAGAGCAATGTGTGAGTATTTAGTTAAATTTTCATTTAAATTCAGTTTTTTCTATCTGCATTCTCTTGACTATAAGAGGAATAGTTATACACACATGCATGCACAAAATTTTTATATTTGATTTTTTTTTTTTTTTTTTTACCGGGAGGTACTGGGGATCGAACCCCCGTCTCTCCATATGGTAGACGGACGCCGAACCTCTTGAACCACATCCGTTTCCCTTTATATTTGATTTTGATCCTGGATGTTACATTTGGGTAAACGCTAAAAATCAGATCTTTGGAGGTATTTATAAACAACCAAATTTAGATTATTCAAAAATCGATTTTCCCACCTGAGGGCTGCCCTGGCCCTGACTTCTCCTCCCGGCTCCTGATACCTGCTCGCCAGACACTTCCCTTCTCATAAGTCCCCCAGGAGTGCCCTTAGCAAGGCAGAAGTCGAGGGCTGGGCATCCAGGGTCCCCACGGCAGGAGCAGTTAATACATTTGATGGCACAAATGGCTCAAACAAGGCTTAGGGACTCCAAAGACAGGTTCACAGTCTCCAATTTATTATGAGTGGGGTATATGACCTTACTGGGGACATTTCTTGGATGCTCTCTATTATTTATGTAAAGGAAACATTCTCCTTACTGACAGCTTTGATGTAAGGCATCCTAAGAATGTAGAAGAAAGGATACAGTTATCCACTTCCCAACCTCTCCCATCACAATAACCAGCACCAATATCATTGTACCTTTCCCCAGCCAAAATCATGTAACACAATCTAAGGAACTTCAAGAGTAAAGTCACAAAACAGTAAGAGTTTCTTTTGACACACTAACTGTATGTGTTGGGTAGGAATGGGAAATAGAAGTCAAGTACATTTAATTTACTTAAGTTCTTTTCCAGCTGGTTTTCTAAATTATAATCTCTACCTTCTTCCAGATTGGTATCTTCACTTGAATTTCCTCTCCTTTCCCTTCCCTCTCCTCTAACTGCCTTGTCTTTGGAAGCCCGTTTCAGTCAGACCCCCCTGCAAAGCCAGCCTGCGCTCCTTTCCCCGCCCTCACCGACTCTCATCCTGCCTCGAGTCACTTCAACTCGAGAGGCAGCAGGTTTCACCAGGCCTCCTCCATCTCACCAAGAGAACCTTAGTCACTAAGTCACTAACTCCAGAAACCTAAAAGCTGTCCTGGTTCTTCCTTTCCTCAACGCCCTGATCTACCACCTAATCTATCAGCAAGTCCTAGATCCAAATTAAACCTTCGTCCACCCTCCCTCTTTCTTCATCTCTAATGTCACCTCTTGTCTGGGTTACTACAAGTTCCCAAATCACCCTTCCACTTCTACTCCTGGCCCTCCCGTGCCTTCTCTCTCTAGCAGCAAAAAATGTTTTTATAAAAATACACATGTATTCATGTCACACCCCTGCTTAAAATCTTACAGTGGCTTTCCACGAAAATTCCACTAAATTCCAAACTCCTTACCACGAGGCTCTACATAAACTGGCCACTGCCCATGTTTCCATTGCCACAGCAATTATCTTTCAGATCCTCAAGGACACCAGCCCATTTCAAGGCAGTAGCATGAGCCAAGGCCCTGGGCAGAAAACTTGCTGGGACCCTCTTACATGCCTGGCCCCTTCTCTTCCACTGGGTCAACGATTAGGCCACTCAAGTTCATGGCCTCAGGGAGACCTTTGCAGGTAGATCTTTATCTTTTATTATTAGGATGATGATGATGAAATTTTACAATTCCTTCACTTCCTTATTTCCTTTTGGCAGTCTCTGTCCCCTGTGAAAGTGCAAGTTCCAAGTGAGCATGGATCATATTCACTGTTGGACTTAGCACACTGCCTAGCATATAGTAGAAACTCAATAATACTCATGTAACATAAAAATGTATACACAAATAATTATAACACACCTGTGATGTGTGCTAGAGCAGGAAGCGATTACAAAGTTCTATGGAAACATAAATGAAGGAGCCTAGAGAGATAAGGAAACTCTTTATGAGGGGAAACCTGAGCCGTGTCTTTTGAAGCAGGTGTTTGTCAGGATTAAGAACCTACATAAAGGCAAAGAAAATATGCCAGAATCTGGTGTGTTCAAGCATTGACTGGTTTAAGGGGTCAGAGGGAGGCGATGGTCTTCCTTGCCAGGTGGTAAGAGTTAGATTTCATCTGGTAAAAGACGTTAGAGAGGCAAAGTAAGATAATGTTTGAACTGTAGAAAGATATCTCTAGTGAGAGTATGGATATCTGGTGAGGGAGAGAACCAGAGGCAGTGAGACTAGTTAGAAAGATGTGTGATGGTCTGAACAAAGGCAGTAGAAATGAGAGGGGGGGGCGGATGTGGCTCAAATGGTTGGGCATCCGTCTGCCATATGGAAGGACCGGAGTTCGATGCCCGGGACCTCCCGGTAAAATTAAAAAATAAAAAAAAATTAAAAAAAGAAATGAGAAGGAGGAGAAAGGGCCAGACCAAGAGCTATTAAGATCAAATAGGGAAGCAGATGTGGCTCAGGCAACTGGGCTCCCGCCTACCACATGGGAGGTCACTGGTTCAGATCCCGGTGTCTGCTAAAGAAGACAGCAGACTGGCATGATGGGCAGGCATGGCGAGCTGAGGCAATGAGCTGAGACAACAAGATGACGCAACAAGAGACGCAGGGAGGAAAAACATAATGAGAGATGCAACAAAAGCAGGGGGCGGAGGTGGCTCAAGCGATTAGGCACCTCCTTCCCACATTGGAGGCCCCAAGTTCAGCTCCCAGTGCCTCCTAAAGAAACAAGGAAGAAGAACAGACTCAGCAAGTGACAAACAACAAAGAGGTGGGAGGAATAAATAAATTAAATTAACCTTAAAAAAAAAAAAAAGATGAAATGAAAAGAGCAAAAGAGCTTGCCAACTATAGATGGAGAATAAGGAACAAGAGATCAAAGGGGTGCCACTTTAAACTGGGAGACTGTGTGAATGACAAAGCCATTCATTGAAATACAATACAGAATATGGGCATGTTTTAGGAGGAAAAAGTGATTTCCCTTTGGGATATACTGGGTGTGAGATGCCTGGTAGAGGCAGCTGGGAGAAGGGAAACAAAACAAGGGTGAGGTGGAGGACATGGATTTAGGGACCAGCTTAAATGTAGGACCTGGCTGCCTAGAGACAGATGATTATTTAATACTTGTTGCTTAGTATTTGTTGGCCAGAAGATATAAGTGAAAACACAATTTCTCTGGGGAGAAAAACACGGAAGTACCCAAACCAAAAGTAATTCCCCAAAGTTCCTATAATACTAAACAAATAAAACTGCATTTAAAGAGAGAGAGAGATTCTTAATGTCACCCTGAGGTAGCTTTGAATTTCAGGGTACTGTAAGCCCTTGCTACGTAAGGCTGTGCTTAATAATTTTCGTATTTCAGTGTTAATCTAAAATGAAAGGGAAGACATTATAAGGAAACACCTGTACAAAGTTACATTACTAAAATGTAGCTTAAGGAAAGCGAGTTGCAGTCATTGCTATCTAGTGACTATACCGGAGAGTTCTCTGGTGACTTTAAGGATGACATGGCAACCATTCCTGAAATGTTTTACTTCTGGGGGTTTCCTAGCTGGCACTGCCGATTTACCCCTCACCTCACAATACCTCCCCTGGCCCCCACCTCTCCTCCACACTCGTAAAACTGTGTAGGACTTGAGACCAGTGAGGGCTTGGCTTTAATTTGCCTCGTAACTCTCACTTCCGGGCCTCTGGGCCAGAGGCCAGGCCCACCCTGCCAACCCCACTCCACTGACACAGTTCCCTCGGCCGCAGCCACCCTGATGCTCAGAGGAGCACAGGAATCAATCCTCAGAAAGGAGGAAGCGAAGCCCTATGTGAACTACCAGAAAGCACAGGGCAACTTCCTCCATTCCCTGTGAAGAAAGGAGAGAACCAAAGAATGAGCTCTGAAGAGAACCAAGCAGGTTCTACAGCCAGAGACTGAAAGGACGTTTCCATCCCCACAGAGCCACTTTTGGTCATTCACAGGACTTAAAGGCAGCACAGCTAGGTTTTCCTGCTGCTTTGCCTCTTACTCTCTAAGTGGGGCATTTTAGGGACATGTTCCATGACAGGCAAATCCCCTCATGGAAAATCCCCTCCCCCCAATCCCCTTCCTACCCCCACCAAGCAAGTGCCCAGCGAACCACCCTAGAAATGGTGCCTCTGGCATACACCCTTGGGGCACTAGGAAAGCAAGGGGAGGAGGACTTTCTACAATCTGGGAATCACCCACTCTATCAGGAAGGTATTTTGATTACAAACTATTTTTTTAGGGAGTTTTCTTACACAAACACCTCTCTGCCTTTTCTCCTCAGCCAATATAATCCTCCATTCCAACAACCCACACACACCCTCCTATCTACAAACTCTGTTACCCGAGCGCAGGCAAAAAACATAAGGGTATGCACAGACAGAACTTAACCAATATTCCTGATGCGTATTTCAGAAAACAAAGAGGAAAATGGAAGAGGCTAATTTTTAGGGTTAGGTTTTTAAGTTTCTTCTTACCAAAACAGGGAAGGGGGGGGGGGGGGGGGAAGGAAAGCGAAGAAGAGCTCTGACTCGCAGTAATACCACGTGGGATGCCTTTCCACAAAGCATTCCACCCCTGGCATTCTGCTAATAGCTGAGAGTGAAATTTGCACTAGGCTCAGTCTGAAATTACCTTAAACTCTGTTTTAGTCTTGTGGCTAGAGGCTCAAAGATTGCCAATTCCCTTCAAGCTTAAACTCTTTAAAGGAAAGAAGGCACTGCCCTAAGGAAGCCTCAGGCGTCAAACACGAGCTGGGGTTTTGATATTTACGTTCAAGAGAAGGAAGGAAGAGAGGGGAACCGAGTGAAAGGTCCAAAGGAAGGCAAAATTCTTTTCCTCATTTGCCACTCTGAGGAAGAACAAGTTCTCTGCTCTCCTCACCCTTCCCTGGGGGAACTCACACAGGAGAGAGGCCGGGAAATATCTTCCGCAGGCAGGTGCCGATGTGAGCCAAGACTTCACTGACGTCCTCGGGTGACGCCATCTTCAGGGGGATGCTGCACTTCTCAGTTTCTACAACCATCTAGGAGAACAAGGCCGGGGACTTAGTAATGAGGCTAATACCTTCCGTTTTTAATCTTAAATATTTGCACAGAGATACACTAACACCATGTCAGCTTTATCAGAGCAAAGCAAAACACTTCCTTAAAATACTTTTAGTTTAAGACTCAAAGAATTGTTTGGGTGGGGGTAGGAGGAGACGTCAGAAACATCCAGAACTGAAGCAAGCGCTTCTAAGGCCAAACTGGCAGCTTCAAACACAACTCCTATGTGATGTGAACTGAAGTTCTCGTATTCTGACATGACTTCTCCTGCAAAGACTTTGTCTTTTTATATTTCTTCTATTCTATAAGTATGAAAACCTTCTTTAGTGAGAACGTGAGGGCAATCTGACAGTTACCATTCCAAAAAAATGCTTTAAAAACAAGAAATCCTATGAGTGGTTTAAATGAAATTTTAAAACCTACTGTCTAGTTAGCAAGAAGGAAAATCAAATGCTTATAAGAGTTTCAATGTTTCTAAGAGGGAATACTTGGAAAGGATTTATAGTAAAGGAATAGAGTAATACAATGTTTAGTGCTAGGTTTAATGCCTGGCAAAGACTCATTCCTATAATGAATTGCTGGAGATGTCCAAAACGTACACCAAAAATCTTGAGACTGAGGTTATACAGCTAGTCCTATAAATAAATATAAAATCAACCTGAAAAGGGGCAGGTCACAAAAGGGTCACTTGGTTAATTGTGGATACATTTCAAATAAATTTTTTTAAAAACTTCAATCACTTAGAAAAAGATACCATTAACTTGAATCTCAAAATACACATGCAAAATTCAGTCCCTTTAGATGATCACTACATTAAATATCCTCACACAGCCATTTCCTGGTGTCACCTAATTTGTGTAAAATATGATAAAAGGACTACACTTAATATGCAATTAACCAATCGATTAACAAAGCAGCTTTTAGATTTTAGATTGGTCAAATCAGAAAATAATAATAACCATTTAAGTCCTTCAAAGTATTTATGTATGATGGTTTGAGTCTTTTGTGGATCTCAGAAAATCCTATTCTTAAAGCTAACGCATCCCTTTTAAATCCCTGTTAAACCTATTGTAGAAGGACCTTTTGATTAGATTCAGTTAAGGGGCCTTCCTTTTAATTAGATCACTTCGGTAGGGCATGACCCAGGGTGGATCTTAATCCTCATCCTACTAGAGTCCTTCTAACAAATGAATGAAAGGCCACAGGCACAGAGAGGAACCGAGAAGCTGAGAGAGAAGGCCACAGGAGCCAGCAGCTGAGAGCACCAGCCAAGAGGAGAGGGGGGAGATGCAAGACGAGCGGACGCCACTCTGCGCCTGATTCAACACAGCCACAGCTCAGGGAGGAAGGACTGTGTGACGGTGCCTTGATTTGGACACCTTCAGGGCCTCAGAACTATAAGCTTATAATGTCTTAAATCCCCACTGTAAAAGCCAAGCCATTTCTGATATAATGCTTTGGCAGCATTTAGTAAACTAAAAACTTTATGTTAAAAGGAAAAGTAATGCGATTTATTTGTCAAAATGATGAGATAAAAGAAAAAGACAATGAACTCCACAACACAAATGGTGACCCCTAAGTTAGACCATGGGCCATAGTTAAAGTTCAATTACTAAAATGTGCTTTCATCAATTGTAACAAATGTACCCCCCCACACCAATGCAAGGTGTTAATAGGGTGGTATATGGGAATCCAGTATTTTATATGTGACTGTCTTGTAAACCCACAACTTACAACTTCTCTAATTAAAAAAAAAAGAAAGATCAGCATGAACACTGAAGCTAATAATAAACAACAATAAGATCCTCACATAAATAATGACAGTTACACTCCAGGCTCACAGCCATATTAGTTCACAGATAAACCAGGAATGCTGAGTGTCAGCCTCATCTATCCTGCTTCACGTTCCAAGTCTTGATTTATTCAGAGTTGGGATGAAGTGATTAAGTAGATATTTTCTTTCCATTATTGTCTTTTATTGATATAAGAACTGCCATTAATGGTGCATCCGTTTCAAGCCTGGACTCCCAGGAGAAACAGGTGCTTTGTGCCAACCCCCCATCCCAACACACACATGCACACTCCGGCGCACACACACTGTCCCTGCAGGGCTTCGGGAACCCTGGACCTGCAAAGAGGACACATCTAAGAGAGATCCGAGACAGAGAAAATTCGAGGTAGAGAAACAGAGGGCTGGAGCACAGTAAAAATATAAGACCAGAAAATCTCTCTGTTTAGGAAGAAATAAGGATTCACATGAAGAAGAGGGCCTCTCAGTGATGGCAGGCTCGAAGGGACAAGAGGAGCTTGGACACTTAGAAGAGAGCGGGAACTAGACGGAAATACTATCCTTTTGTCTCTCACGTGAGGAAACTGAGGCTGATATCTGAAACTTCAATATATCCTGTAGCGTCTCCTGCATGGAACTAGTTCCCACTCGAGCGACAGCCCAGTTATTCATAACGTAGGGGACGCGAGGGGCTGCATGACCAGCAGGGCTTGAGAAGTACCAATATTTTCCGTGCCGTGAACGCAATCCATCAGCTCCGAGCCCCACCCACTCGGATGGGGCTGTGGAGTCTGTGTCCCCACAAGAGGTCCCTCTGGCTGGGATTCCCCCACTCGGGGTTCCTTGATGATGTTGGGAGCTGGTCCCCTAAGTTTCTTCTGAAGCGGGTCTTGCATAATCACTATCTATAGCAGAACTAGTTGTTTAATCTGTGTTCATCTATGTATCTTCCTGAATACTAGAAGAGCAACTGAGTTAGCAGTTGGAATCACAGATAAAAGTGCCTGAAAAAGAACTTTGTAGGAGTGATGTTTCCATAACGTGTTGAGCTGCCTTTTCCAGTTCTTTCATTCTTGTGAATTTGAAATAATGTGAACATATATGTTTTTAAAAAGTACTCATACAAGCACCCCCACGCAATGTCCTGCCACCTCCCAGTCACTGTGTTTGTCCAGCCTAGCGCTCCCTGAGGTCCTACAGCCCTTTTCCATTCAAGTATTCCAGATCTTATCACACCCAGGTATTGTGCCACATCACATCCTTCTTTTTTTTTAGATTTTATTTATTTATTCATGTATCCCCCCCTTGCTGCTTGTGCTCGCTGGGTCAACTAACCACGCCGTGCGGGCGGGCTTGCCCTCACCAGGAGGCCCCGGGAACCGAACCCGGGGCCTCCCATATGGTAAACGGGAGCCCTACTGATTGAGCCACAGCCGCTTTCCCACATCCTTCTTATAAAAGGAAAAAGGCAAGTGATTTGAGTCCTTAAAATGTTACCTTTCTGTAAGTACTCCTAGACGAATGTGACAAGTATTTCATAAATACAACCTCCGTGCCAGTTAGCAGGCTCCCCATTAAAGAGAAACAAAACCCAGCCTTCTCTAAGCTTGTAATCACAGGACAGTACACTTAGGTAATGTATGGTCCCTGCACCTGGAGTCTCTGGAGAGCCCCGGGAAGACCACACTGGCTGGCACAATAAGTCAGCAGCAAGGAAATTACATCTACTAAGTATGAGGACAACAATCTCTTACAGAGTTTACATTAGGTGCCAGACTCTGTTGATGCACTCATTTACTCCACTGCCAATAAGTCCCATTCTTACACCCATCTTTTATAGATATGTAAATGGAGGCACAAGCGATTAACAGGATCAAGTCAACAGCTAGTAAGGGGCAGAATAGGATTCAAATGCAAAAGAGCAATGGATTTTACAGATTCTCAGAAGAATCAAAACTTTTCTTTGTGAGCAAGGGCTCTTTATTCTCAGCATGCTCCTCAAGCAATGAATGGCATAGAATTTGAGATTCTCTAGGTAAAGGCTGCACTGGGCTTCCAGGAGCTGACAATAGGAGAGGATGTGATTTGAGGTCCAAGAGATATTCCCAAAAGAACCAGTTGGACTCATCTGTTTGATGTCCATATACTTACACACAGGCATGCGTTAAAAGCCAGATACTTTGGGATTGGACTAGCCTCTGCTCTGCACCCCAACCCCAACCTTCCCACCTTGGATAATTATGCTTTTTACTACGAGGTATTTCTACATTCTTCTCATCTAGTGCATCTATTCAGTTCACAATTTGGGTGTAAGTCATTAGTAATTAGCTTATTCAAATTCCACTTAGTCTTAACACGTAATCATCCTTATTTGCACAGGATTGAATAGAGTGACAGGGAACAAGGGCGGTGACAGGTAGGGGAAGAAATGAGGTCTTCAGATTCAACTTTACATGAAAGCACTCCAACAGCTCTGCAGAATGTGTCCCCATCTCTGCAGGATGTAAAGATTGTGACAGAGCCAGAGGTGGGAATAACATAGCAAAGCATTTCACCGGAAGAAAGGAGCTTCCTATCAATACTTCTTTCCCTCTTATTCCAGCCACGGAGAAACAGAATGTTTAAAACACTTTTTACTTAGACCCCAAGCAGGGCATTTCCTGTGACCTCCAACACACCTTTTGAAACTAAGCAGAGCCAAAAGCCCGAGTTGCCTTAAATGGTTCAGATTTCCGTCCCCACCCCACCTCTTTTTTCAAAGAACCCGACTAAAGTCTAAGAGCAGCATTTACTTATTTTAAATAAACCCAACAGCCCTGTGAGCTGTTTTTTGTTCCGCTTCCAGGAACACCCACTGTTCACCAGCATCACTCACTGTTCACCAGCATCACTATGACCAGCAAACAATTAACCTTGTAACCACAGAAGGTTTTCAGTTGTACAAGCAATGGTCCAAAAATTCTATCCCTATAAAACCAAATGAGTGCTTGCTTCAATTTACTGACCATAAAGGCCTTGAGATCGAGGGCTTGTAAAATAAGACAAAGGTTTCCCACATTTCTTTAAGGGGGAAGAAAATAAAAATAAGGTCACATTTCGCTAACTCGCTATCACACTCACACATACACAATAGAATTGGGTGACCCAGGCATTTTCTCTGAATTTGCCCACTAAAATTAAAGCATGATGAAACAATGACAAAATATTTATAAGTGTTCCAGAAACCATTAGAAGAGAGATTGTGAGGGCCCCGGGTGAACACTGTCATCCTATGACTTTACATAATAGAACACTGAAACTGGAGATTTTAGGGTCCTGACTGGTTCTCAGCCAGGAGTAGAGATGAATCAAAGGGAATACTTGCTGGATATTCGAATGCTCACCCCTGACCAACTGAATCCTAACAGTTACGTGTCTGCTGTGTTGGGGAGGGGGCAGTACGGGGAATAGGGCAGAGAAAGGGTAAAGGCTTAAGACATCCTTTATTTGTTTGAGGTACCAGGGACCAAGGGATTGAACTCGGGACCTCGTATGTGAGAAGCCAGCATTCAACCACTGAGCCATTAGCTCCCCTAAGGTGGGTTTTGTTTTGTTTTGTTTTGTTTTTCATTTGTTTTGCTTGTTGTTTGTTTTTGTTTTTTCAGGAGGCACGGGGAACCAAACCTGGGACCTCCCATGTGGAAGGCAGGTGCTCAACTACTTAAGCCACATCCGTTCCCCAGCATTTTTTTTTTAACGCACACACGCAATTCTGAAACATATCAAATTTTGAATACCACTAGGTTACTGGTATTGACAATCTCTGAATTGCTAGCTCTTTATAGAAGTAGTACCATTGTCTCACTATAAATTAATCTCCGAAGTTCACCCATGGGACAAAGTTATACTCAAGTAATGTTCTAAAGATATTCTTTTGCTATTTGTAGTGGTAGAAGAGTTCCACAGGAATGAGGTAGATGGACACCTTCACAGCTAATTCCTCTAAATGAAGGGCATATAAAAGGGAATAATAGGACTAAAAAGTGTGACAAGACCAATTCTGGCACCCACATGTGATTACCAGTCTTGCTGCATCAATGTCCTTTCTCATAATTAAATCTCCCTGATCATATTTTGTATATAATCTTGGCATTAACATTTTACTAGTGCCCTTCTTGCTCCCCGCACCCAACCCGGAAATCGTAAGAAAAATTCATGAACAAGGACCATCAAGAAGGTCTTGGTTATATCATCATTCATGAATGATCATTCACTCCTGCATATGTTTGGCCATTTGGGCAAACATATGGCATTATGATTTTCTTCCAAACTCCAGTTCCTATGAACACATAGGATAAAGCATTGCTCTAGGATAAACTATGGAAAACTGCCAAAGATTTGTATGTAATACAAATCAGCCCAAAGTGTCAATTTTGACATTTTCTTCTAGGATGGTTATCAACAAACACCACACTTACATACACACTAGCACACCCACTTTTTACACTTTCAAAAACTAAAACACAAAGTAAGCAGAATAAATGAAATAATAATAAAGATCAGAGCAAGAATGAGTAATTTAGGAAACAGTGAAACCATAGGAAAAAAATGAATAAAACCAAAAGCAACTTCTTTGAGTCTATCAATAAAATTGATAAACCTCTAACCAGATTGACACTAGAAAAAAAGAAAAGACACAAATTACAAATATTATGAATAACGTACGGATATTAAAAAGGATAATAAGTGGATACTATAAAAAAAAACTTCGTCAATAAATTCAGCAACTTAGATGAAACTGACAAATTCCTCGAAACACAAAATCTATCAAACATAACTTGAATGGACCTTAGCCAAACAAATAGAATTTGTAGTTTAAAACCTCCGCAAAGAGAAAACTCCAGGCACAGATAACTTCATTAGTAAATTCAACCAAAATTTTAAGGAAAAAATAATATCTACTCTATGTGAACTCTTTCAGAAAACTCAAGAGGAGGGAATACTTCCCAACTCATTCTACAAGCCTGCAATTAATCTGACACCAAAACCAGAGGACATTAATAAGGAAACCATGGATTAACAGCATTCATGAACACAGATGTAAAATTCTCCATAAAATATTAACAAATGGAATCCAACAATATATAAAGAGGATAATCTGCCCTGATAAAGTGGGGTTTATCCCAGGATGAAAGTTTAATTTAACATTTGAAAATTAACCAATACAATTCACCATATTAAACTAAAATAAAGGAAAAACATATGCTCATCTCAATAGACAGAAAAAAACTCTTGACAAAATCCAACATCCATTCCCAATAAAAACTCTCCAACTAGAAGGGAACATATTCAACCTGATAAAGAATATCAGTGAAAAACCTACAGCTAATGTCATACTACTAGTGAAAGACTGAGGCCTATCCCCTTAAAACAAGGATTTCCAAACCCACCATATCTATTTAGCATCATACTAGAGATTCTAGTAGTGGGTCATGGCCTGGGAGTTGTTTTACCCTAATTACAAGCCAATACATTACCCTGTTACTGTTTCATGGATGCTGGCAGCAGACACGAAACTCCCGGGTCAGAGACAAAGGACTGTATTATTCATGGCATAGCAAACTGCACGAGCACCATGTTGCATGTGTACATTGACACCTCAGGCTGGCATGGAGGGTCCAGATACATGCCTGTGCACTCAACGAGTTGCTTACATGAAAGGAACGCTGAGCCTGGGAATCTGCTGGTTTTATAGTACATAATAAACAAACCCACTCTTTTTTTTTTTTTACCGGGAGGTCCCGGGGATCGAACCCGGGTCTCTCCATATGGGAGACGGACGCCCAACCAGTTGAGCCACATCGACCCCTACAAACCCACTCTTTCACTATGAAAAGAAACACTTCACCCACCCTCAAGGCTACTCACAGCAAACATAACCCTGAGAAATGTGGCCTTGGTAAAGAGCCTTCAGGGTCCTCCATTTCTGGCATACCAGACAAGACATGTAGGAGGGGGAGACCTTTAGAGGAGGGTGTCATAACAATAATAAAGGAAAAGAAATAAAAGGCATCGACAATGAAAAAGGAAGACGTCTTTAGTCACAAATGACACATTCTCTTATGTAAAACATCTGATCACCTGCACAAAAAGGTTACTAGAACTAATAGGTAAGTATAGGAAGTTGGTAGGATAAAAGAACAATATGCAAAAATCAATTGTATTTCTTTATGCTAGCAAGAACCCATTGGAAATTGAAATTTAAAAAAAACAACACCATTTATGATAGAAAAAATATGAAATATTTAGGAATAAATCTGACAAAAGATACATAAGACCTGTACACTGAAAGTCACAAAACAGTATTGAGAGAAAATAAACAAGACCAAACTAAATAGAGATATACAGTGTTCATGGCTTGGAAAACTCCATATTGTTAAGATGTCAATTCTCGCCAGATAGAACTATGGATTGAGCATAACAACAATCAAAATTCCAGCAGGATGAGAGCAGATGTAGTTGAGCACTGCTTCCCATGTACAAGGTCCCAGGTTCGATCCCCAGTACCTCCTAAAAACACACAAATAAGCAAACAAATGAGAAAAACCGACTCACACTGGGCAGCGGGTGTAGCTCAGTGGTTCCCTGGTACTGTTTCCCAGGTACCAGGTCCTGGGCTTAATCCACGGTACCTCAAAAAATTCCAGCAGGAGTTTCATAGAAACTGAGAGAAGCTGATTCTAAAATTCATATGCAAATTGCAAAGGGCTTATGATCACCAAAACAACTTGAGAAAGAACAAAGTAGGAGGACAAACACTACCTGATTTCAGGTCTTAGTGCAAACTTATAGCAGGACGGTGTGGTATGGTGTAAAGATAAACAAATATCACAATAGAATGGAATTCAGAGTCCAAAAATAGACTCACTCTCACAGGGACAGCTGATTTTCAAGAAAAATGAAAGACAATTCAATGGAGAAACAATAGTCTCTTCAACAAATGGTGCTTGTGCAATTTAATATATATGCCAAAAAAATAAACTCTGACCCATACATATACAAAAATTACCTCAAAATGGATCATAGACCTAAATGCGTAACCTAAAACTATAAAACTTTTAGAAGACATGGAATATTTTGTGACCTTGGGTCAAGCAAAGAGTTACTCAATATGACACCAATAGCATTATCAATAAAAGAAAATACTGATAAACTTGAAAACCTCTGCTCTTTGAAAGACAGTGTTAAGAAAATAAAAAGACAGGCCACAGACTGGGAGAAAATTCTTGTAAAGGATTTATATGCAGAATATAATAAAGAACTCTCAAAATTCAACAAGAAAACAACCAAATTTTTAAAATGACAAAAGATTTGAACAAACACTTCACCAATAAAGACATACAGATGGCAAAAAAAAAAAAAAGAAAAAAGAAAGAAAAAAGCAGATGAAAAGATGACCTACATCAGTAGTCTTTATGGAAATGCAAATTAAAACCACAATTGATACCACTGCACACCTATTAGAATGGCTAAAATTAAAAATACTGAAATAGCAAGTGTTGGAGAGGATGTAGAAGAAATGGAACTTTTAAACACTGATAGTGGAAATGTAAAATAGTACAACCACTATGAAAAATAGTTTGGCAGTTTCTAAAAGTAGTGAAACATTACCTACTGTTTTAGTTTACCAAAGGGCTGCCAATGCAAAGTGCCAGAAATGTGCTGGCTTTTATAAAGGGTACTTATTTGCGGTAAAAGCTTACAGTTCCAAGGCCATGAACTATCCAAAATCAAGGCATCAGCAGAGATGCTTTCTCACCAAAGTCAGCTACTGCTGATCCCTCCCAGCCTGTTGCCACATGGTGAAGCAAGATGGCCTCGGATCTCTGCGGAGCTTTCTGCCTTCCCTTCCAGAATCTATCATCTTTTGGAGCTCAGCTTTGAGCAACCAGGCATAAGGCTGGTCTCCTCTTCAACTGCTATATGTGCCCAACCTCTTGGGGGCCCCATGCTTAAGCAATCCTCTCTCTCACACTACAGAATCAAAAATATGCTGGCTCCCTTT
Organism: Tolypeutes matacus; assembly: GCA_026826555.1. Classification (NCBI taxonomy): domain Eukaryota; kingdom Metazoa; phylum Chordata; class Mammalia; order Cingulata; family Chlamyphoridae; genus Tolypeutes; species Tolypeutes matacus. The sequence continues at coordinate 2,268,595 of JAKSZT010054400.1, forward strand.
TTTCCTCTGGCTAGGTGAGTGTCCAGACCCAGCAAAGGGTGAAGACTCAACCTGAGTCAGACCTCACCGGCCTAGTCCAATGGAAAGCCCTAAATTGATCTTATCATGGAATCTAACCAAAGTCCCCTCAGCTGAATTCAACACAATCAAAGGGTATCACATCCAGAGGAAAACATTAGTTCACAAACTCTCTTTTTGCAATTCATAAAATAATCTCAGCCATCCCGCTCCTAGGTATTTAACAATGAGAAGTGAAAGTACATAGCAGCTGTATTTGTAATAGCCCAAAACTGGAAACAACCCAAATGCCCATCAAAAGGGGAAATGATAAACTGTGAGCTAGCCATGCAGTAGACTACTACTCACCAGTAAAAAAGAATGAACTATGGTTACATGCGGCAAGATGACTCAATCTCAAAATAGTTAAACTGACTGAAAGAAGCCAGAAAAGAGTACAGACTGTATAATCCCATCCATATCAAATTCTAGAAATGCAAACTTATCTATAGCAACAGAAAGCAAATCAGTATTGCCTGCAGATGAGGGCAGGGGGCGCGGAATGGAGAGTTTATGGAGGTGCAGGAGGAAACCTGGGGGTGATAGATAAGCTGAGGATCTTAATTGTGGAAACAGTTTGATGGGCACACGCATATGTCAAAATGTATCATTTGTGTGCACTTTTAGTTTACTGTATGTGATTCCTACCTCAAAGCAGTTTTTTAAAAAACCTACCTTTTAGTAATACCAAAAACTTCATTTACCAGTAAATTCCCAGAAAAAACATATATGGTAATGTATAATAAATAAGCTGTTAAGTTTTAGTGTTAAAACTTGTACATTTCTCTTGACCCACACTTCCCAGTTGGGACAAAGGGGATGATTCCAATAGAGGAGGATAGAGGGAGGAGGGAAAGAAGAAAGGAGGGAAAAAAAAAAAACAAAAACTAAGGGGTGCAGTCCTAAAATCGGCAATTTGAAAAATCTCCCCATTCAATCCTTATTTACACTAAAGCTTAAGACTAGACCAGTAGTAGAGCCAGACACTAAACAAGCAATATGACTGTGTAGCAGGAATGGCTAACCCAGCCCCGGGGAGTCAGAACAGGCATCCGAGTCAAGACTGGAAGATGAGTAGGGGTTCAACAAACTAAGGAGGAGGGAGGGGCAGCACAGAACAGGGAAAGGGGAGCAAAAGAGCACCCCAGGCCAGGACACATCACCCACACTCGGAGGAGATGGGAAAGGGTTCTGACTTTGAAGAACTCAAAGGCCAATAGGACTGGAACATTGGGGGGTGGGAAACGACACACAATGAATTTAGAGAGAGCAGACCCAAATGCTAGAGGAACTTGTAAGCCATGGAATGGATTTAGAATTTTATCCTAGGAGAAATCAAGAGTCATGCAAGAATTTTAAACAAGGGAGTGACATGATTACATATGCATTTAAAAAAATAGGATTAGACCAAAACGACTAAGCATCTACACTCTCTTGTGGACAAATGCCTTTAAATGTTGTTGGGTTTTTATTTTGGTTTGTTTTTGTTTTTTTAGAAAAACCTCTAAGGAACTTCACCACCACATTTACGTGGCAGCTCACGTGAGAACTAGTTGGTTCTTTTCCAACTGAGTTCCGAGGAATGTGTTTTCCTTATCAAAACAAATTCCTGACCCCCCACCCCCCACCCACAGAGTCACCCTTGAGTCTCATTCTGAAACTCTCATTTCCCCTAATCTCATCTGAGAAAGATTACACTGTCTAAGGAAACCTTAAAGAGTGAAGCCAGAATGGAAGCAGGGTCACTCAGGCAGGAATTCAAGAACGGCTACGACCTTGCATGGATAAACAGGTTTCCGTGGCTCACACTCACCAAAGCTGGCCTGCTGCAGACGACGCCGTGAATCTCCAAGTAGCTGAAGGTTAACTCGAGCTGCAGTTGGAAGGGGAAGAGAAGAAGGGGGAAAGAGACCTGTAATGAGGGTTTTAAAACATATAATTCAAGGTATTTTTTTTAAAATGCTACAATTACAGACAGTCCAAGAGCAAATCAGATCCTGGGCAGCTTCAGAAGGCAGGCAGGTCTCATGTCTCCATTCATGAAGGAGATAAGATCTTGACTCATCATAAACACTTCCAGAAAAAGTATTATTCACTTTGCTAAAGGCATGAAAGGGAAGTGGCATGCCCAAGTTTTCAAGCTACAATCCGGGACCAGCCTAATTGAAAGTTTTTGTACTTCTACCCGGACATTTATTTGCTGAGAAATTAATGTATGGAGTAAACCATGTAAATATGCTTTTTTTCCTTTTTCATTCTAAATTTTACTTCAAAAAATCACATCAGGATGGAAGTAGTGTTTTCACTTCTTTCTAAACCTTTACTTGTGTTGTGTTCCGATCATTCACTGGAGATGATATTTCTTCCACTGTCTTCCATAAATATTTAGGAATTTTTAGGAACTGTGTTTAAATAAAACACAAAAGTACCCTCTCTCTGCACATAAATATATATATATATGCTTTACTAAGGGTCTCCTGCACTCTTCTTCTGTAATAAGCATTTCTTTATAAAATATCCTTAATCTCACATTTTTTTGCCCCCCAGTTTCACAGTCTTTCTTCCTGCTATGGCAACCAATCACAGGGCATGCAAGCCGAGACAAGTGGGAGGCTGGATTGAGTGGCTGGATTGAGTTAGCTTATTTTACCCTGCCACATTCAGCCTAGAAATGTAACGGCAAAAGACTCCATCCAGAAGCAAACCCACAAAGGACTTAGTTCTGCCCTCTGGAGGTATAGCCCACCATTATACATGGTGTGATAAGTCTTAGAGAAGAGAACTCCTGAATCCCAAAGCTAAATATCTGGGAGATATGGTGAGAATGACTGGAGGTAGGAAGAGGGTTCATTCTTCACTATTCTCTTGGTCAACTATTAGACACTTACGAAGGGTACTGTGTGTGAGCACCAGAAACAAAGAAAAATGAGATGTGTTCCTTGTCCTCCAAGAGTTAAATGTCACATTTCACACTGGTGGTACACATTTAAACATTTAGCGTAGAAACATTACCAAGATCTGTAGTTGGCTGGGTTTTGAAAAGTCATTTAAAGCAGGGAATTATTTTCCATAAATCATACATGCCTACCTTAATTGGTTTCCATTTAAAACATAAACACATTTCCATTCGCCAGCTTCTGATATAGTAGCGCCAGAGTCTTTGAGTTAAGCCCACTGGCTGGTCTACCAACAGTCTCTCCTCCATGAGCCTCGGCCATAATGCAAGGCATCCAGCGGCCACAGTGAAGACACTTGCAAAGCAATCGGAACGCATGCACTCTCTAGATTTTTATGCTCCTCCCCGCCATCTTGTTGTTTGGTTCTCAACAAGACAATGTTTTTTTTAGTTTATGAATATTTAACTTCTCGGATATTCTTTTTGCATTCATATTTCACTGCTATATGAAATATCTTTAGCTCAGTGATTTTGCTATTGCAATTACATCTGCTACAAACAGGTTGGGGAATGAACCACTGACCCTCGGTGGGCAAACCACCCAACTGGTGAGAGCAGGCGTGAACTGGCAGCCTGTGTTTCAGCCTCCCAGGGATGAAAAAGCTGCTGGTGGGGGCACCCGCCGGCATAATCAAGGATGGGGACAGGCGGCTCTGGTCATTTGGGCAGAGAGGGGGAAGCTGGGGTTCGAGTAAGATGGGGTTCCAGGGTACAGAGGGCTATCACTACGATAAACAACGTGCTGGGGACACCCACATGCCTCCTGGAGGGGCAAGAAGGCTTCCTGACCTTAGGCTGGTCCTGAAGAAAGACGTCCAGGTTATCAAGCAAAGAAGGGGTGGAAAAGGAATTCCAGACAGAGGAAAAAGACTTTTCAAAAGGATTAAAAGAACGAGGAAAAGGCAGAAACCGGAAGGAGTGGATGGCATTGGATCAGCAGTCAGTTAGGGGGTGACTGGCTGAGTTTGGGTTTAGAATCAGAATCCTGGATTTCTTTTTTAAAGGAGGTACCGGGACCTGGTACACGGGAAGCAGGTGCTCAACCACTGAGCTACATCGCTCCCCAATGAGAGTTGGTTTTCTCATTCGTTTGTTGTTTTTAGGAAGTACCGGGGATGGAACCCGGACCTTGCACATGGGAAGCAGGTGCTCAACCACTTGAGCTACACTGGCTCCCCCTGGATTAATTTTACCATGGGGAGGGCAGTCCCCAAGAGAGACCTACAGGCATCATAGTAAGGTCCCAGTCGATCTCTCTAATCTCGCCCATGGCTACTTTTTGTCAGCCCTTTCTTCCTTGTCCCCCTACCCCTCGGACCCTCCACTCTCCCTAGCCCACCTCAAAGGCAGTTTAAAGAACACACTGGATCAGGGTTACGGGCAGGTGGCGGGAAGACTAGTAAACAGGCTGGGACAGAGGAGAAAGACATGGAGTGCTGACAGACAGGCATTTTGAAGACAGAACCACAGATATTAATGATTGATTGGATAAGGGACAGGAATTAGCCCAGACTCACCGCCCTCCCTACCCCCAGCAGGGCAGACTCAACCCCACAGGCAACAGAGCAAGTACATCTAGAAGTGACTCTGACTCTCCTTCAGTAACTACCCCGATCCTGCTGACCTGCTGCACTCCACACCACAGCCTCCTCCACGCCCACGACCCCTGCTGGCTCCCCTTTCATCGTGCTAAACCTCCGGGAAGTGGCAGGTCCCTTCTCTGCCTGGTGGACGTCTGGGGCGCCTTCAGCCTCTCAGGGAAGCCTTCCCTCCCCTAACAATCACCCACGGCCACGCAAAGGCAGGGCCTTCTGGGGAGATGGCAACACTCTACTTCTCAATCTGGGTGTGACTGCAGAGGTATTTGCTTTGTGATTATTCACGGAGATACACGCTTCTGTTTCGTGCACTTGACTGCCTACAGGATACATCTCCCAACGAAAAGACTAGAGAAAATGTTAAACTGATCACTCCCCAAAGAAGAGAAATCTGTCAGAATCGGTGCCTGCCATACACTACCTGTTCTGAATATGATCGTTTCCCAGAAATTTATGTCACTGACACTGGTTTGGCTTCTCAACCGAGGCTACTCTGGCATATGAACACTTGCCTTCTCTATGGGGAAAGCCTGCAGGCAGGTCACTTTGCAAGAAAATTGGCCTTTTTTTATTTGCGATGCTGGCAATATCAGAAATCAGAACCAACGTCCCAACCGCCCCAGCAGCCGGATGTGTGAAGCTGTAAACATACCGTGGTGAGGCAGAAGCTGCCCGAGGGATCCCCTTCCAGGCCTTACTAGTCATTCAGGAACCTTCAGCGCAAGAGGCTGCTTGACTACTTTCTCAAGCAAATTTCCTCCTGCAGTTAATTTTTCACCTGTGGGATAATGCTTAATTCACTTCCTTTTATCCTGCCTTCAGGTATTTTAATGTCTTTTGGTCTGATTTCATTTACGTAATAATTGATTTTATTTAGAACACATTATAAACACAGAGATTCACTTTATATTATAAAAATGGGTGGAACCAAAAGACATTCCTCAGTAATCATATATATATATATATATACGTGCTAAACTGATAAAATTTAGCATATATGTATGATTACAACATAAAAGGGCAGCAGGTTCCCAAAACTTATAACTGGCAAACAGTGGGTTGGTACATTCCCAAAGTACAATAAAAATAAGGCAAATCATTAGATTGCAAGCCTTAAAAGGCCCATTTCATCTGTACATGTGAAAATATAGCACCATGTCAGCATATAGTAGGCATTCACAAAAGAAGGACTAAATACTCAATTTTAAGAAGCATGAAAGGACTAAAAATACCACACTAATGCCAAGTGCTAATAGGGAAACCTGTTGGGGGGTGGGTGGGGTGTATATGGGAACTCTGTACTTTCTCCATTACTTTTCTGTAAACCTACAACTTCTTAAAAAATAAAAAAATTAAAAAAAGGACTACAAAAAAGATCAAATAACACTGCAGCAGTGGTAGATCCAGTGATGCATCCCCCAAAAAAGCCATGTTCTTAATCATAATCCACACCCCTATAAGTATGGACTCATTGTAAACAAGTCCCCCTTACTACTGGAGTCCTTTAAAAGCAGAAGAAGCTCGGACAGTCAGAGAAGGCCACACGGGAAAAAGCCAGAAGTCAGTGGAAACCAAAGATCAGACACAAGGAGAGAGAAGCCACCATGTGATGGAGGCAGAAGTGCCAGCCAAGGCACCCCAAGCACCGTGACAAGCCAGCACCTGGACAGACAGACTCTGGGGAGAAGGCATTGCCCGGCTAACGCCTCAACCTGGGACCTCCAGCCTCTGAAACCATAAGCTGATAAATTCTTGATGGTTAAGCCAACCGACTGCGTAGTATTTGTCCCAGCAGACAAACACTGGCAAACTAAGACACAGCCTGGACACCGCAGTACAGGAAGACGGAAGGATGGAACGTGCGGCGCTGCCCCGTGTCCTCGGGTGCCTTCTCCCAACTTTCAGGCGCTTCCTGGGAGAGAAGGAGGGATACAGGGCTGTGCTAAGAGAGCTCTGGACATGTCGGCCTGAGTCGTGGGCTAGTACTCCACGAGTGGGCGCGGGTCACCTTGGAGCGTGTGGGCGTGGGCGCGGTGTGCCGGACGGAGGAAGCCAGTCGGCACTCACCTTGGTGGGGATCCGTGCGTTCACCAGGAAGGCTCGGCATGACGTGAGTGCCTGTAAGACAGAGGAGAGAGCATGAGGTGCTGAGGCCAGGTGGCTCCTCAGGAGCCCACGTGGCCTGGTTCCTGCGATGTAAGAACAGGTGAACCGGGACAGCTTCCTGGCCCCGGAGAATGAGTTTTACTCTAAATTGAATCAAGGCCCAGAGCGAGCAAGCCACTGTGAAATCAAATGAGCTGTCAGTCAGCAACCCAAAGGGCCATCCCTTTACTTCAGTGGAGTAAGCAAGACCAGTCTCTGCGATATTAAAACCCATAAATCTGATCTGCAGGCATGAGCTCCGCTCTATCAACAGCAGACTTAATGAAAAAGCCAAGTACGCATTTGTTCTTTCCAAATTACAATCACCATCCACAACTGCCCTCTTGCTTTCCTGCTCTGCCACTACCTGATAACATTTACATAATGCAGAGGCAGCAGTTCTTCCAAGAGATTGTCCTCAACGCTGCTTCTCAGCAGTGACACTCTCAGCCTGAGAGAGAACATTTGCAGAAGTTATGTTTTTGATACTCAGCTGAGACCGTATCTAGCCCGGGGTACTCCTTATGCTTATTAGGTCCCCATGCCAGCTGGCGCCCTCGTGAACATACAGAGGCCGGAAATAACTTGAACCCTAGAGCAGGGACACCCCCCACCCTCCCACCCCCGTCCACAACCCTCAATGTTTAAGGATGTCCACTCTACTCCCTGGTGGTCAGGGCAGGCCTGGGAGACTTTTGCAACAAAGAAAGGAGGCTCCAATGCCTCTCAAGTCCTGATGAGAAAAGAGCCCTTCTTATTTTCCAAAGATCTCCCTTCTCACTGAACCCATGTTTAGCAAATGGTACTATGTGCTCGACGAAGCATGCTGGATTTTAAGAAAACCTTAGATGGGAAACGGATGTGGCTCAAGAGGTTCGGCGTCCGTCTACCATATGGAGATACCGGGGTTAGATCCCCAGTACCTCCCGGTATAAAAAAAAAAAAAAAGAAAACTTTAGAAATCATAAATTAAGGGCAGTGAGGCCCCAAGTTGATAAAGGACTTGTGCAAGGTCATACAGACTCAACCCAGAGCTCAAACTGCTCGTCCATGGAAGCGGCTGTGGCTCAATCAGTAGGGCTCCCGTTTACCATATGGGAGGCCCCGGGTTCGGTTCCCGGGGCCTCCTGGTGAAGGCAGGCCCACCCGCACGGCGTGGTTAGCTGACCCAGCGAGCACAAGCAGCAAGGGGGGGATAAATGAATAAATAAATAAAATCTTTAAAAAAAAAAACAAAAAAACCGCTCGTCCACACACAGGTGGCCTGCTGTCCGCCACTCTCTCTCCCAGCCCCAAAAGAAACAGGGCATTTTCTAGAATATCTTTCTTTGACACATCATAGGTAGCCACTGTTTTTGACTAACTCATTTCAGGACTATTTATGAGACAGACGATAAAGGGAAATAACCTGATGCTGGCTGGAGAGTCTGATGAACAAGGCGGGAGGCAAAGGGAAAAGGCACGGCTCATTTCAAGACCCTCCATCCATAGACCTTCAGTCACGGCGATTCGCGGCACCAATTTCCACCTGGTGTCATTCTCCCTACTTGATTTTAGGGTTGGCATGCTCTAAAAGACTGTTAAAAGCAATTTCTAGTGTTGGTAGAGGGGTGATGTATGATAGTTTTGCACATTATGACTGATTGTTTTGTAAGCTCACCACTTCTCTAAAAAAATATATATACCTTTTTTTAAAAGTAATTTCTAAAAAGTATAGGCAACTGAAGATAGCTGTATTTGAATATTCTACATGCTGTGAACCAAACCACAGCTCTTTTCCCTAAGGAATGAACCTTTTCCTTACCAATCCCTGGTGTGGGGCAGGGTAGGATACAACAGGCAATAGAAAGAAGAGGGATGGGCTGGTTGTAAGCAGCAGAGCCAGACGAGTGAGCGGAGATCAAGACTAGTCCCACAGCAGCCAGTCTGGCTACATAATTTGCAGGGCCCTCATTCAAAAATGATTCAACAGAGCTTTAAACCAAGTTCAGGGCCCTTCCGAGCAGGATGCCCTGTGCCGTGAAGCCAGACCCTAGGATTTCTCGGGCATTCCCTATGTGCCACCCACGGGCTAACACCTCTGCATTCATCGTCATCCTCACTACCACCCTGTGTGGCTCGATGGTGAGAGCCCTCACTTTGGAGAGGAGTAAACAGACTTGGCCGAGGTCACCCAATCCCCAAGCCTGTGTTCTCAATCACTGGCTGCATTTATATGTCACCACCCATCCCTGCCTCCTTGTACTCTAGACCACCATGGAAGGCCGGCCAGGTTTGGGGTAGGAAGGGGTGGCCCAGAGCAGCCCGTGACTGGGGAAGGGCCCCCAAATCTCCCCGGCTCCAACAGTACCTTCCTTCACACTCAGTTTGTTTAAAAAGATTCTCTTTTAAAATCCAAGGATGCCCTGGAGGGTCAGTCAACTGCATTAGTGGATCCTTGACTAAGATGGCAGTCTCGTGGAATTAAGATGCCTTTTGGAAAACAGCAAAAGGTCATTTTGTGGCATGAGACACACAGGTTCAGTAGTGAGCATCAGGCAGGCAGAAGCAGCACAAGAGCACTAAAGAGGAATCGAGAGAGATGAAAGGGCCACGGAGACAGGCTTTGGCCTGCCTTGCCATTTGCTTGGGTCCAAGGGGCAGGCTGCCAACAAACGGGGTGAGGAGAGAAGGATGAACAATTCACCTTCCCAGTTCAGCCCCAGGCCGTGACTCTTCTTTCAAACACTAGCTCTCCCTCAAGGGAACAGAAAAGAGAAAAGCTTAGAGACCCTCTCATCTCTGCTTCTTCTCCTTTGCTATTCCATAACCCAGCACACGCTTCTTCTCTTCCAGAAATACCCTGTATGACACTCCCCGCAATCTTCCCAAGTGCACAAAACCCCTGCAGAGAGGTAAAATAATAGCCAGATTCTAAAAACTCACATGCAAGAAATGACCCAGTATCATCTGGTCAAAGACCTAAAACCCCCTCTTAGCCACCTGAGGACGGCGGGCTCGGGTGAAAGTCCTCACCTCCCAGAGCTGCCACTAGAAGCTGTGCCTCCCCACCCTCCCCTAGCTTTTCATTCCACCCTCAGATGAGCACCAAGGTTCAAGGTCAAAGGCCCAGATAGGACTTATAGCCTCTTCATATTCAGAAGAATATATGTAGCTGTGTGAACACTGCTTCAAAGGAAAATCAGCCCCACAAAATCCAAGGCCCTTTTACAACCATCTTTGTATTAGATTGGTGCAAAAGGAATTGCACTTTCGGACCGTGAATTTCAAATCATTATAACTATGCTCCAACACATCTTTGTTAATCAAAATGGGAACCATTACAATCAACACACTTTTGCCAATGAGAAATAAGTCGATTTATTCCTGTAGCATAAAAATCCGTGCTTCAGGATTCGACAAACTCTTGGAAAGCATTTTCTGCATCTTGCTCGTTGTGGAAGCATTTTCCCTGCAAAAAGTTGTCGAGATGCTTGAAGAAGTGGTAGTCGGCTGGCGAGAGGTCAGGTGACTGTGGCGGATGAGGCAAAACTTGGTAGCCCAATTCTTTCAACTTCTGAAGCCTTGCTGTGCAACGTGCGGTCGGGCGTCGTCGTGGAGAATTGGGTCCTTTCTGTTGACCAAAGCCGGCTGCAGGCGTTGCAGTTTTCGGTGCATCTCATCAATTTGCTGAGCACACTTCTCAGATGTCCTGGTTTCGCTGATCTAGTGGATCAGACTGGCAGCAGACCACCAAACAGTGACCAGGACCTGTTTTTTAGTGCAAGTTTGGCGTTGAGAAGTGCTTTGGAGATTCATCTCAGCTTCATCCAATGACTGAGCTGGTCATTGTCGTATCAAATTCACTTTTCACCGCATGTCACAATCCGATCGAGAAATGGTTCATTGTTGCACAGAATAAGAGAAGACGACACTTCAAAATGACGATTTTTTTTATTTTCGGTCAGCTCGTGAGGCACCCACTTATCGAGCTTTTTCACCTTTCCAATTTGCTTCAAATGCCAACCGACCATAGAATTGTCGATGTTGAGGTCTCTGGCAACTTTTCGTGTAGTTGTGAGAGGATCAGCTTCGATGATGCTCTCAATCAGTCGTTGTCACCTTTCCGTGGCCGGCCACTGCGCTCCTCATCTTCAAGGTTCTCGTCTCCTTTGCAAAACTTCATGAACCGCCACTGCACTGTGTGTCCATTAGCAGTTCCTGGGCCACTGCGTTGTTGTTGTTGCAAGTTGTCTCTACTGCTTTACAACTCATTTTGAACTCAAAAAAGAGAATCACTCAAATTTGCTTTTTGTCTAACATCATTTCCATAGTCCAAAATAAATATAAACAGCAAGTAATAAGTCATTAGCAAAAAAATATATAAAGCAAGAAATGCCCATTAAAATGATGTATAACATAACCACATTTATTTAAGAATGTATTCCAATGGCAAATGGCAAATTTCAACAACGCAAAACCGCAACTACTTTGGCACCAACCTAATAATAGCCAACACCCGCTGGTACACCGTTCTCGCCATACACAGGTTTGCACGGCTTACCTTGTTTAATCCACACAGCAACCTGATGTAGTAGGCAGTACTATTACCCCCATTTTAAAGTGAAGAAATAGAGGCACAGGAGGTTATGTAACTTGCCCAGGTCAACCACAAGCAGGTGGCAGAGCTGGGATTTGAACCCAGATGTTCTGACTCCAGAGGTTATGCTCTTAATTACCTATACCTACCCTCAAATTTCACCTTCCCAAGAACCAGAAGTTTTCCAAAACTCGGTAGAAAAGGGAAGTCATAGAACTGCAAAGTCAGAGAGAAGCAAAGGGGTAAATGGAACATCAGTAGCATGGAGAATGCTGGGACATCATACCCTTTAAGAAAGCTGACGAATCCCTTCTTATCTGTTTCTCTCTCTCTGATAGTCCCTCACTAGCTGTGCGCCTCTTTCTAGGAGTCTCCGTTTTATATCTTTCTGCCTCATTGTGTGTATCTCCTTGTATCTCTCTCCCTGCCCACACTCTTTAGACTCCCCTCCTCTGCTGTTGCTGTCACACCTCCCCCCTTCCTCCACCTCTCTCCAGCTCTGTTCCTTCCCTGGTACCCTCCCCTGCCATCACTGGGCCCTCCATCCCCCAGCGTTTTTCTCTATGCTAATCATGAGCTTGTATTTTATTTATGCCTACTGCAAAACCGTAGGCACCAATCACAGAAGAAACACTACGTTCTGGAAGAGTATTTTATTTGTGACATAGTCACAGAGGAACTTGAACAAAACATGAACTAAAAATGATGAGACCCCTTGTGACATTACTATGTTCTTATACAATGAGCACAAGGGTAATCAAGGGCTTATGGTGTGCCCTGTGTGAATCTAATTAATAAGTCTTAAGAACGAAACTCAAAACAACCAATATGTGGCAGCAATCCCTAGCACCAGGAGCAGGCTGACCTTCCCTTCCTTTTACAAGGCAAGGAAACAGAAAAAGGCAAGCAAGTCCTAGATTCACCTTTTGAGTAAATACCAATTCTTGACCATATGTAGATATATGAGGTTCTAATGCTCATTCTGACTTTACCTTGACAACAGAGCTCACAATCTGTGGCTCTGAGTGCCAACTTCCTTCTTTAAAAATATTTTCAAGACAATGTTATTACTTGGTTTCCTTAGGAAATCAGGCACTGGCCAAATAATTCGTCTGAAAAAGGGATACATCCATGAGGCACCCCAGGCTTTAAGGAAGCACAGAAAAGCCACTAACACTTTGTGCTGACCCGGAAAGGGTGTGGATTCCCAGGGAACAGGGACTGTTCTTGAAGAGTTGTGCGGAGATGGGGTAGAATGGGTCAAATCCTCCAAAGACGACCGGCTTCGTGTTTTCCAGAGTATGGCTTTATCTCGAAACAAGAATGAAACTGCAACCGCAAGTTTCTAGCAGAACTGTGCTTTTTGGTCTGTCAACTCAGATCGAGCCAACAAATGGGACCATGTTCATGCTGGGAATTCCAAGGAACTCAGGAAACTGCAACCGCAAGTTTCTAGCAGAACTGTGCTTTTGGGTCTGTCAACTCAGATTGAGCCAACAAATGGGACCATGTTCATGCTGGGAATCCTAAGGAACTCCGGCTCCCAGGTTTCCTGTTGGGAACTCAGATTGTACGGTGCACACTAATGCTAGCCGAATGAAGGAAAAACTACTAAAGCCACACACACGGGCAACTCTCTGATTTGCCAGGAAGAGTTTCCCGCTAACGAGCACCTCCCTGGCTCGAGGGATACCAAATATCTTTGCTTGAAGGGAGCCCACCCCTTGCCATTTGCACGGGCTTTCCCAGTTGTAGCACTAAAAATCCTGCCGCCCTGGCGAACCAGGACAATTGGTCACCACTCACGTGGGTGTGGCACCAGGCAAGCTTTAAGGGCTGCTGCTTTCTAGATGTACAAGCCCTGATGGAGCTACTTAACCTCAACTTTCTCTGCCCCAGTTTGCTCATTTGCAAAACAGGAAGAATATTCCTCTGAAGCGCTGTGACCGTCAGGAGGATTAAGTAAGATACAAAAGCAGACAAAGCCCCAGTCCAGCATCCAGCATGTACTTAGTCTTTGCTAAATGCCAGCTCTTATAGCTTCATAAATTTAAGTAATCGCATTCGAGATGCAGCTTCCCAAAGGAAGAGTAAGTGGTCATACGCACTGGATTTTTAAATAACCTTTGTCATCAAAACAAACAAGCAAACAACAAACCCACAAAGGATCCTGAGAAATCTCCTGCGCTGACATTTTCTGCTCATACATATTTTTGACCTTGAAGAAGACTTCATAAAGGCGGGGAGGGCGTCATCAGAGGGAGTGTATGTGCCTAGCAAGGAGCCTTAACCACAAAGGGCAAGCTAGAACTTTCCTCCCACCTCCCCAGGGACAACTGCCTTAGCATGCAAACTGCATTTTCAAACTCCACAATGAATCTCTCCTCCCCTTCATTGAAATGCAAGCAGCAGCCTGGTTCCCAGTGAGGCTCTTTGGTTCAACTTTTAACTTCAAATTTTCCCTTGGAAACGTTTATAAAAATCCTTCATACTGCTAAGACTCACAGCTTAGCAGAGAAGCCTCAGTTTTCTTATGGACACGATATATGACGAGTCAGCTACGGAACCCTCTCGTTGCACGCGGATTTAAAAACAAAAAACGACATAAATACCTGTTTCGCCGTCTTAAATAACACATTGCCTGAAGCCTGACGCTCCAGGGGCGAGCCATAAATTCATGCCACAGAGTTCACACTCGGTGGGCAGATTAGCAAAAGGGCCTTTCCTTGAAAACTGGGCTCCACGCACCAAACGTTCAACAGCCTTAGGCCCCTGAAGCACTTGGTAATGTGCAAGCAAAGAAAATGATGAATGCCACTTAATACCTGTGCCCTCTTCCAAACTCCCAGGTCCAAGCACATCGCAGACAAGGCTTCAGGCTTCATTAATCCAAGACACACTCAGGGGCGGGAGAGGCAGGTGGCAAAGACCATTATCACTAACCAGTGTGCAGAGTTCTGAGTGACAGATGCTAAGGGACGCGAGGAAGGTCACCCCAAAAGCTAGGGGGGGAGAGCCTCCCTGCTGGCTCCCAGGATCAGGACATCCTGCCGGCCACCCGCCGGTGCCCAGTGGCCTCCCCCGCCAACGCAGGGCACTCCACCCAAAGGAACACACGAGGATGCTTCGTTTCTGGCCCCGGCGCCCTTAAAAGCTGGACGGCCACCCTTGCAGCAGCTGTGTCTATGCCACTGTATTTAACTGGTGTGCTGGGACAAGGCAGCACAGGCTCGGCAAATTCTGGCCCGTGAGCCAAATCCCACCCCAATGCTTATTTTTGTAAAGTTTTATTGGGATGCATTTGTTTACGTCCCGTCTCTGGCTGTTTTCACTCTACAGCAAAGCTCACCGGTCTGCATGTGAGATTTTGTGGCTCACAAAACTCAAATATCTACCCTCTGGCCCTACACAAAAAAAGTGCGTTGAGCCCTGATCTAACTGATGGCTTAGAGAATGAACCCTGGGTCAGTGTGCCTGGGGATGAATCCCAGTTCAATTCACTAGTCAAGTCTGTGTGACTTGGGGTAAGTTACTTAAGCGTCTCTGTGCCTCAGTTTCCTCCTCATTAAAATGGGAGAGATAACAGTGCCTATTTCATGATGTTAACATTATCTGAAGTGCTTGGAAGAGTGCCTGCGTATAGGAAGTGCTATGCAGTGCTTGCTATAGTTATATATTATCAATTATTATACAATTATAAAACGCATGGATAATCATACATCATAATTGCAATATATTGTACATATTATAAATTACAGAAAATCGTAACATTCCACGAGAGCATTAAACTAATAGAGTTATCTGGATTTAGCCCAGGTTGGCCTCAAACTTGCCAAGTGACCTAACCATGAATAACTAACTCACAGTTTCTCTGGACCTTACTTTACCCAAACTTAAAATAAGAGGTTAGGGTCTCTAAGTTACCTTCTGACACTCCCATTCCATGACTTAGGTCCACCGTGGCCTTCTCCCAACTCCAGGATCCTCTACTCTTTGGTTTGTCAGGACTTGTAGGAATGGCAAGCACCCATTCCTCTCTGCCGGGAGGAATTCATCTCCTTTGGGGGACCTTCTCCCTCGAGAGACAGATGTTCCCTTACCACGGTAGCAGGCATGCCACATGAGAGTTCCGTTTTCTATTCTGATGTCTAGTTTCAAGGGAATACTTTGTACTCAAACACCTGTGTCAATTCACTTCTTTTCACCGGTTATTTCTCCAGTAGTGCAGAAATGGAATGTTTACACACAGCCTGTCAGATGCAATCACTTCATTCTCTCTGCAGCCGCATTAGTGCAAGTTGCAAAGCATTATCAAAGCAGGAAAGAAACGCCTCTTCTCCAACTTTTCCCCCACCGATGAGCATGTGGCTTCTTCAAAACATCAACGCTTTATGTCATTACATTTTGGATCCCCATTTCAAGGCGCCAGCTGATGCAAACTTCTGGGATGTGCCACACTGATTGCACCATAATGACATTTTTAAAGGCAGTGTGATGGTACGTTATTTTTCATTGACGGCACGCCAGGAGCCACACTCAGATATGAATGGACCCTCAAACTGGTGGCGTGACCACAATTTCTAGAGTGGGGCCACCTCTTAGGCAGGAGTGACGGAGGTCCGTGACGCGCTCACAGCGAAGCACCCATGGGTGGCAGAGGCACTGCCTGGCCCCCCTCTGTGCCGGCTCAGCGGTGAGCAGGAGGCTCAGCGGTCTGCATGCAGCATGGGTGGGAAAGACCTCTAGGCATCACTCTCATCGTTGGGTTTTGTGGTTGTTATTGCTGTTTTCTGACCACCCACCTAGAGCCCAACAGCCCTTTTTATTTTTTTTCAATTATTTAATTGTGCTAAAATAAACATAGCATAAAAATCATTTTAACCATTTTAAATGGACAATTCTTTGACAATAGTCCCTTGACAATACTATGCAAGTTTCATCACTATTGATATCCAGGCTATTTTCATCATCCCAAATCAAAACTCATACTCGTTTAGCAATAACTCTCCATTCCCCCCACCTCTGGTAACCACTATTCTGCTTTCAGTCTCTACGAATTGCTTATTCTAAGTATTTTATGTAAGAGAAATCATGTCCATTTGTGTCTGGCTTGTTTCATTCAACATGATGTCTTTAAAGTTCATCCATATTGTAGCTTGTTCAAGCACTTCATTTCTTTTTACGGCTAAAAAAAAATCATTTTTTATGGCTGAATAATATTCCATTGTATGGATGGATACATTACATTTTGTTTATTCTGTTGATGGACACGTGGGTTGCATCCAGTTCTTGGATATTGTGAAAAAATGCTTCAGTGAACACTGGTGTACAAATATCCAACCAAGTCCCTGCTTTCAGTTCTTTTGTGTATATGCCTAGCTAGGAGTGGAATTGTCAGGTCATAGGGTAATTCTGTATTTAATTTTCTGAGGAACCACCAAACTGTTTTTCATAATGGCTGTACCTTTTTACATTCCTACCAAAAATATATAAGGGTTCCTCTTTCTCATTCTTGCCAATACTTGTTATTTTCAGGGTTTTTGTTGTTGTTTTAACAGCCATCCTACAGGTGCAATTTTAATTTGCATTTCTCTCATGGCTAATCATGTTGAACATCTTTTCATATGCTTATTGGTCATTCAAATGCCTTCTTTGAGAAATGTTTATTCAAATCCTTGGCCCTTTATTTTTATTGGATTGTCCTTGTTGAGTTGTAGGAGTTCTTTATATATTCTGGATATTAAACTCTTATCAGATAGGGTTTCCAAGTATTCTCTCCCATCATCACTATGTTTTAAATGAACTGAAAAATGGTAGCGTCATGGTCGCCTACAGAGTACAAAAATCATACAGTATGACTATAATGGTCGTATCAACCCTATTTATAAGCCAAACTTCTGCTTCCCCAGCACAGGGCCGGCCAGCCTCTTTCTGAACATGTCCATAAGTGAGTCACTAGAAACCAATTTTATCTAAAAGTCACAGAGCTAAGGGATGGGCGTAGCCAATCCCTTCATTTTACAGCTGAGGAGACAGGCAAGGAAAGTTAAATGACGCATCTGACTCCATTAGGGCTCGCTCTTGGTTTCAAGCAAGAGAATTTTGAGCAAAAGAAAATGTATTTGAAGGAAGTGGTGTAGCTCTCATAATCAAAGAACAATCAGAGCTCAAGAGGGGGACAGAAGCCAAAGTAAGCACGGATTCAAGAAGCAGGAACTATGGGGAGCCCTACAGGCTGTCCCTCGGTATGAATGAATGTCAACGCTTTCCATCCTCGTGTGACCCCCTTTTCAAGAGTCCACACAGATCCCTTGAAGGGAAAAGCAAGCAGCAGTCACGGCCGAGTGACAAAGAACATCCAGAGGCAGAGGCAGAACCTGTGTTTGAATTCCCACTGAACCACCCGCTACTAGCATGGTGACCTCGGGCTTACAAGTTCCTTGGCCTCCCAAGCCTCCGTTTCCTCCCCTGCAAAAGAATGGAGACAAAGAGCATCACCTGAGATAAGATGCATGAGAGCCCAGAACAAAGCCTACCTCATGAAGGGGTCCCAACAACACAAGACCGTGGACAGCTGCCATGACGAAGATTCCTAACAACTAGCTAAACCGCAGCATTGCATCAAGAAACAAGTTTCACCTGTTACTGGAATTCTACTGCCGTGTTCCCTCCTCAACCATTTCAAATTCTCAGCCCAGTTTTTCCTGGCCTTAGCTCCTCATCTTCTCAAGGCAATGAGGCACAAATGTCACTCCCTTCCCTTCTGTCATATGAGAGTCTTCATCAAATGAAAAAAGACACACCTCTCTTTCCGTTTCTCAGAGAGAGGTTATGAAACATTCTCCCATTTTGCCAAAGGGTGATTACTGACTTAAGTTTCAGACTCTTATGTAAATAATCACATAGGGATTAAAAATATCCTTCATTGAATTCAGAAATAAGAAATAGAGAGCAAGAAAAGTTTTATTTTTGGTGTGATTATATCAAGCCATCCACGTTTGCACATAATTTATGGCAGTTTTTCAAACTGAGGGTTGCAACCCATCAATGCATGGTTAGATCAATGAAGTAGAGTTTATTGAGCATATACATGTATGCATATTAATACAACAGACTAAACTGGGCTGGGAAAGAAAATCAAATGCCTTGCAAGTACAAAACACAGGCACCGCTTCACGAAATTTGTTTCAGTGATATAAGAGCATTTCTAGTACAACTGCATGCAGGCGTGTATGTGTGTGTACTTCTCAAAATGATATGAAATGTATATCTTATTCCGGGTACAAGTTTTTCAAAGTTTGACAAACACCTTCTTGATAAACACTGTTCCGCAGCATACCATCTGTGAACGTGATCCATCACGGGGAGATAGCTGAAGTTGAGGCAGTGTGGCAGCATGGCAAAACTATGAGCTCTGGAGTCCAACGAACCTAGGAGAAATCCCTGCTTTGCCAGTTATGCAAACTGGGGGGGGGGGGTAATAGGCAGGTTACTTTAAATCTCCAGGCCATAGTTTTCTCACATCTAAGTTGAAGACAATAGATACCCTGGTGTAAGAGATGTCAAGTGCCTAAGTCTAGAGTAGATCCTGGAGACTACAGCCATGAAAGTGATCTGTAGGATAACACTCTGAGACCTGGAAAGACTGTGCAGACTTCCTAACTGGAGACAAAGCCAAGCCCAGGGGCCCACCTCCTGGTCTCAGCTTTGCTCAGACACATCATTTCCAAGAAGTAGCTTGAGTCAGCGCAAGGAGCAGGAAGATTATTCCCAAGGTAACTACAGCCCATCTAGGAATTAGGAGGGAATTTCCATTTCTCTGTGCTGGTGCCATGTAACCTGTAGGTGTAGAGGCTTTGAACCCAGACCATCTTGAATTCACTTGTCAACTCCTCCAATTTTCAACTACTTAACCTCTCTGCAACTCACTTTTCTGACCTGTAAGATGGGTATGACAACCTCCTCTGTGGGACAGTCGTGAAGATTAAATGGGACAACAGGTAAAAAGCCTAGCTCTGAGCCTGGCATTCTCCTGGACATTCAGCTTCATTCATGGGTGGTGCCAAAAGCCTGGCTCAAAATCAGCCTTTATGTGCCCCCACTCCACCCCCCACCTCCACCTCCAGGGAACAATGCAGAATCTCTCCACTTCAGCACCCTGGGTCTCGAAGATGTACTGATGTCAAAGTGCTCCAATTTCAAGCCTGATTCTACCACTCACGAGCTTGGGTGACCCTGGAAAAGGCTTCCCTGTGCCTCACTTTCCTCATCTAAAAAATAAGAGATCATAATACATACCTCGTTGGGGGTTGTCATGATGATTAAATAAGCTAGTACACATAAGGTGTTTAGAACAGTGTTTGGCAATTGTACGTGACAGGGAGATGTTAGCCTCATCGTCGTCCATCCTAGGAGACTTGATGACCAAGTGTCCTTCTCACTCTTTGACTGTCACCAACACTTGGTCATAGCCTGGACCTTGTTAATCTATTGCTTGACCACTGCACCACCTCTGGGATTTCTAATTCTGGCATCCCAGAATCCTCTAACCACAACCTTCTAATTTCTTCTCAAAATGATCCATGGGCCTAAGGTGTGGCATCACTTAGGAATGTGTTAAAAATGCAGAATCTGAGGCCAGCCCTGAATCAAAACCTGCATTGTAACAAGACCCCCTGATGCCTCACAGGAGCGTGCAAGGAAGCACCAGGTCTTCCTACTCAGCCCCCTCCACCAGCCATCATTTGCCACTGTGATACTGCCAGGTCACAGCTTAATCTACTCCTCCTTCTCCATCAGCCCTAGCTTCCCTAGCCTACCTCCATCCCACTGCAGTCATTTCTTCTCTGCCAGTCCCCTCAGTCTGCGTGTTCCTTATCCTTTCATGACCCCCACAGCGAAGAACCTCAGCTGCGAATGAACCCATCTACCCACTAGTCCATGTATGCAGTGGTGGCCGCCAAGCACAGCTGGAAAAATTGACCCAACCCAGGAAGCAGGATCCATTCCCTTCACCTGGGAAGACAACTTTGCCTCCTCCTTCTCAAAGAAAACAAATATCATCAGAGTGGAACCACCGGCATTCCACTCCAAATCACCTGTGCCTGCACCACAATGCATCCTTCCTCTTTCTGCAGTACTGGAGGGCAATGGCCATCCCTTCTCCTGGGCTTTGGGTTACATCCCATCCACTTTGACAGGAACCTTAGCCTATCAAATCCGCCATTTCTTCCAGATCCAAATACAAAACATACACAGAGATCTAATTCTAGAGCTATATCCCTGGATACTACACACCTCTTGTTAGCTCCCTTCTAAATCCTTCCTCCCTTGAGCCAACTTCGTAAAAGAGATATCAACACTTGGTTTCTTTATTTTCCTGCCTCAAATTCTACTACCACTCAAAATTGGCTTCTGCTCCTACAATGCACCTGAAATTGGTCCTGCTGAAATCCCAATCACTCTTTGTTGATAAATCCAGAGTATACTTTTCAGCTTTTTCTAACTAGATTTCTCCTCAGCGTTGGGCACAGCTGAATTTATCACAGCCCCTCATGCTTGAAACTCCCTTGTCCACAGTTTTCCCACCTGTCTCCCTGGTCACTCCTAATTGTAAGTCCATCTTCCCCTCCCTCCCTTCTCCTTTCCATTTTCCCCCATGACTTCAATCCATTCCACGTGATTCCTGTGATGATTTGGAGATATACGTACCCCAGAAAAACATGTTCTTAGCCATTCCTCTGGGTATGAACCTTTTGTAAGCAGGACCTTTTGATGAGGTATCTTCAATTAAGGTGTGAACCAACCCAATCAGCATAGGTCTTAATCCGATTACCGGAGACTTTTATAAGCAGAATGAAATTCAGAGAAAGCAAAAAGCTGAAGATCAGTGGAACTTGGGAAGTGAATGGAAGGGCTGGGAGAGGCCGCCATGGGCATTGCCATGTGCCAGAGGAGCCCAGGACCAAGGATCACCGGCAGCCAGCCCCAGACTGCCACAGTCTTCAGGAAGAAAGCATCACCTTGATGATGCCTTGATTTGGACTTTTTCCTCACCTCAAAACCCTGGGCCATTAAATTCCCATTGTTTAAGCCAACCCGTTGCTTGGTATTTGCTTAAGCAGCCAAGGAAAATGAAAACAACTCCCAAGTTCTTACATAGCCCAGACCTCTTTTGGATCATTGGATCTATTTACTAATATCCTACTAAGCATCTCCACTTGGATGTACCTCCTACTCTTACGTTCAGTATGTCCAAGACTAAACTCATGATGTTCTGAAATCTGCTCCTCCTCCAAGAGTTCCAGCTCAGCAATGAGCACAGCCATCTACAGTTTCTCATTCCAGAAATCTCACTCCCTATCTCAGTCGTTCTCCAAGTTCAATGCAGTCTACCTCCCTAAACATCTCTTAAATCCATTTACTTCTCTCCATCTCCACTGCCACCACTCTATTCCAAGCCACCATGGCCTTGCTCCTGGGCCACTTGCAAGAGGCTCTTAACAGCTCCACACTTGCCCCTCCAATCCATTGCCTGTACAGGACCTTAAGAGCGATCTTTCAAAAACCTGAACATTTTCATCCCACTCCTCTGGTTAAGCACTTCCGTGACCCTCACTGCAAAGCTCTCTCCTGCCCACTCCTCCCTATTCCAGCCACATGGGCCTTCTGTTGATCTTCCCAAGAGAAGGGCTCCTCCCGCACCCTCTGGTTCAAACGTCCTCCCCTCCTTCTTCCATTCTTTACCTTCACCTGGTTCACACCTGCTCATCCTCCTTCAGGTCCCAACCTAAAGACTTCTCCAAGGAAGTCCAAACTACATCAGGTCGCCTACAAGTTG
The DNA here is from genome assembly GCA_026826555.1 of Tolypeutes matacus. NCBI lineage: Eukaryota > Metazoa > Chordata > Mammalia > Cingulata > Chlamyphoridae > Tolypeutes > Tolypeutes matacus. The sequence goes on from JAKSZT010054400.1 coordinate 2,290,770, forward strand.
TACTTTTCCTTGGTAATATCAATTTTAATTATCAGTGGGATTATATATTTAATGTCTACCAGCCCTACTGGATCACAAGCTGCCTGGGAGCAGGGACCATATCTGTCCTAATGAAAGCTGTATTCCGCTAACACAAAGAAGATACTCAAATATATTGAATGAATGAATGCAACAAGTTTTACTGCTCTTCCCTGCTCCATTTCCAGCAGTGAAAAATCAGGGCTCCAGAAGGTAAAAAGTTGTGAATCTGGATTATAAAAATTCATTTCCGCCTGTTTTCTACTGCTGTGTACCATAAAATTGACACATCTTTTCTATTTAATAGCAATATCCTATAAGAAAAGTACCTGAAACACAGTTGTTTGCAGCTCACCTCAAGCCCCTTCAAAGAGATCTGCTAGCTAATTGCCAACTCACCTGCCAAAATGAAGAGAAATAAAATGAGAGAAGATAACCTGGTAGAGAAAAGGTGTAGAGGTGCCAGGTGCTGACATGCCCACCTTTCGCCGACTGTGTTCAAAGAACTTCCTCACTCACTAATTCACTACAGAAAGACGGGGTTTCAGCTCAAGTCACTGGCAGCTCCCGCAGGCTGGAAAGTCATTTATAGCAACGGCTGTGTGGTAACCAAAATCCACTTTAACAAAGAATTTAGAATATCCTACACCTTGATTTTACTCAGGATTGAGTTAACAGGGCAACTAAGTTAGATCCACAAAGTTAAACCATTTATAAAGGGTCATCAAGGTAATGACGAGACAGACTTTATACAAAATATAGAAACAATCATATACTAGGTTAGTGACAATGAACAGCTTAAACATAAGGGAATTCATCTTTTAAAATTGGGACTTACGTAAAGGGCACGCCAAAGACAGAAAACTTACTTTATAAAATAAAAACCTGGGTTGCTTTTTCCCTCCAAGCTGTGGGTAAATGAGATTTGCTATGCAGAGACGTGTTTTGTTCGGGGAACAGAGAAAAGCATTCCTCTATTAAAGAACTCCACCTGAGCGCTTTGCCAACTGGCTCAAGTTTCAAGATGTCATGTAAAAATAAAACGGTCGCCTGCATAGAGCATTGCTGGGAAAAGACCCCTTTCTGAGAAGGACTTTTCCAGAAGACAAAAATAACTGATGTACAGGGTTGCTGATAAACAGCGCCTAGTGATAAAAACCGGTTTTGGTCCAGTAGAGACAGCTTACCAGAATAGACAAGTCCACCATACTAATCGATACATATATCTTCTCCCAACTTTTAACCGCCCCGCCAATGCCAGCCAGTCAGAAGAACATTTCCTCTCCGTCTCCTGTGTTTGCCCCGGATGAGCTCCCCTTTCCATCCCCTCTGTGGAGCTCCTTCTACTTCCTGGATTGGATGCTGCCCAATTCATGAATCACTCGATAAAGCTGTGAGAGCCTAAACTGCCTGAAAAGTTTTTCTTTTATCAAAGATAAAAGAGCTTTTTCAGCCAAACCCACCCTTCATGGCACAATGGGGGGCAATGACAAGTTGTGAGGTTTAAGAACAACACTGACATTACAAGAGAAAATACCAGTCCAAGCAGCCTGTGCAGCTGTACCTCTTCCATGCAGCACCGGTGGGAACCAGCAAAATGTAAACTGATGCCACCGTTGTTGCAACATTTTCCGCCCATGCTTTCCCCCTCCCCTACCTTGCCCGAAATGGGGGGTGGGGGTGGGGGAGTAGCGTTTTTTAACAATTGTCTTTAAATATCTTTTGCAATTTTTTCATTCATGTGTTCATTCAACACGTAAATTATTAAGTGCCTACCTTGGGTTAGACACCAGGGGAAAAAAAGACACAAAACCCTGACTGCGAGCAACATATTCTACTGGGGGACAGTCTCATACACAAATAAATAAAACGTATGCCAGGTGGCAGCAGTGCTGTAGGGGAAAATATAGTAGGGAAAGGGAACAGAGAGTGTTGAGGGTGGGGTGGGGTAGCATCTGTAAACAGCTTGGTCAGACCTTATTATGAAGCTGAATTGAAAAAAGGCTAAGGGATGTCAGGCAATGAACCACGTGGACATCCCCTTGGGAATGCTCCAGGCAGAGAGAACAGCTGATACAAAGGTCCTGGGGCAAGAGCAGGCCTGCTGTATGGAAGCATAAGGAAGAGCCCGCAGTGGCTTGAAATGCTGGTGAGGTCAGATGGGCCATAAGCGTAGGAGAGGTGGGTGGCTGGGAAACAGGTGGGAGCTTACTGAAAGCACTTTGGCTTTTACTTGGAATGAGCTGGGAAGCTCTCCGAGGATATTCAGCCCAGGAGGGACGTGATCTGAAGCTTAATCGAGTTGTGCTGGCTGCTGTGTTGAGACAGTCTGAAATGAGGGTGAAAGGGCCAGAATGCAAGCAAGGAGCCCAGTCAGGGGGCAGTAATCCAGGGGGGTGATAACGTGGTTAGGACACAGCAGTCACGGGGGTAGAGGGATGAGGTCAGATTCTGGATATATTTTGATGTTAGAACCCAACTGGATTTGGTGATGGAAGTGGAGCTCAGAATATGAGGGAAGATGAGTTATTTGGCTAAAAGTACCAGTTCCATTTATACCCATGGAATAATTATATAACAATTCAATATGGCACATGATTAAGTGACTCCCCAATTGCTCAGGTAATAGGCTACTTGGTAAGGTAAGAAAATCTTTACGAAGAAGTACAACTTGAGCAAAGAACTGGCTCCAGGATTTTCTAAGGGTTCTTCCGAAGACTAGCAAATTCAGGGCAGGGTTGTTCTCGGCAGAGGGAAATGCTGACCTTTCAGCAAGAGTAGGACTGTCCTGTCCAGCCACCATCTTGGTGCTTTCCTTAATTTAAATGAACATTTGAAAATAATTATATAAAGCCAGAGATTTTATTTAATTCTGATGAACAACTTTGAGAAGGAGGGAGATGGAGTTGTTTCTGCATTTTCTGTTTCTCTAGAACAGTGCTGACCCAGAACTTTCTGGAAGGTTGGAAATGCCTCCATCTGTTGCTGTCCAATACACGAGCCACCAGGCACATGTGGCTCCTGAACACTTGAAATGTGATCACTGCAGTTGAGAAACTGAATTTGTTGGGTTTTCTTATTTTATTTTAACTGACTTAAAATAGCTACTTGTGGCTAGTGGCTACCATATTGGACGATATCACTCATAAAAAAAAAAATCACTGGACAGTAAAACATTCACGAATATACATTACCCTTTTTCCTCTTGAAATTTCATTATAAAATAAGGATAAGTACAAAACAAACTTGTAAACTTCGAAAATATACAACTTATTTTTTTAACTAGGGGCAGGGAGAAGGAGGGAATGGGGGGGTTGTTGCTTAATGGGTTTTAGGTATTTGGGGTGATCAAAGTTTTGGTAACGGATAGTAGTGACAGTAACACAACATTGTGAATGCAATTAATGCCACTGAACTGTGCACATAAAAATAGTTAAAATGGCCAATTATTTGTTACATACATGCTACCACAAGAAAAAATATTTTAAACAAATTCCATTTTATTGGCACATATTAATAACAATCCAACCAAAGTATACAAACACAATGGTGTTTGGTATAATCACATACTTGTGCATTCATCAATTTAATCATTATTAGAGCATTTTCATTACTCCAATAATAATGAAAAACAAAAAGCAAACTAAAACTCATCACTATTCAATCTCTCTATGCTTCCCCGGTCGTACACAGCTGCTATCCTGTTTCTGTCTCTCTAGTTTATTTGTATTTATATTTTGCATAGATGGAGTCAAGCAATATATAATACCTGTGTCTAGTTTCTTTCCCTTAGTATATTTCCTTTTTTTTTTTTTTTTTCTGGAAGATTATTAATATATTACTATATACTACCATCCATAGTTTGTTTTGGTTGTATTTTTTTAAAAAACTGAGCAAATGTATGTAAGTTTTAAAAGATGTTAATATCTGGCAAAAATACAACCTTATTTTTCATTGTGTCCTAGAATTACCTGCTAATTTCTTACTTTTGGCGTATATTCTTTGAATAGAAACAGTAACTGGCTTAATCGTAACAGTTTTTAAACACATTTTCTTAGATTATGCTTAAATATCTTACAGGCCATCATTCTTTCAGTGACATTCAAAATGAGATTTCCTCCCCTGATGCATATTCAATGCTAACATGTTAAATGTCACATAAAAATTTTTAAAAAGATAGAAGATTCTTATTATACTTGAACTCCCCTCCTGCTACAAGTTCAAAGCACTTTGTGGCATCGGTTATCCCATTTTAACTCCCAAGATCACAGCGAGTGAAAAGGCTGGTGTTAGCTGAGGAAATCAAGGCAGAGAAAGATTAATCACAGTCCATATCTACAGCTTAGTCAGAAGAAAAAGAGGAGGAATTAGGGAGATGTAAAAAAGAAAACTTGGGGAGGGGGGACCCTCCACGCAAATGCTTGCTTGCCAGATTCCAGTGGGCTAAGAGCCGGTCTCAGAAGCAAAACTGCCTACAAAGACTTGGTAGCAGGGTCTGCCCTTTGGGCCCCCGTTTCAAGCCTCCCATGTGTCCCAGCAATGGCTCTACAACTGCAAGGCGAAGAGCACAGAGTGGTGAGGTGGGACTCGACGAATGAGACCCTATCAGTATACCGGGATTCACTATATTCACCAGCAAACCCCACCAGACTCAAAGGACTGGACAACATTCTCAAATAATCTGCACACCTGAGGCCCAGAGGGTGAGCTTTCACTCCTCTTACGGATAACCTGAGACTCATCACTGAATCCCATGACCCAGCAGGTCAACAGGGCAACGCAGAGAGTTTAAAGCTGACTCTGGAGTCATTCCGTTAAAATCCTTCTTTATTTTGAGAATGAGGAACATTGTAATACTATTACCAAAAGCCCACATTTTTATTCACCTTACAAGCAAGCAAGGCTGCTTGTTCCCATGTTATATATCACGATAATCCGGTGCTAGAGGTCTTATATGCAGCCTTAAAGTTAAAAGGGACTGACCCTGCTTCCTTTTTACTATAATGTGTTGCTAGAAACTATAACATTAGAGGCTTATCCGTGTGTGTGTGTGTGTGTGTGTGTGTGTGTGTATAGACACTCACACAAACAGACAATTTTCTTCCATAGGAAAGAGAATAAAATTATAAAATTCGTGGTTACATCTCTGAACATTATTAAATCAGACCTAAGACCAAACAAAATCAGAAAAGCAAAAATACAAGAAATATAAACAAAAATAAAAAAATAATTTACAATTGTTTTTAAAAGTATGTTAGTTTCTATGAAATAAGCATGAATATACTAAAAACATTTTACCTGGGGCCTGTACAAGTACTACACATCACGTAGAAAATAAGTGAAACTGGAATTATATCATAAATCTAAACCAAAATGAATATGTTGGCTGTTTAATAAAAAATCCTTCTTTGCTTCTTAGAATTCAGAAGGACGTCTTTAGGATGACCTAGTTAGCCTGGTCTTTTAAAATGCAGTCTGCACAAGACTGAGCTGCTGGGTGCTGATTCTCAGCAAGTTTCCCTCTAGTGAGCAGAAACATTCAAACTTCCTGTGCTATACCTCAGAATGCTAGATAAAGGCAGGAGTTTTCTACAGGTCTCACCACGACAAGGAAGGTGCTGGCGGCAATAGCTTGTTGAGATGCTGAAGGAGAAGATGGGGGACTCTGCTCCCCTGTGGGTTACCCACCCAGAGAAGACTAGGGAACTCTGTTACATCACTCGGCATATTTTGAAGGCCACTACTAGAGAAAGATTTCAAAGCAATTTTTTAATTCCCCAAATTATAAGTTTTAATTGCAGCTTCAAGGTATGAGTCCAAAAATTCCCAATATTAATCCTGAAAATTTTGTTGGCTCAGACGTTAAGCACAGCCCGAGGGCCTTCATCTGAGTAACGCCTTTGAGAATAACGGAGGGGGTGTCATTACATTCAAAATGTCCTTCTGATAGCCTGGGAAGCCTTCATGGCAGGAAGACCGATTCTGACTCTTCCAGAGATACCCAGGAAAGAAAAGCACCCAGGAAGAGACGCGCTCGTCCAAAGCAGAGAACCTACAGAAATCAGAAAGGGCAGAGAGAACGGGCCCCAGGTGAGCACGGCGCCTTAAATGCCTGGCCTGACCGCTTTTCCCTGGAAAAGCTGGGAGGGCTCACCACGTGATTTACGGGGAGATTTAAATGTAAAGACAGAGAGGCATCGTGGCTAAGGACTTAAATGGAAGACTGTACAGGCATACCGTACGGATTCTGCAAGTCAGGCGGCTTCTGCATAAGGCACTGCTAGGCAGATCAGGGCAATGCTTCTCAAGACAGATGTGCCTACCCCTACCCCACCACTAGCTGGCTGTGGGCTCTTGGGCAAATTCCCTGATCTCCCTACGCCTCATATCCTCAGCTGGAAATGCATATAACAACAGTATCTACCTTCTATGAGAGCTGGGAAGGTTAAGGGAGAGGGTGGATGCAGAAGTGTTTTAGCACAGAGCCTACTGAACAATAAAGACAATAAATATTATTTGTCTAATGCCAAAAACAGTAATAGTGATAGTTCAAACAATAATAGTTGCTCTCTGAAAAAGAAATGAAAAGCATCCAAATTGGAAAGGAAGAAGTAGAACTTTCCCTATTTGCAGATGATATGGTCCTATATACAGAAAATCCTGAAAAATTCACAACAAAGCTCCTAGAGCTAATAAGTGAATTCAGCAAAGTGACAGGGTATAAGGTCAACACCCAAAAATCAGTAGTGTTTCTATATACAAGCAATGAGCAACTAGAAGAAGAAATCAAGGGGAAAGAGTCCATTCACAAAAGCAAATTAAAGAATCAAATACCTAGGAATAAATCTAACCAAGGATGGAAGGGACTTATACACAGAAAACTACAACTCATTGCTTAAAGAAATTAAGGAAGACCTAAATTAATGGAAGGCTATTCCATATTCATGGATTGGAAGCCTAAATATCATTAAGATGTCAGTACATGAGAAGCGGCTGTGGCTCAATCAGTGGGGCTCCCGTTTACCATATGGGACGCCCCGGGTTCGGTTCCCGGGGCCTCCTGGTGAGGGCAGGCCCGCCCGCACGGCGTGGTTGGCTGACCCAGCGAGCACGAGCAGCACGGGGGGGATAAATGAATAAATAAATAAAATCTTTAAAAAAAAAAAAAAAAAAAAAAAGATGTCAGTACAACCCAAAGCTATTTATAGATTCAATGTAATCCCAAACGAAATTCCAACAACCTTCTTTGCAGACATGGAAAAGCCAATCATCACATTTATATAGAAGGATAAGGGGTACCTAACAGCTAAAGCCATCTTGAAAAAGAATGAAGTCGGAGGACTCACATTTCCTGATCTTAAAATGTAAAACAAAGCATGTAATCAAAACAGCATGGAACTGTTACAAGGACAGACATATAGACCAATGGAATTGAACTGAGAACTCAGAAATCAACCCTTACTTATGGTCAACTGATTTCTGGGAAGAGTACCAAGTCCACTCCATTGAAGAATACACTCTTTAACAAATGGTGCTGGGAAAACTGGCTCTCCATTGGCACACACAAAAAAGAGGAGGACCCCTACTTCACACCACATACAAAGTCCAATTCAAAATGGATAAAAGACCTTAATATAACAGCTAGAACTACCAAACTCCTAGAAGAAAACGGAGGGGATCTTCTTCAGGACCTTGTGTTAGGCGATGGCTTCTTAGACTTTGCACTCGAAGTACAAGCAACAGAAGAAAAAAATAGATAAATGGGGCCTCATTCCAGCCTATTAGCCTCCCGGTAAAGGGCCTGTGGCTGCTGAGAGTCTTCTAATGTGTGGGCTGGGTCCCTACCTGGGCAGAAAACAGGAAGCCTAGACTTCTTAGTCAGCAGATGAAACTTGAACTGTGGTCCATATTACACCTGGGCTACCAGGGAAACCCAAGCATGTGTCCAGCCACAGACCCTGGCCTCACGTTCCGGACTGCTCAGGTAAACATCAAATGGTATCCTTTAGGATGCCTTCTCCCAACACCCAGGTCACAATCGTTCTTCCTTTTCCAAATTGTGAATAAAGGAGAGAAGAAGGAGGATAATTTTGAAATCTGCTATAAATCAGGCACTTTACCATAACTCATTGAACCCTGTGGGGAAGGTACCATTATCCACACTTCAAAGAGGAAGCCAAGACTCAAGAGTTTTAACTTAACTTGCCTCAAAGACACTGACAGGGTTAGAATTTGAACCCACTTCTATCCAGTTCCAAAGGCACAGTCCATACAACACCGTCACGCACTGAGCCTTGTCCTAGTAATGCTTCTATCGACACCCAAACTAGAGCCACTGGAACTTGTATCTTGGTTACCTTATTTACTCATAAAAGTTCTCTCATGTCAAGCAATAATTTCTGTGCACCTTCAAGAGCCTGTCTGAGCCACACTTGACTAAGCACAGTGTTAGGCATAAAGGAAGTGGAGCTTGATCTACATCTTCTCAAAACCAGAATGCAACAAGCCTGCGTCTACTGCTTTTGACTATCACACAAACAGGCATTGTTAACATCAAGCTCTCAAAAACAAACCTCCTTCTGCTCAATAACAAGCTAATCGGTAATTAAAAGATGCACTGGTCCATCATCTTAAGCACTTCTGATTAAGAAAAGGACTATTAGCTCAGATCAAGGACACAAGTGACACTCCACTGGGATAAAGGAATAAGCATTACTTTAATATGAACCCTGATTGTCTATTCTTGAACTTTCATGACTGAAGATGTACCTGTGCCATTAGTCATCAAAAGGCGCATGAGGACTGTGAATTCTGAACACAAATAAATGAATTATCCCTAGTTGAGAGCTCTTGGAGGAACAGGTCTTGGGCATGAATATCATTAGGTCTCAAAATAAGTGCTAAGTTCCACCCATAGCAGGAAAATATTATAATTATCTTGTTCATTAATTTTTCAAATAGCTCTTTAACCCAGTCATTCCTCAGCTTCTTCTTTTGCAGTAATCCAATATTAGAAGACACGGCCCCTTTTCTGAATGCTTGGAAAGTGAAATCCACTCTCCCCCAACATTCTTAAATCATCCGAATTTGGCATTAAACAACATCAAAATTAAATGATAATCCAGGAAAAGGTATATGTGCTTCACCCCCCATATACACACATAGCTATTTGAATAAAAGGAGATAAACCAAAATTTATTTCAAATTTGTGTATCTGTTTGAAGTTTAGCTGCCTAAATCTAAGTGCTTAAAATTAAGATTTCACATTTCATGGATGCTCCAGGAAAATTAAAAGCTAAGTGAGGGAAAGACTAAAAATCCATTAGGTGGAAAAAAAAGAGAAGACGACCCAGGTAATAAAATATACTGGAGAAAATCCATACATCAAACCACCTTTTACCCAGACAAGCAGTACTTCTCTGAGCAGCCCTGTGAGTAGCATGCTACTACAGGACTGAAATCTCCAGTGCCTCAAAAACTGATCTCTGGGACAGGACTGACAGATTGAGAGTTCTTTTGCAATTCCATGAGTGGTAGTGCATGGCCTTAATTGGTGGAGCGACTTGCCTGGCTAATTCCCGTAAAGAATGAGACTCCGGCATGCTAAGTAGTTACACGACCCCCAACCACGGGGAGTCCTTATACTTTCGATGTAACTTTTCTGTAGGCTAAAAGCTCTTTAAAAATAAAATTTATTATACATATATTTTTAAGAACTGACCTGTGGAAAGCAATCCAAGTGTCCATTGACTGATGGATGGATACATGAAATGTGGTATAAACATACAATGCAATATTCTCTGGCCATAAAAAGGAATGACATTCTCACATATGCGATGGCACAGATGAACCTTGAAGACATCATGCTGAGTGAAAATGAGCCACACACAGAAAGGCAAATTTTGTATGATTTCACTGATATGAAATATCAAGAATATGCAAATTCAGGGGCAGAAAGTAGATTACAGGTTACCAGGGGCAGGGTGGGGTGGGGAGGGGGAGTTTTTACTTAAAGGGTACAGAGTTTCTGTTTGGGGGCATAGAAAAGGTTTGGTGACCGATGGTGTCGCTGAGAGCACAAAGCTGTGAATGTAATTAACACCAGCGAACTGTATACTTGGGAAAGTGGATATGACGGGAAATTTTATTTTGTGTATATATTACTGCAACGAATTTTTTAATGACGCTTCTACACTGCCCTGTGATGAGCCAATGCCTCTGAGATAACCAGTGGTGAAGGTGCAAGTAAAGACCATCCTTTCGTTGGCAGCTGCAGCCACAACTTTCTTCACTTTCCCTCTGCTCCTTTAGAGTCATTGTCTGCTCCAGCCCACCTTCCAGAAGTTCTCCATTCCTATTGAGTGCTTGTCCCCCCAGGTCTCTATGCTGCCCTTCACCAGAGCCACCAGGATTTCTGCTCCACCCCCCAGGCTGAAGACACCCTCTTGAGTGGTTTAGCCAATCTGCCTGCAAGCCCCCTTGGCAGGCATCATGTACCAGCACTTCACCCTCTTTGACGGTTTAACCAAGAAGCACGTGTTTTTGTGGAGATGTGAATATACACATTTGGTAAGAGAAGCTAGAATCGCTGAGCTAAGGGGAACTCCAAGTTATCGCAGTTCTTTGGAATACTTAACTGTGGATGTGCCCGCACACCCTTTCCTGGACTGTGTGCTCCTTGAGGGCAGGACCACGTCTTTAATCTTCTTTGGCTTGGCGTCTCACCTCACCACAGAAGCCTGCTGAACGACAGCCTCTGGAATGAAGTCTCTCACCAGCCTCTCTCCTGAGCCAGGGACCCAATGGCTTAAACCAAATGGCTCCACGTGGTAGAGAAAACATTGGACTGGAAGTCAGCAGACTTGAGTTCTAATCTCAACCCTGCCATTAACTAGCGATTCGATATCAGAAAACCGCTCAGCCTCTCTGAGCTGTTTGCTCAGCTCTGCAGGAGTGAACAGCGTCCCTGAGGCTCCATTATTCTAGGGTTGTAGGTTGAGGAAGAACTTCCTGACAGGGAAGGGTACTAAAACAAAAGAAGAACTAAGCTGCCACAAGTTATGTGACAACACCTCAAGATTTAAATACAATATTTACTTATTTTTCCAGGATGGCTCTGGGTCTGGTGCATTAGGGAGCAAGGTTTATGGGTGACCTCTTTCGGTTCAGTAAGTTCATAACAAGTGAGGACTTCTGAAAACCGTGTGATAATTCTATTAAGATTCATGTGTTGTCTATTAGGTTATATCATATAAAATTAAAAAGTAGACAGTCTTTAGAAAAAAAATATCAGACCATTTTAAATTTTCCTGGAAAGAAATAGAGCAAAGCCCACCAGGCAACACCATCAAAATTAACCTGTTCTGCTCTTTCACTGGGAGCCCACGTGTCCTGAAGGGGATGATTCGCACATAAGGAGAAGCTTCAGTGTTATCCCTTCATCAAGCAATACGGACGGAAGGATAATGAGCGCCAATAGCTACAGCCATCTTGAAAAAGAAGAATGAAGTTGGAGGACTCACTTCAGGAAAGGCTAACAGAAGACTCGGGGTGGAGGGCGAGGCACAGAATCTGCTACTTGTGGAAGTCCTGCCCATTTCCATTAATTCTCACAGAGGTCAACAGGAGAACTCAGCACACAGCTCCGTGGACAACAGGTTTCATCGCCCGGCTGGAAACTTCACCAGCCCACTTGTTCGTGTTTTACCTGTACAGGAGGACAAATGCTGGTTTCTTATTTCCTCCATCCTCTAGGTAAAATTATCATCTAGAGCAGCCACTGCAGAGTATCAGTAAAAAGGGTTATTTACTAAGGCTCAATAGATGATCCATGTCGAAAGTACAGAGCAATGGATGAGTTTGCATTAAATAGGATCCCCAAACAAAAACATAAATGGACTTTCTATTTTTTAACAGGGAAAGTAAATGAAAGCAAAATGGCAAACTCCCTCACCTTATCTCATTTGCCACCAAAATAACGTGTTCTTCAGTTAACAATCTTTATTCACAGCCATTCTGACCAAGGACTGGCCACAAGGGTCCATTTAAAATGCTTGCTTTTAGCTTGGATTTTTTTTTCTTTTTTAATTTAAAAAACTTCCCCCAACCCAAAGAAGCCAATGAGCCTAGAGCAAGACGCTCCTAAATCTTCCCTGATACTGCACGTTTATCACAGTCGATACCTTTCTTCGCAATGTATAAAACTTCTTTGCTCTGTTATTCAAGCAGTGTTGACTCTTGTTTCCACATCCTCCACCTTCCCCTGGCGAGCTCCTCGCCCCATGCCTGCCCCACCAATACATATTTTTAAGGCAAAGGACTTGCGCGGCTACCGCACAGAAACATGTCCACACATCCATACTGACATAAGTCACCTGGGAGAGCACCTGGTCCCATCTGAGATTTTAATTTGCACTTAATATGATGTGCTGATAAATTTAAACAAAAGAACAGAATGAGATAAAAGAGAGAATGAAGGGGTAATTTTTTAAAGTGATAAGATACCTTGGGAAATGCAATTAGATACACCTTACCATAAATAATCTGAAAGCTACCAATAATCAGATTATAGTTTATGATTAAAGTAAACAATCCTTGATGTATTTCCCCCGGATTATTTTTCTCTGCTAAGACAAAAGGAAATAAATCTGTAAACAGTAAGACACTTCCAGATAGGCAGCGCTCATTTGCTGGAATAATTTATCTTGTCACAACCCAAAAAAGCACCTGTTTGTGTGTTATGGTTTACTTTAAGTTCACTTGTTTTTCCATTAATTCTACAGTTTTTATTATTTTTTTTTTCATTAGGCCTTACTGGTGTGATTAACAGAATTCTGACTTTGCCATTCACCAGTTTTGTGGTGTTGGGCAGATCCTTTGATCTCTCTGTGCCCCAGTCTCCCTTCTATGAAATGGAGTGTAATTATGTAATTATAGTCTCCTACAGCTATTATGAAGCTTAAATGAGTTAATGGCATAGTACTTTGTGCTGGACACTGTGTCATCACCATAACCATCATTATTACTGCTGGGAAGATGAAAATGCCACAGTGGACACAGCTCCGTTTCAAAGGGAAACTAACTACCACGCATCTCTGTGAATACACGTGTATAAACACTGGATAATGACAGAGGGACAGATAGATGGACACATGATAGAGGAAGGAAAATGCAAATGTAGGATCTAGGGCGTGTATGTGGCTGTTCACTTTAACATCCTTCCAAGTTTTCTGCATGTTGAGAAATTTCATCATCAAATGGTGGAATAAGGGGGAACAAATATGTGAAAAAGAAAGGGAAATTAGCATGAAAGATTGGCCACCTCCCCTCCCTCAAAAAGTATTATTTATGTATCAGGGACAACGACAGCAACAACCACCACCATGATCTTTATAGAAATCTCACCTACTATCTTCTATCATTTTGATTTTAAGTCTTACAACAACCCTGGAAGGAAGCTTCTCCAAGGGTCACTGCCACTTCGGAAATGCAAAAACAGGGTCAGACCGAAAGGATCCCACAGCTGATAAGTGGCATCACAGAGAATGAAATGTGGTTCTACTGCATCCTTCCCACTGCAAATAATTAAATCATTTGCTCAGTGCCTCTCTCCAGGCACAAAGCCACCCTCTTTTTCATCATTGTACCCCCAGTATCACAGTGGCTGTCACACAACAGGCATACAAAGATGGATGGATGGAGAGCAGGGAGGGAGGGATATTTGGAACATTAGTTTTTGTTTTATGCACTAGATCCAAACTATCCACCACAGTGATTGTAAAGAGAAGTACGTTTTGTTTCGTGGGGTTTTTTTGTGTTTTTTTGTTTTGTTTTGTTCTGTTTTTATTTTACCGTGAGGTCCCAGGGATCAAACCCAGGTCCCTCCATATGGGAGACGGGTGCCCAACCATTTGAGCCACATCCGCCCCCCAGAAGCACGTTTTTATTAAAATTGCCTAAACTTTTTATGATTATCAAGGTAATACCTACTTCTTATAGGCAACTAAATTACTGCTTATCAAAGGAAACTACATTAGTATGTTTCCTACATTTGGATACTAGCAGTCAATTTCTACCACGAGAGAAACTTGCTGAGATTTTCCAAGTGTTATCTATGCTATGACATACATTTGGATGAAAAGTGAAACTTTCAGTCATACAGATCTGAGCCATCCCTTGGAGTCAGTCCAGGCAGAAGCCAGCAGGGTGGTGAGATGTTTGCAAAAGACATTAAAGGAGAAATAGCTGACGGAACTAGGTCTACTTAGCATATAGGAGAAAAACCATAGGAACGGCATGGAAACAGTCTTCAAATATTGGCAGGGCTGCCTTTTTTCTATGAGACAACTAGGATCAATGTACAGAAATGACAGGAAAGAACATTTTAACTGGCTATAAAGAAAACAGCAAGATCAACTAGAGTGGTAGAAAGAAATGAACTCTTTTATGAGGCAGGGCTCTTACCAGGAATATGGTACACATGACTAGAGGACTTAACTAGAAGGCTTCTCAAGTCCTGTCCAACTCTAACACACTGCCATGCTAGACTGCCAAATACAGCTTTGGGGTGGGCATCACATGACCGGGGGTGGCAATAGATGGCCCGTGTAGCAAACCACCACATTTCATGGAGTCACACACACATACACACACCCCTACCTAAGAGGATCACACATATTTCAAAAGTTGGAAGTATGTAGCAAAAACCCATTTCAAACTCCGTTACTGAGCTCCTCACAGTTTTGAAGAAGGAGGTGGAGACTAGGGAATAACCTTTTGGTTCACGTTGCAACATCCAAAACTAAAAGGCTGCATGATGTAGAAGACAAATCACTAGGCTTGGCATCCTAGGCGTAAATTCCACTCTCAAGTCTACCCTTAGCAGCTGGGCGACCTTGGGCATGCCGTTGCACCTCTGTAGATGACAGTTTCCTCACTATGAAGTGAGGAAGGTATGCTTGTGGCTTTTAAAGTCATTTTCTAACCTGTACTTCTCGAACTGCAATAGCCCTTGCAGCTCTGTCCACTATGGCAGCCACTAGCCACGTGGGGCTTACTGAGCCCTTGACGTATGGTTAGAGCAACTGAGGAATTTTTTATTTAAGTATAGTGTTAAATTATATGTCATTGTAATTCATTTATTGAAGTTAAGCCACCACATTGGGCTAGTGGCTACCATATTGCATGGTAAGGTTGTAGAGCAGGGGTCCTTAACCTTTTTTGTTCCATGGACCCCTTTGCCAGCCAGGTGAAAACCACAGAACCTTGACTAAGTCCACACTAAACTATGTATTATTTAATAAACATATCACACCCTCACCAACTGAATTTCAATTCAAGCTCAGGGATCAAGAGAACCCCTGTTCTATTGACTCCTGACAAGGCTGTTGAATGAGGAGAGTCCAGATCAGCCTCCACCCATGGCCTTCTAGAAGAACTCAGTATCCTGAGAAGGAAGAGAGCTGAAAGTCTGAGGCCCCACAACAGACTGCCCTTAGGGCTCCTGCCAGCTCATCAGCAATCCCATAGTCGGGAAGTCTAGCAGCCTTTATCCTTTGAGCGCCCAGGGGAAGGCTCCGCCTTCTAGCGTGGCAGTGTAACTGTCAGCGTTCTCGGAAAACATGCCCTGTGGAGAGCAATGCCTATGGGAAATCACCGCCTGCCAATCCCAACACGAGGACAGCATCAGTGAGAAATAACCTCTAAATCCATCAAATATCTCTTATAAAGTACACCGTCAGATGTATTTTAGTTTTCAAATCAGATTATACAACTAACACTAAACACTCTCTCTCAAGTTTGAAAACACACAAATATTAAAAGCCAGAAAATGCAAACTTTTTAAAGAGGTAATTTCTTTAAAAATGTAGCGGGGTCTTAAAATACTCCCATTTTAAATATTACCAGACAATGTTAACATTGTTCATTCCAGAGGTTTAAGACAGGCCTGGAGATAAATCTGCTACCCTATATTATTAATATCAATTTTCTAGCACTTGAGAACTAGACCTCAAAGTAGCAAATGGGAAAGAACAGTGAGCTGCCTAATCACAAAGACTGATTTTAGGAAGACGCTGGTAATCTATCTAAGATATTATTATTATTATTATTATTGCAATACTCTAGTTTCGCAATATTTTAGAATTGCGTATGTGTGTTTTTTTAAACTAGGCAATGGCAACCACAACAAAATCTTACAAATGATAAGCCAACCATCTACTTAGCAACTGAGTGAAATGCTTCCAAGGGCAAAATGCACCATCACTGCCTAGTCTCACACAGCAAGTTCTGCTCTGCAGAAAATTCAGATGTCTGCTTGCTGAATCTCAATTCCCCAACTGCATTCTGCTGATACTGCATACTGCTGGTAATTGCCATGGATCCCACATCCAGAGACGTAGGCAGACAAAGTCTTCAGAGCTGCTCCCACACCGGCATTAGCTTGTCTGCCCTGCTTAATTGGCTCTGATCACCAGGCAGACACTGCACTCATTGCCTTTTTCTTTTCTCATGCTGACTCAAGTATTCCCAACATCATTATTCATGCTTCATAGTGGCAAGAATAAAAAACACGGATACTCAGCTCCAGTAAGGATTCCATTTTAGAATTTGGAGAAAAGCAGCAGTCAACTAACTTCCGATCTGACTCAAGTCTTACATTTCAGAGCAACTTGACTTAGAGATGATTACAATTCATGAAAACCGTGCAGTGGACAATGCTATCACGTTTGAACATCTAATAAAAGACTAAAGTACAGATTCCTTTAGTCTCCAAAGAAGAAATGCAACTCCTCCTCAGGTCTTCTGAACAAAAGCCACTCCATTTTCAGCAGGCAGAGTATCCTGAGGGGACCAGCACATGGCACGAGTCCAGGCACCTGAGAACACAGCGATGACTGCTGGATTCACAGCCACACGGGTTTCCCCAGAGCAGTGGAGCGAGAAAATCCAGAGCAGTAATGGCAGAAGCTGAATATCCTTTGGGGCCGCCATTCCTCTGCTTGTGGTAGTGCCTACCAGAGTTAAGCAGAGAAATCCACATCTAACGATGATGCCACTGCTTTCGATAAGTGCCTAGGAAACAAAGTGTTAATATAACACGAAGCCTTCATGCCTCTAAACGTCAGCTGTTTCAACTAGAACAGACATCACCCAAACATTGGCCTTTCAATACTCCACCCACCCAACTTGACACTGGAGTCCCAAAGAGTACAATGATGGCCAAATGTAGCATTCATCAGCTGGTGGATATCAAAAAAGTCTCTATATTGAAACTGTTTCGAAACATCCAGAACAACTTCAGACACACATTCTGTAGGTGGGATGCTACAAAAGCAAAATGATTTAACTAGGTTTGAAAGACTCACAGACTGAGAGAATTTACTGCCACTTGCCCATCCACTCAAGTTCTTTTCCCTTTTTTCTCTTATCAACGGCTTCCCTTACAGCTCTGTTAGTTCCTTTTCTTTCTTCCAAAAGAAATCCAAGATGACAAAGAGAGCATTTGCCAACTCACAGCCAGAGGCAATGAAGTCATTACCCTCTACAGGAAAGGAAGACAGGAGAGGAGGCCCATCTGCCTTCATTCCTGCTTCATTCCACGCATATATGTTTACTGGTTTCCCTGAGGCCTCATTCTTGTGCTGAAAAATAGCTTAATTGCAATTATAGAGTCATCACCAAGTACATATAGAGCTGGCTCGTTTTGATTAGAAATCACTGCAGCCAAGAGACAGGTTGTTTTGGGGTCCATCTTCACCCTGATAGAGTTTAATATCTTCTCTCATTTGAATCTCACGAATGGCTCAATGAATTGAATGAAATGCCCCCAAGTAAGAATTCCATCTTCGGCCATCTTCAAACCTACAAGTCAGAGATTGAAAAGCTGCTGAATTGCAAACTATATATTACTAATTAAGAATTTATAAGTCCTCTATTTTGAAGACGTATAGACCTCTTAGAAAATTCAGAACAATTAACGTTAATGTTTCATTTGTCTTGAAACAGAAGTGGGGGGCACATTACTCTGTGGACCGGCTATCTACTTATCCATAAACTTGTACAGCTCTGCATATGCTCTTCCTAATTATTATTTTGGGGGCTGCTGCGGAAACGACACAGCCCAAAGGCTCGGTTCGTGACAAGTGTTTTTCAGATGCAGACCTTCTAACTTTCCTTGACCCTGTGCACTTACAGCCGAATAGGTCTGCTCATTAAATGTGTAGCTGGTGAAGCAAAAGTTGAGCTCATATTGTTTTATCTAATCTTGTACATGATGCGCACCTGCTGCTTGCTACCTTCATGCGAATTCTGGCGCTTTCCAGAAGTAGGTCAGTAGTGGCCAGTATTTATAGAGCATTCACTAGAGGCCAGGCCTGCTCGGAGAGTTCTGCTTATCTAACTCGTGGTCCTCCCAGCAGCCCTGTGACGTGGTTACTATCACCTCTTCAATGCTAGGGGAACTTGTTTCTGTTTTAAAGCTCCCATTCCTAAACCATGCCCACAAAGCTCAAGTAACAACGAAATACTAGATAAATAACAAAGTAAATCCCATGTCCCGGTATCACTACCAGAGTAACTTCTTTCATACCTCAAATGAC
This sequence comes from Tolypeutes matacus, assembly GCA_026826555.1. Lineage (NCBI taxonomy): Eukaryota > Metazoa > Chordata > Mammalia > Cingulata > Chlamyphoridae > Tolypeutes > Tolypeutes matacus. The sequence continues at coordinate 2,309,387 of JAKSZT010054400.1, forward strand.
TACTGTAGTTGGTAAAATAACTAAATGGATTCATTCCCGGGCCATTTGCACACACCAAATGTCTCCGTTAACCCCACCCCTTGGGGTACATGGGTTGGCAAACCCACCAGACACAGCAGGCATGGAGTTACACGTGCGTGGGAGGAAGCCAGAGCTGTAGGCGAGAACAAGCCCACAGTCTGCAGCCTGGCTTTGAAAATGAAATATTAATTGCATCACCTTCTTTACCCAGTCTAACAAGTGGCAAGTCGGACTGAAGTTTCCCTCTCCCTCCTCCTGCCCACTCTCTGGTAGAGGTGCTAATGAGCAGAAAAATGAAAGGCTAAGCCCCAGAATAATCTCCAGACTGGAATAATCAGTCCTTGAAAAACTCAAGAACCAACTTATTGAAACCTTACTAACTGGCACTACAGGAGAGGCCAATTCTTATGTTAGTGCTGCCTGACCCAAAATCCAAGATGTAATATTCCCCAATCAATTTATTCCTCTATGAAATAAGTATGTATTCAAAGTGTGCCATGATTACAACCAGCAACACTGATTTATTTGGTATTAATTAATCCCCAAAATTCAGAGAGCAGATATGGCTCAGGCAGTTGGGCACCTGCCTTGCACATGGGAGGTCCTGGGTTCACTTCCCAGTGCCTCCTAAAGAAGACAAACAAACAAGCAAAAATCGAGCAAAAACAACAAGCAGTGGGAGCAGATGTGGCTCAAGCGGTAGGGTACTCACCTCCCACATGGGAGGTTCTGGATTTGGTTCCTGGTACCTCCTGAGGAAGACAAGCGACAGATGAGGGAGCCATGGGGGCAGGGGCAGTGGGGGGGGGTTAAAAAAATTTTTTTTGTTTTGTTTTGTTTAAAGAGCAAACAACAAGCAAACAATGAGGAAAAAACAAAAAATGAACAGGGAAAGGATGTGGCTCAAGCAGTTGGGCGCCCGCCTCCCACATTGGAGGTCCTGGGTTCGGTTCCCCATGCCTCCTAAAGAAGATATGAGGAAACAGACAAGGGAGCCATCTCGGGGCCGGGGGGTAGGGGGTGGGGATGGGGTGGGCAGCTGTTACTAGTATTTCTTTTGTTCACCTCTGTGAATACATATTATAATTGCCTAGAACAGGGCATGGCACATAGTAGGTGCTCAGTAAATGTTTACTAAGTGAAAGGCTTAAATGAATAATTCAGGCCCCTCAGCAATCTCACCTAACTACTCTCAGAATCCAGTCCTCACCTCCTGAAAACTATACTGTATACAGCAACTAGCAGGATCTTTCTAGAACTCAAATATAACCATGTGGCTGCTTGAATCCCCTTCACCTACTTCTCCACACCCAAACCAGCAACCTGAAGTCCAAACTCTGCCCCAGAGCAGCTACACGCCTCCAGTCCATTCTCTGCCCACTCTTGGCCATGGCTATGGGGTAACCACAGAATCCTCCAGCCTACAAAATGTCCTCTCCATCCAGTGGGATGCAGTAGACGACGGCACTCTCCCGGCAGGCTGCGCCTCTCTCCATCACCGCACTTAGCCCACAACATTAGTATCCATCTGGGTGCCCAATGCCCCCCCATCTACCCCACCCCTAGACTATGAACTCTTGTAGGGAAGACTACCTTATTAATCATTATATCCCCAACATAGCAAAGTACCCAGCAAATCGTAGAGGCTCAATAACTGTTTCCTGGATACTTGGAAAGATGAATGGACAAAATGAACTACTAGAACCTCTACCCCAGAGAGTCACGGGCAAGCCAGGGTTTTGAGGACAACGATATTAGGCTTGCCGAAAGGAAAAGAAAATAAACACGAGTGGATTGCGTGATGAAACACTCTCCATTACCAGCAATGAGTACAGAACTCTTACACATCACAGGAGGCAGTGCCTGCTGGGACTTCCAACTGGTTTCTCGGCAAGGAGGCATGGACATCCCTGAGCACTAGGAGATGAGGTGGCGGTGACACATTCTCGGATTCTCGGCTGTAGAGGGAACGTCCTGAAAGCAAATCTAAACCATCAGCCAGGGCTTCGGGAAACAAGCGGTGCAGATGCTGCCGCAAGCAGCTCAGGCGGCTTCCACTCAGTGGCCGGGGGAGCAGCCGGTTCAGAGGCCTCCATCGCCACCACCCAGACACACAGGTCCTAGCCACTCTTCCCTGGAAAGGAATCGGACGCTCAGGTACGCGTGGCACGCTTGGCTAGCACTTCCGAAACTACTACATACGCTTCCCTTAAAAGCAGAGCGCTGCCCAGAAATTTGGACTGTGTTGTAATCAAGCTGCAGGTGCTGGGGCTGCTGGCGACGGAAAAGCCTTTCTGCCAGACCCGAGCTGGGCTGCAGGTGGCCCCCCGTCATTCTCTTGTCCTTCAGGCTTTGCCCCTAAAGACAGCATCGGGACAGAGCTCCTTCGTTTCTTGAAAAGCAAACATTCTAAAACTCAGTGTCTTAAAAGCAGAAAATGTAAAGTGGTGACAATGGAAACGGTATGCTGAGCAGGTGTTACCACAATTTTTTAAAAAACGGAGATGGAGGTTCATTATGCCATTTACTTTTGTATAAATTTAAAATTTCCCATAGCAATCTGTTTTCCAAAAACGTCCCTAATAAAAGGGTCTCAAAACATATAAGCCAGTTTTCCTATTTCAGGATTTTAATTCCAAAGCAATGGGTAAGCAAAAAGCAAGGAAGCAAGGTTATCTAGTCTACCTTGCTGAGGAGAAAATACCACCATGGTAACTCCAATAGATTTAAACACAGATTTCATCCCACCTGGTTAGCGGGACTCAATTAATTCTCTGGAAGTAGATTGCGCTCTGCTCTATGAATTGTTATGCATTTGTGGAAATTTCTTGTGCCTTTTGTTTTCCATTTCGGAATACTTGAGAGAGGCCTAGTACTTTTCCTCTACACCTTCTTTTCTTCTCTATACCTTCTGCACCTGTGTACGTTTAATCCTGATAGACATGCTACCACGATCCTAGCTTGCCTTATTCCCAGTTGACTCATTGTGACTCCAAAAGGATGAAATAGAATTTCCCTGTATTTCAAAACAAGGCCCAATCTAAGCAAAACAAACAAACGAAAGGCCTTTCCTCTAAATTTTTAACAAGAATACATAAATGGCTGTCATTTACATCTTTGTATATTCACTATCTCATGTTTTCATCATTGGCAAATCGCCAACTGTAATTGAGGGAAAACCATGACTATCTTTTGATTTTCTTCCCTCATCTTAACCCAAAGTACTAGCTCTTACCTCCATAAACTCTATCCCTTTCTTAAACAGCAGTTCATTTGGATACTTTTATAACTATGTAGAGTAGAAAGAACGAGAAGTTCCCTTCTTTGCCAAAGCTTTTTCCATAGTCACCTGAGTCCAGACCTTTCCATCCTGAAGCTGCTACATCTTGCTAAAGCTTGCTCTCTGTTGATTAATCCTTTGCTGATGGGAGGATCAACTACTCCTCTCCAAAGCCCACTTTCTCATGCCATTCCCCTACTCAGGGAACAGCCTTCTATCTCTTCTGCTCTCACATCACATTTCACTGCCCACATGGCTTCCACGGTCTTCCAGCACCAGCCGCCACTGGCACCTGCCAGCCGCGTGGCCCCACCAGGCACTCAGGTTTGGAGAACCTGCAGGGCACACCCTCTGGATCTTTGGGGATTTGCTTATGCTGTCCCCCTTCAGGGGCTGCCCTTCCTCCCCTCCACCAATCTGCAAGGGCAGAAGGCTCCCGCCCAAGGGACAACACTCTGGAAGGGCTGCTAGATGTAGACAAGACCATTTTTACATCTGTGTATCTCAGCATCGTTAAGAATACAGCCCTCTGCCAACTGGTGGGGCTCGTCTATAATTCAACAGGCACACTGAATATCCAATAAAATACTGAGTTCTAAAAATAACGCAGGAGATTTACTGAGTTAAAGCTTATTCATTGAATAATTCAATTAAGTTCATTGAATGTACTTTTTACTTCTGGTTGGCTTTATTTATGTCCTCAAAATTGAAATCCATCAAGGACATAGTAGAAAAACTAGAAGCCTAAAGATAAATCCATCTATTGCCATGCAATTTATGCCATGGCATACTTACAATCTCTCACTATCCTGAATAAGCAGAATAAATTCCATAGAGGTAAGACGTTTAAAAGAAATTTAAGGCTATACAAAATAAAACCAGTGTATGCAGTCACAAGACATCTTGAGATCCTCATATATTAAGTAAACACGGTATTTAACAAAATGAAGTCTGAATAATGCTAAAGGAAAGAAGAAAAAATGCAGAAAGAGCAAGTGAACCTTCTGGATACCCAGCAATCCCAGCCCTCCACATAGAGGAAATTCAGTGAAGCCAAGGTGAGGAAAACAAAGGCATCATCACACCAAGGCTTCGTTCCCCCAGCATTTGGGAACCGGAGAGAAGCAAAGCCCTGCCGCCTCTGCCAGCCTGACAGCGGCTGCCTACTCCTCCTCAACGCAAAGCTCTGAAAAAGCACCATGTGTATTCCTACCAAATCCACCCCTTCCGTCATTCCTCTCCCATCACCCAAATCCCACCTTCCTGCCACGGCCCCGTTCAAAATCTCCACCAGTGCAACTCCAGAGGATTCCATTCAGACAGGGTGAGGTGAACTGTGCTCCCTGGAGCTGTGCAACGTGGCGGCCCCAACCCAAATCCTCCATAAAGCCTCTCCCATCCACGCCCCAGCAGGTCGATACTCCCCTCTCTTTATTTCTAAACAATTATACTGCATGACGTAGGGCCTCTATGTGTATCCTGTCGCCCCAACTGGACCGTAAGCATCTAGAAGGCAGGACTCACACATACAAGTCAATGACACTAACAACAAGTAGCTCCTACTGAGCCAGTCGCTAGGCTAAATGCTTTGTTATCTTATTTAATTCTCACAATAATGGGATTATTGTGAGAATTAGGCATTATCACCATTTTCCAGTTTTACAGATAAGAAAATGTTGAATTTGCCAGAGGCCACACAGCTAGAAAGTGGCAATACCAGGATTCCAACCTGGTCAGATTCCAAGATAAAGCCCTTAAATTACACACTCTCACCCAGAAGGCACTCCACAGATCCTGCTCAGTGAACAAAGGCTCAAAGCCCTGGTTCAGTCCTCAGCGGGCCTTTCCATCTTTCCACTTCCTAAGTCAGAAGGTCTCCCGGGGATGGGAGGGCTGAGGCAGGCCCACCCCCCCACACACCCCCCATGAATACTGTGACTGCATGACTTCATCAGGGCGACACAAAATACAAAATATTCTGGTTTTCCACTCCCAGGAGCAAACATATCACGCAAGCAGTTTACAATTATCTTCCACATTTCTTTTTTAATCGTCAGGCCACCTGTGTCTTTTTATCTGACAACATATCCTCAAAAACAAACACAGTGATGGAAAGGTTGATCTGTCCCACTCTAACACATGTGCAATAAAACTCCTCTTACAGAACCCTGCAGCTGTGGTTAAAATGAGCATTCTCCTCCATCTTCTCCCTCCTACCCCCAGAGAGGTGAAGGCCTTAAGTAAAACCAAAGTACTCGGATCCCAGCTCTGAAATGAAGTTACCTGTAAAAGCATTCAGAAGGTGCCCTGTTGAGCTGGTTTCAAATATTTCATTACTGTGACTCTCTGTATACCTACTTTATCACTGTTTTCTAGCGAGGTTGGCAAGGAGAGAGAAACCTGGCGTCTTATTCTTCGGTTAAGATGCTTGTTTTTACGCCTACTGTAGAGCTTCCTGTGGGAGCACCAGAGAGAGAGTCCGATAAGCTTTAAGAGACCTGGTAACAAACAACAGCTCCCGGTGGACACTACACACCAGGACAAAGACCAGGCCTGGAAACGCCGCCAGGAAAGGGCTTGTCCAAGGTAAGAAGCTGCTTTTCTTCCGTTCATCCTGCAGCCTCCCACCTCGTCCTCACTTCACATAAGATTCTGAGCTTTAAAAATCAGGGGATGGATGGAAGGGGAAGCCACAAGTGCTTTATTTGAAAGCACCTTTCAGTTTCCTGGCAAAAATTTCAAAGTCAAGGGGAAAAATCAAGGCCCTGCCATGGAAAGCAAGCTCCAGAGGCTGCTTGTGCACCTCTGACAGCGGCCGTCTGCCCAGGGTTGGTTCCTGGCCTGGAAAAGTTCTCCTGGTCAAAGAAGCTACTATGAATGGAAGGCCCAGCCCCTGAGAGGGCAGGAAGTTAGCAGCTCATTTGGAATTTGCCACCTCGCGGCACAGTGCGTGAGGAAGTGGTGAGAGGTGGCAGATGGAAAGGGGTGGGGGTGGGGGCAGAAGCCAGGCCCCGGCAGCTGTGCTGCTGTAAAAACGCTGCGGCCAAGCAGTGTGGGGCCATGAGTCTGGAGCATCTGGTTAACTGAGAAGCAGCTGTGGTGACATCTGCACCAACCTGAAAGCTCTAAGTACATCATTGCCTTCCAGTGTCAGGCAGACTGCAAGAGCGGTGAGTGGGTTGAAAATAAAGCCAAAGCAGAAGCTGGACCCACCTCTAAAGGTGTCCGTGACACAGGGCCTGCTACGGGAAAAATGGGTTAAAAGGAGCGCTTTCCAAGAAGCGCTCCCTGAAACTGGGCCCAAGACAGACCCACCCAATATTTAAATCCAGCCTCTAACCAAGGCCCTGTGGAGACACCAGACTCACTAATTTGAGCCAAGAAGAGACTACTACAAATTCAGGTGAACTTGGTTACTTACGCTCCTCCAATATGGCAGAACTAAAAGAATGCATGTTCTGGTCATGCAATGGCCTTGAAATACGGCGAAAAGAACAGGTTAAAATAGAACCATGAGTTTTCCTTGCTATGGCAAAACAAAACCTTCCTAATTCCTTCATTGTAATTATAATTTATTACTGTTAATCCATAATTGTACCATCCCACATAATATATTGGTCAATGCAACCTATTTTGACAAATTCAAAAAACATAAGCCTGGGGACAAGGAGCCATGACATACATGTGAAGCGGTGTGGCCATGCTAAAGTCTCACTTCGCGTCTGGTCACGCCAACCTTCCTGCAGGGTGGCAGAGCCTCCCTGCAGCATAACGACTGCAGGATTTAAACTCTTTAGGAGGAAGAGTCACAGAACTAAGTTTCTTTGTTCTTGGTTATAACACATTTTGCAACTGGTATCTGTGAGATTCGAGTCAATTCTGTTTTGTCACCCTAAATGGAGTGTCCACCTTTGGTTTCATTTGATTCCCTTTTCTCTTCAAAGACCAAAAAACATTGATCTGTACACAGCAGGTGCTTATTAGGAGGTGTTAGCTGTCTACTCAGCGAGTCCTAGGAGTGATGTACTGGACGAATTTAACCCAAATGGCTTTATAATTCTGCCTCACCCTTCTCCCTGTAGCAGCCTACTTTTCCTAGGGCAGGGTAGTGGAAATTATGTCAAGTATGGAAAGAGTGTGATTTAAGTAACTCAACTGAGCTCATTTCCCTTGGGAAAAGGAGAGCAAACTATTCTCAGAAATTAAACAAGCAGGATCTGACCTCTCTTAGTTATTTAAATTTAGCAATACTTCCATTGACAAAAAGAAGGTGATCCAGTCAACTAACTCCAAGGCCATCAGAACAAGGCTCAGTTCAAATGACTGAACTGCCTGCACTTCCCTCAAGGTTGTGTTCAGAACTTTAATCCTTAGTGTTCAGTGATATACAAAAGTGTGAATCCAGTGCACGAAAAATGGTTTAGGGGTGTCTGCACGTGCAGAAGGAAAGAGCACACTGTGCACATGTGGGGGCCCGTCCCAAAGTGGGAACTGCTCCCTGGCTGCATTAACACGCTCCCTTCACGCTTCTCTCTGCCCAAGCCTTATCTTACTCTCCCGGCCATTCTCAACTCATGGAGGACCACGGAACCCACGCAGAGCTCTCACTGCTGCACCACAAATAGCTGGGGGGGAGGGGTACTGGGGAGAGACGGGGCAGGGGTGGCTAGCCTGTCCTGGAGGTCTTTTCCAGCCACAGCTGCACCCTCCCACCCCCTCCCCTGGGCTTCCTGCAGCCACTCTCCAAACTACTCCAAACCACAGAAATTCCAAAGGAGCCCAGACCTTCACCAGCTCAGCAGCTTCCGTCGCACCCTTCCCACCTGAGGACATACTATCTAAAGTATCCCGAGAGCAATATTTATTTCTGTTTCCATTTCTAACACTTGAAAAAGTAACTCAAAAAAAGAAAAACTGAAACCAAAAGTTTACTTCCATCATGGATTCTCCGTCCACCAAGAAAGTGAAGGTTATATACCCCTAGACCACCCCGACAAAATCAAAACAGGAGTCCAAGCTTTCCAAACGTTCGTGGGAAACCAATTTTCACAGTAGCAGCCAACATGTGAAAATAGTTTTATTACAAAATTGAAGAGCGTAGCTCAGCAAATACAAGCTGGAATGCGAATGTAATTACACAGGTGGTTATGCACACACTGAACTCGGGCTTCAAATGGCAGAAGTGTAAACATTTCTACCATAGTCTGCAAGGTTCAGTTACCTAGATCTGCTGGTTAATTTCTTTTACATCTGAAAGAGCTACGCTAAAGTCAATCATTTTCCAACAAAAAAAGTCACTACTAAAAGCATGTTCTAAGGAGGCAAGAGAGAAAGCATTTGTACTCAACTGACTGAACATTTTTAAATGAACAGGAATTGACCTGTGCAGAAATGATTGTTCTCTTTACAGCAGTGAACCAAAACACACGAAATCCCTGCCTTCAAGAGGCTTCCAGGGGGACAGATGTGGCTCAAACAGTTGGGCGTCCGTCTCCCATATGGAGGGACCTGGGTTCGATCCCTGGAACCTCCTGGTAAAAAAAAAAAAAAAAAAAAAGAGGCTTCCATTCTAACAGCGGAGACAAGAGATACCCACATAAATAACACACACAGCATGTGAGATGGTGACCAAAGTGTGATGGAGAAAAATAAAGCAAGTAAGGCGTTGATGAGGCGTGGGGAGTGTTCATTTTAAATATCAGGAAAGGCCATAGTGAAAAGGTAGCATTTGAGCAAAGACCTGAAAACGGTAGTAAGCTAAACCACACAGATATCGGAGGAAAAAGTTTTCTAATAAGAGGGAATGGTTAGTACAAAGACCCTGAAAGAGGAGTATGGGGGGTAGGGAGAGTGGCTCAGTGATCAACAGAAAGCTATATTTTGCTGGTTTTTTCCTAGTCTTGTTTTAAAAACAAAAACAAAAAAAACCTGCACCCCAAACTGAGATTTCCAAAGGCTTCACTATTTTCCAGAATCGATATTTTCTCCTAAATATACTGCATGTGGTACTACTGTGATCCCTAGGAATGTCTGTTTTGCTTTCCCACCTTTCCCTAAGTGCACTGATGGCTTGTGTGCGAAGAGTTAAGTCCCAAGGGCTCTGGGAGTATGTTCGGCAACCAAAGCTGGTAGGCTGAGTACGACACTTAGATGTACCTGCTGTGAGTCAAATATGCCTATACACGGGTTCAAGAAACGACGGAAAGCATCTCTACCTTTACCCCTATGCCTCAAGCTCATCATTTGTGCCACGGTGCCAAGAAACCAAGATGGTAAAGGAGATCAGCACAGAAAACTCTGAAAATAGTAACATGCCCAAAATAGAGCTGGACAGAAAATATAACCAATCTTGGCACTTGCAAAATAATAATATGATTCAGTCTTCTGTCTCAAAAGTTATGATTATATTTTTTTTTTAAAGTTTAAGAAACCTGATTTCAAATATGGAAACAGAGAAAAGGAAACCTGTGCATGTAAAAGAATGAAATGTGAATCCCTGGATCCTGGAGAAGAGCCAAGCTTGAGGCACAGAAGCCAAGGCTCAAATCAGGTACAGCCGGAGTCCCTCCCGGCTCCCCCATCCACTAGCTGTGTGGCCCTGGGCATGTCACGTGACCTCTCAAACCTTCACATCCTCATCTATGAAAGAGAATTCAAAATCCTTGCCTTATAGGGCTGCTGCAAAGACCGGAAACAGTGAATTAAAAGGAGCCCTCCCTGGACAGGAGGTGGTTTGGAGGCACCTTGCCAATCACTAGAAACGAACAAGCTAATAGCTGGACGTCAGACGCAGAGAAGAGGGTTGTTTCAGGCATACCATGAGGAGAATCAGGAGCGAGCTAAAGCACAGCATGTTCAACACAGTAAGTAGCATTGAGTATTGCTGGGCACAGAATTTGAAGTGGGAATTTGAGAAGAGCCAGGTAATACAGGAGAGCCTCTGTCCGAAAATGTCCTACATTAGAGAATACATTTATGGAAAGTAAATTCATAGCACATGCAAGAGTGCTCAGAAACCTGTGGATAGAAAAGATAAATACAGAATTTGACTGTGCTAAAACTCTCAGCCTAATTTCCCCCTAATAGTCCTCTACCATGTCCGAAATGTCCCTCATCCATCAGCTATTCTGTTCATCATTTATCAAAAGGAAAAAAAGGTAGCATGTAAAAAAAAAAAAAAAAAAGCCAATATCAAAAGGCTGCTTATGGAATGATTCCCTTTAACAGCACGCTCAACATGGCACGATTACAGAGATGGAAAACAGACTAGTCATTGCCAGAGGCTGGGGGTGGCTGTGGGTAGCGGAGGTCCCAGGTGAGACCTTGTGCAGGCACTGGACTGTAGGGAGCCTATTCTGTACCTTGATCACACTGGTGGTCACTCGGATTTTTACATGTGATAAAACGGCACTGAACTAAATACACTCACATGCACGCAAGCACACACACACAAGTGTGTGTAAAACCAATGAAATCCAAATGAGATTGATGGACTGCATCAATGTTCATTTCCTGGTTGTGATACTGTACTGCAGTTAGGAAAAATGTTAACACTGAGGGAAAGTGCGTGAAAGGCATACAGGATCTATCTGTGTCATTTCTTAAAACCGCATATGAATGTATAATTATCTCAAAACAAATAGGCATCTCCTTTTATTTTTTTATTTATTTATTTTTTTTTTTGGAAACCTCGAAACAATTTATTGAGTTGCTTTATACAAGATTTAACAATTTCCATACCACCCCTAACACCAACATAGTAGCTGCACAAAAGCCACAGCCCCGTAGGCATCTCCTTTTAAAAATGCCCAGCATGTCGCAAAGGCTCCATAAATGGCATGTTGGGCAAGTTTCCCTTTCACCTATAAAACAGAACTGCTAATTCTCACTTCCCACTGATGAGATTCTAGGGAAAATTCTAGGCAGTGTGCCTGGCACCACGTAAGAGCTCATTCGATGATAGTTCTCATCATCATCTGCGGATCCCAGCCCCTTCAAACTCTCACTAATGCCCAAGTGAAACACAAATATTCTTTACAGAATCAATGGAGAAACCTACTGACAGGCATCCATTTACCACAATATTTAAAGCTTTCTGTCTCTGAATAATAAACATATATACACCAATAGAGCTCTCTAAAAAGAGAGGGGGGAAAACACTTTCATAGTCTAGAGCAGCATTTTTCCAAAGTATTCTCTACAGAGCTCTAGAGCCTTGAGATGCTCCAAGAAAAATTAAGAATCTGTAGTTCTGTAGTCAAATCAATTTGGAAAATGCTGAATATACCATCCCCTCTTAGAACTCCAGTTAAAAAAAAAAAATCCTCGTCCAACTTCACTTAATCCACCTTTCCCCAAATTTACTGGTTCATAAAACCCTTTATTCATACCTATTGGAATCCTGAAAAAATACTTCCAATACTTCCAAGTCCTAATGTTTAAAAGAATCATTCTACCTCTGTCAGGTACTCCCACCCATTTCTTCATCCATTACAGACCGTAGAATAGAAGAGAATCACATGGTTTCTGTTTCAGTCAGCCAAAAGCGATGCTGATACAATGTACCAGAAATCTGTTGGCTTTTATAAGGGTATTTTTCGGGGTAGAAGCTTACAGTTACAAGGCCCTAAAGAGTCCAACTCAAGGTACCATAAGAATACCTTGACCCAAAAGTCATTTGCCACATGTTGAAGCAAAATGGCGGGCAATGTCTGCGAGGGTTCAGCCTTCCTTCTTCCTCTTGAGTTCTGTGGGTCCAGCTTCTTCCAATCTCAGCCGTAGGCTGGCATAAGGCTTGTCTCTCAGGGCTTCTCAGCTGCTCTGTTCTCTTCACAAGGTCAGCCATAAACTATCAGGAGAATGGCTCATCTCTCCGGGGGGCTCCATTATCAAAATCAAGTTCTCTCCTCTGCTGTGTCTTTTTCTGTGTATCTACTTAAGGGAGTGGGGACTCAAACTGAGTTACACTCTACTGACGTGGTCGAATCAAAGCCCTAATCTCAATGTAATTTAATCAAAGACGTCTCCACTGAATCTAATACAATCAAAGGGAATCACGCCCAGAGGAACAGACCAGTTGACAAACATAATCTCTCTTTTTGGAATTCACAAATAACCTCAAACTGTCACCGTTCCTCTACAGCTAGTGTAGTGGTTTTGGTTACACAGCCTTCCGTGCGTATCTGCTGAAATAGAATCAGTGCAAGCACAATTCCAGGATGACAGCTCGAGGCAGAGGAGTGGCTTTTACTGATTTTCTTCTCGGTCTCTCACTTAAGTCAAGAAAAGAGAACTGCTCCTTTCTAGAAGTGCCTCAAAACTTTCAGGTGGGAAGGTTGTCCATTACACCTGCGATTGTTCCGAGCCGCAGCTGCCCACGCCTGGAGCAGCAGTTTACAACATGATGTGATTATAAGGGTTCTGGAAACATACTCCTGCCTAAAAATACCCCTGCTCAAAACTATAGGTCCTGAAATTCCTTTAGCAGGATAGAAAGCATTTCAGGCCAAAAACAAAGGGAGGGGGGAAAGGTTCTGACTGCAATTATCCCTGGGAGAAGTAAGGAGCTAAATTTAAGTCATGTTCATTAAGATGACTTAAGGTTAGTCATATAAATGAATTTCAAATGTCAAAGAATTTGCTGAGATCAGGGGGAGGAGGGAGACCTTGAGTCCTAGGAAGGAGGAAAGAGAGAAAGACTGAGAAGAGGCAAGTGAGAAGGGAGTGAAAGCAAGTTCCACCTAGTTCTCAGTCCCTCAAGGCCAAGGACACTGCTTTATAATTACGTGTTTCCATTTATAAGAATAACCCACATTCCAACTTTGCAGAACCATCAGCTAAATGAAAATGTTTGTACTTTTGCTACTTTTAAAAGGAAACTAATCAGAATAATGAATAGGCAAAAAAAAAGGTTGTTTTTTTAAAAAAACACACAAAGCATTTGAGGAATACACAACTAAAAATCAGCTCAACTACATTTATGTAAAGTTCTGGAATAAAGGAATTTGTCATGAGCCCCCTGATATACTGAAACAAGTATATCAGCATAAATATACTGATAAAGCATACTCACTGAGCACCCGAGCCCAAAGGCACGCACGCTCATGCATTTTAGAAACATTTCCAACATGACTGAGGGCGCCACATAAAACCTCAGTGTAACCAGGAGAGCCTTGCTTCCCACACACTAGTTATTCAAGGTTGCTATGTATAAAACGAAGCAATGGTTTGGACATTCCAGAACAGTTAATAACTCTAAAATCACTTGCATATGGCTGTCATGTGCACATCACTCCTCGATATGAATACAGCTTGGTCTAATCATAACACTTCAGATGAACTAAAGATGTCAACTAGAAAGTGCCAATCTGCCGCTGTACTCGATTTTTCCCAGGGCACTCCCTGCAGCCCTGCAGAGCTAATTATTGGTACGATAATTTGAGCAGCTTTTTTCCATGGCTGCCCCAAACTTCTCCTCTCATTGGCCCCAAAAAAATATGATGGAGAAAGAATTAAGTATTTTGGTTTAAATGATAGTTCCTGGGAGTTAAGCTGAATTTAACACAATGAAAAAAGTGCCTGTGGTTTAGCAGGGATTCCAACGAGCTTCCAGGTCCCCAAGGACTCAACACGTTGTACATCAGAAAGCCAACAGAAAAATTAAAAATCCTGCTGCTGAATAGCTGAAACAAGACCCCCTGCAGCGTGAAGGGTCTAGGAAAATGTTCTTAACAAGGAGCCGAAGCAATCCTTTAACTTTTCACTCCCTGCTACTCGAGTTTTTTGAAATTCCTTATTTCAAAGGAAGAACGTCAGACGGGCTCTCTTTCCCTCCGTTCTCCCTCCTCTGCTCCCCTCCCACAGGAAAGAGTGACTGTCCTAAGGCCCTTAAAAAGGAGAGAAAAGCCGAGGTACTCTTAGTCCTCACCGGACGTTCTATTAACAGGGTTTCAAATGCAGGGCAGCGCTTGTTGTTTTTGTGCTTTGTGTTGTCTTTAAGTGTCAGCGCCAGCACAATGACACAGCTGCTTCCACTCCCCTCAGGGGTGCAGGAAGGTGTCTTTCCTGGCACCCCACTTGGACACTGATCTAACCTGGAAAGTGCAGTAAAAAGTTCCCCCTTCTACTCCTCCTTTAAGTTCATTTAGGTCAAGTTAAAACTCTTGCCACTGTTTTAAAAAGTGCTTTAGTTTTAGTAGAAGACGAAACCATCGAGCCGGACTGGGCCTAACCTTCCATTTACATGGTGGGAAGCACTAGTACCAAATGCCCAGGTCCCTCTAAGGGAAGAGGCAGACTCAGGGATTCAGCAAGAGAAAAATGCCTCCAGACTGGCTTCCTGCCCACCCCCAACCCCCCGCACCTGAGGGCACCCAGAGGAAATGGGCACCCAGAGGTTCCCATTTCTGTTTCTCTGCAACAGTATTCCCAGCCTCGGGGAGAAAAATGAGCAGGCCACTGGAGCACCGGTGATGTCTGCTGGATCATCAGAGCGTCTGCTCTCAAAATCCAAACACTAACCCACACGCCCAAACGGCTAGACAGAGAAGGGGCTAGTGCCTGCCTGGAAGGCTCGCTCTGCTGAGTGCCTTCACGTTTGTCTCTTCACACCAGCCTGATGGGCAACGCTTCTGCCACCCGGTGTCCAATCCACCAGGAGGTGCCTGTCGGCAGGCAGACAGACAGACCTCCAGGAGCTGGAAGAAGTTCACAACCTGAGAAGCCAGCGCTGGGACACAGCCAGCTGTCCCGACATGTGGTTCTGAAACGCCAGCTCTCTGAAGAATACAGTAGGGAAGCGGCTGTGGCTCAATCAGTAGGGCTCCCGTTTACCATATGGGAGGCCCTGGGTTCGGTTCCCGGGGCCTCCTGGTGAAGGCAGGCCCGCCTGCATGGCGTGGTTAGCTGACCCAGCGAGCACAAGCAGCAAGGGGGGGATAAATGAATAAATAAATAAAATCTTCTTCTTCTCCTGAAGAATACAGTAAGGCTCCAAAGAGCAGGGCGTCAGCACAAATCCACCAAGTCCAAGTCCTCCCAGCAACACTTCCCAGCCACAGCAGCGTATGCAGACTTCTGCCCAGCAGGAGCGAGCCAATAGGGGCCCCCACCCTGGCGTTCGAGAAGCCGGGGACCACCTGGCCCAGTGCCCATCCTGGCAGGAAAAAGCCAAACCACCATCCCAATAAGAGATGCGCGTCCAGCACAGCACAATTCATACCCCGTCACATGTGCCTTCCCAAACTGGGCACAGCCATCGGTATTCTCGGTCACAAAGACCACCTATTAAAACTGCCATCCTAAGAGATTTCTGCAGCTCAATGCCTTTATTCACATGCCCTCCATTCCCGTCTCTGGATCCTCCTTGAGTCAGTATATTTTTAAGTTGCTTAGATATTTAGCCCCCTGCTTTGCATTCCATTTCCTCGCGTTATTTCTCAGAAATGCATGGTACACATGGTTCGTTGGAAGACTAGCTCTGAACAAGTTGTAGATTCTCATACAAGCAGCTAGTGACTACTTAGCACTTATTTCAGAGACACATTGCTCCCTTAGAATAAGGTGGCTCTGCGTGCCCCAAGCAACACGAGGCGGCGGGGGAAATGGTTTCTCCCCTGAGAAGGCTCTCCTGGCTGACTTGGGTGAAGAAAGCTCTAAACGATTCCTTTATACAGCCAACCATATGTTTTATGAATATTGTAATGTTTAAGTATAATAGATCTTATTGGATTATTTTTCTAATTTTCACTCTTCAATGTCTATGGCATATGCTCTAATCCCCAGTAAACAATAGAAAACCTTCTATTTTTTAAAAACATCATGTTAAAGTAATGCTTCTCCTACCTTCTTATTCCCACCCTTTTCCTACTATCCATCTAATAAGACCAGAAAGTATAAATCAATTAAAATGCTCTGCCAAGAAAATAAAGCCATCATTTACTCCATGGAAGAAAAAAATCATAGCCAACATGACATCATCTACTGAGGTTCTTTAAGGCAAAAGCCAAGACATAACACAATTTGTGTTCAGAACTTGGTTCAGAAACAGTTGGGCCATGCATTGGATTGGGTTTTTTTTTTTTAACCAATATTAATTTTTATTACCAAAATGTTTTGTTATGTTTTGTTTTGTTTTTAATGCAAGGAAAACACTTCTGTGGTATTCCTTATTCAAACAAAACCAGTGAACTAGACAAGTTGGTCCAAGTTTTCAGGCTAAAAGCTTACAACCAGCTCCGTTTGTGCAAACTGAAAAGCTTCATCCTGCACTAGCATAAATAGTGATTTCAAATTCTGAGACCATCACACCTAGAAATCTTAAAACAATGCATAAATATCCCACCAAAAGTGATGTGCTCTTGCCATTAGTCCATCCTTCATGAGGAAAGTTGAAATGGTTGTAGCGTCACTTCATTTACCACCTTCAATTAGAAAGGCACTTCTAATTCAGAAACAAGCTTCTTGTTTCATGCTCCCATTCACCACAGGGTTAGAGGTTGTCTACCCTGGGCTGGGGAAACTACCCCTACCCATGGCTGACAGTGAACAGCAGCTTCTCAGGGCTTTTTAAAGAATTAGAGTAACAACATCACCAAGGTCTGAGTGCTCCTTCAGATTGTTTTGGGTCTTTGTGATGCAATTCTGAAATTTCAAGTGCTTTCCCACTTTATAAAAAGAAACAACCTGATAACAACTGCTCCAACTAGGAAACCCCAATATCCAATCTAATTTAGGTTTATGCTAGAAGTGAGTACTCCAGGTAGAGATTCATTCAAATAACTGACTTTCCTCAACTCTTATTGGCTGCTACAAAAAAAAAAAAAAAAAAAAAACAGCTTTAGCCAAGTCTCAACACATCCTCCTCCCCAACCCAACTAAAGTAGCCACTCTGAAGTAAGGCCCAAACCTACCTGCACAGGTGAGGGCTGAAAGTAGAGAAAGGTGTGCTGATAAAAGGTCCTTGAAGAGAGTTCAGTATTTTCCCACCATCATTTACTAAAGCCTGCACAAAGAGCATACTTCTAGAAGGTCAGCTGGACAGACCACGGATTGCACAGGGGAGGTGGTTGGGAGCCCTGCCTAGCAAATACTACTTGATGATTAATTCATGAGTTCAAGAAACCACACCAGACCCTAGCAGCAAAAAGCCCAATTAACTCAAAATTAAACAGCACCCATAGCCTGAGATTCGGCACCAAAAAGATAAGGACATGGCGGACGGAGGACATCAAGAACTAAGGGAGCAACGTAGGGGGCATTTGGGAGGGAGAAATGCCAGGGAAAACTCCCTTTGCACAGCTTTCCATGCTGGGACTTTGTGCTGAACAGAAGGAATATTTTCAGCTGCATTAGTTGGTCAGGTTGACATTACCTGCTGCCCAGACTTGTCCTCTCTATAAACCAAACGTCTGGCTTTTCAAGCTCCATCTCTACTTACACTTCCAACCAGTGAACCTGTAAAGACTGTAAGATAATTAAGCCAACTCAATGAATGGCCAGCCCAGAAGTCTTAGAGGGAAGAAATTCCAGCCAACAGAACCACTTTCTGGAGGGGTGCAGGCAACAGGGCAAGCAGCGCATTAGCAAGTTTATAATAAAGACAGAGCTTGCTGTATAACACCCTAGAAGATAAGCAGAACAGCATCGAAATCCCACCCAGCACAGAAAAACCAAAGAGGGAAAGACATGTTAAAATGACGGCAGGTATCTGCTCAGAGAAGTTCCGAGGCACTTATTTGTTGGATGGACAGAAAACAAAAGGAAACAAGAGGAAGGGAGTATTTCTGGCATCTTGTCCACGGCATGGAGGACAGAATTGGAGCACTCAAGCTGCTGAAAGTTCTGTCTTCAGTTCCTTCCTATGGCCATAATGTCAGAAGCATCTAGGATATCTGTGTTAATTCTTAAGTCCTAAGTAGGAAACCAACGTGCTTGGATGACCCCCCCAGGCATGACACCCCCTCTTCTTTGTGAAGACCTGCCTTTGGAAGACAGAGATGGACCTGGCTCTAAAGAATGGTCCAGGAAAAGGATATTATTTTCTAGACCTACATCCCTCTAGAATATTTGGGACAGTCCGTTGGTACACTTGCCAACTTATCAGGATGATTTTCCAATGACATCTGTGAAAGTGTGGCAGAGACTGCCCAGGTAAATCTTGAACACTGAGCACAAAACTAAATCCATGAGTGGAAGCTTCAAGTAAGGGAGGACTTTGAATGATGATAGATCTGCAACCATATTAGACTCACTCTTTTCACAGTGAATGATGTCACCAAAAATGGCAGAGTAAAAGTGCTTTATTAGATGACAAAGTAGACGGAGGTCCTTCCCAACCCAAGTCTCTGAGGTGTCTTAGTTAGGAATGTGTTTGGCTGCAAATAAGACAAGGCCCAGCTTAAACAGAGGTGGGGTTGTTAGTCACCCCAACAAAAGGTCTGCATGGAGGCAGTCCAGTACTGGTGAGCCAACTGCATCAGTCAGGGTTCTCTAGGGAAACAGAACCAACAGGACCTATCTGTAAATACTATGAAACTTTATAAAATTGTCTCATGCAATCATGGGGATGCACAAGTCCAAATTCCACATGGCAGGCTGCAAACCAGGGGCTCTGGTAAAGGTTCTTGATGAGTCCCTAGGAGACACTGGCTGTCTGAAGTAGAGATGGGGATTCTCTCTCTGAGTGCTGAAATCACTTCCCCTTTTAAGGCCTTCAGCTGATTGGATGAGACGTCACTGATCATTCGTTGCTGACTACAATCTCCTCGGTTGATTGTAGTTGTAACCAGCCATCTATGCAATCAGCTCACTGATGATTAAGGTCCATGAAATGCCCTTGTATTACAATTAGCCCAGTGCTTGCTCGACCAGACAACTGGGCACCATGACCTGGCCGAGGTAGCACATGAGCCTGATCATCACAGTACTCAGTGAGCCATCAGAGACCCAAGCACTTACTTCCTAGCACTCCTCCATCCTTAGTATGCTGGCTTTTCCTTTCTTATTTGCAACCTCTTGGTCACAAAATGGACACCCCACCTCCAGGCTCAAGCCTCTGATGAAAGCAAGAAGGACATGCAGAGAACAGGAAGGGGAAGCTCCTGCCTCAGAAAAGCACAGCTTTCCCAGAAAGCCTCGACAGCTGCCTTTTGTACTTCGGCGGCCAGCATGTGCCATGCGGCTGCCTCTAGCCCAGGGTCCCGTCTACCTCAGCACTACTGGCCTTTCGGGCAGGATAGTTCTTGTTGTGAGGACTGTGCTGGGCATTAGATGATTAGCAGCATCCCCGGCTAGCAGCCCTTCCCCCTTTTCTCAGCTGTGACAATTGAAAGAATGTCTCCAGATATTGCCCCTGACAATGAAAATCCCTCATTAGGATTCGCCACCCTAGACTAATCACCACTCCGAAGGTAAGATGAAGCGGGTGGCGGGTGGGCTTGGGTAACCAGCCAACAGCGTCTGCTCCAAAGGTTCTATCCCTCTTCCTTAAACGTTTTCTAATGAGTCTCTACTTGTTACTGTACTAAGTATTTGGAAAATTTAAGAAAAACATACAAAGCACTGACAAGAAAGTTTGGAAAAACAAGATTGTTGCACAAGAAACAATCAGGAAAAAATGCAATGGCTAAACCACAGGGACAGGCAAAATCCTTCAGCTGGTTGAGATCAGGAGTGACAAAAGGCATTAAGAGTGGAGCCTAGAGCTCTTAAATGAAAATGTCACTTCAGAGGTAGAACTTGCATTTGAAGGCTGGAAATACATGTTTACACAGATGGCAGGAGAGAAAGAAAACAAAAGCAAGGATCAGAAAGTGAGCCCGGTTAAAAGCTTAAGATCCACTTACTCTCTGACAGACCTGAGCTCTGGCAGGCTCAAGCCTGTGACTTGGGGCAAGTATTTAATCTCTCCGTCCCTCAGTTTTATCATCTGTATGATGGGAATAATCACAACCTCTATCTCCTAGGATTGTTGAGAGGGTCAGATGAGAGCAAATCAATTACCAGAGTAGCTGGCACATGGTAAGCAATTCTTTTTTTGCTGCTTTTATTAATACTATATTAATAATTCAGGAAGAGAGCCCCCCTGCCAGGAATGAGTGCTCCTGATAGAGAGTGGCTGGCATATCCTGAGCAGAGCCTACGGGGGGGTGGGGGGTGGCGCGGAGGTAAAGCCAGGCGCACGATGGCCATGACTTACTGACTGATAGCCAGGCAGGGCTGCAGGATCAGCACCAGGGAAGCACCAGCCACGCCCACCACAGGTGGCGGCAGGAGGGCTTGGCTGGGATCTGTGGATGATTCCAGTCGCCTTCATGGCCAATGACCATGGCCAAGTTAATAAGACTTTCTATGTCAGAAAAGCATTTCTACATATACACTATCTGATTAATTTAAATTCAACATGACTGTCCATCCATCCATCCATCCATGTAGAGTAGCAAGAGTTCTGTAACTCGTTCAAGAAATCACTGCCAAGAGAAGTCACTGTGGAAAGAAGTGGGAGATACAGGACTTGCCTTCTCATTGTAGCACCGGAGACATAAGTGGAGAAGGGATAAAGACTGCACAATTCAACTTTTCCGGGTACCCCTATTTTTCCACTCAGGGTTTCTCTTGCAGTTTTCTCATACAGATGCTCCAGGGTTACACGCATTAATCTTACACAGAGATTTAATAAGTCTTACAGGCATCTACTAAAAGTTTGCAGGTGTGGAAAACTTAGCCTTACCTTCAAAAAAAAAAAATCACCGCGTACCCATGCGTGCCTGAAGCCCCAAATGGGGAGTTGACACGAGGAAGAGACGGCAGTGTGAACTAGGACATGGCCGTGGGTCTACTGCTATGCACCCCTCACTTGTCAGTCCCCCTTAGCCAGAGTCTTTTAGGTCATAAAGTGCAGATGAATCCATAACTTTGCACTCGATACATTACTATAAGCTTTCAACCTCGTAACAATTCAAGATGCCCAACACCTTCTAAAGCAGAGCATCTGTGCCATTTAGCACACCACCGGGGTTCAATAAATATTGAGCACCAACAACAGAAAAGGCTGACATACATGTAGAGAAGAGGAAAAACCGCCAATTATACATGTTTTAATGGTAGACCCAATATCACATCACACACCAAAAAGGTGACTTTTTCTGACTGGCTTGGGCAGACTTACTCTTACCACATGTGAGTGATGACTGAGATTCTTTTTCATACTATCAGGAATAATAATTAAGACAAATATTACGTACTGTGCTAATACTGTGCCCCTGATACTATCTTGGTTATTTTACACCTTTTGCTTAATCATCACACAATGGAGTAGAGCATCACCATCCCTATCCTACAGAGAAGGACAACTAGGCTCAGGGAGATTAAATAACTGACCCAAGGTCAAGTTGCAGAATTAGAATCCCAACTAGCTAGCGTCGGTTCAGTCTTCTAGCCTACATTCTTAACCACTGTATCACTGTGCCACACCACAAATAGAATTAAATAAGCGAATACACTCAATAAAACCAAGACATGAAAACCATTAATCATTCTGTCTGTCTACATCTGTTCTTTATACTTTTCTTTCCAAGGCCTGGAAAACAGGCTGCTCACCCTTTCTCACCGTCAAATACATCAGAATCTGGAGCAGCTCCGTCCAAAAGAAACATAAAATGAGCTATGCGTGTAATTTTAAATTTTCTTGTGGTCACATTTAAAAATTTCTCAGAGAGAGGTGAAACAACTTTAGCAATATTTTATTTACCCTAATATATCCAAAATGTCATCATTTAAGCATGTAACTGATATAAAAAATGAGACATTTTACATTCTTTTATAGTAAAGCTGGTGTGCATTTCACACTTACAGCACATCTCAATTTAGACTTGCACGTTTCAAGCACTCAAGGGCTGCACGTCTCCTTGAGACCAAGAGGAACAGAGAAAGCACAGATGGGCAGCATGGCTTCCTGCCACCATGCTTGTCTCCTGGGCATCCTCACCTATAAGATGGACTGCTTTAGATCAGGGCAGCCCTGGGTGTGGCGGGGTCTCTGGTGACCTAGAATTTACATGCCCACAGAGAGGGGACATGTGGCCACAGGGACAGCCTCCTCAACAGGAAACACAGACCTGGGGCTGCAAGAGTTACCGATTACTTGATAGCAATTGGTAACAATTGTTCTCAGAGCCTTCTTGAACCATTCCTGAATCAGCCAGTGCCCCCTCAGAAAGCAGAAAGGAGCTCTGCCAAAAGGGTGCAAAGGGGAAGCTCACAGAGGGCCAGGAAGGAAGGAGGGAAGTGTTCTGATTGCCCTCGGTTTCCCTTTGTGGAAGGTCTTACAAAACCTGGAGCCAGATGTACTGATTAGTATAATTTGTTCCTGTCCTTTCAGGTAAGCTGTCTCACCCAGACTGAAACTAGTTTTATCACCAGGTGCTGCTTATCAGTGACCCTGTGAGGTGTGTTCCAGCTTCTTGGAAAACCCCTGCGGGCCAACTGTTGGTCTTTTTGGAAAAGCCCTTCTCCCAGCAATGGCCAATGCACGCGGCCATTTTGTTTTGTTAAGCTAAAAAGCTAGTTTTTTATGGAAAATCTCCTAATCATTACATTCTGACAACTCATTTTTCCAACACCATGTGAGCCAAATTCAGCCCACAGGGGTCCCCAATGTGTAGCCCCCGGACCAAAGCATAACCAAAGTCCCACCTACTCCAAGAGTTGATCTACCTTAAGTTTATACATCCTCACACCTTGACAGCAGTAACTCAAACACTTTCTCCATCCATTTGAGCTGTGCAAGAGGTTCAACTGATTGCCAGGGGCGAAGGTGACAATCCAACTAAATGAAACCTGGTATCCTGGATTGAATGTCCCCGGAAAAAGGACAGTAGTGGGAAAACTAGTAAAAACCCACATAAAGTCTGTAGTGTAGTTGACAGTACTACACCAATGTTAATCTCTTAGTTTAAAAAAAAATTTACCACCATTAAGTGTAACGGAGTTCATATCAGAGGAAGCTGGCGGGAGAGTTATCCAGGAACTCTGAACTATCTTTGCAAACCCTGCATAAATGTGGAATAATTTCCAAATAAAATGGTTTTGTTCAACTCACACACCCATACACCATTTTTTTTTTTTTTTTTTTTTTTTTATAGTATGTTATTTTCTAAGTAAAATTTTTTTAGGTTGCTATTAAGTAGCAATATGAATCGGCCTGAACCTGCTCTCCGGTAAAAAGACTGAGAGAAACCAGGATGTACCAGAATAAGTTCTGTCCTGTGCTCTGCAGTTCAGATGTGAAAGCCAGTGGGGCGGAGAGTCATTGGACTTTTAGTATGGTATATCCAATGGCTGAATTTAGGTAATTATGATGAATTGGCCTTGGGCTAAGAAAGTGGCCCTTCAGTAAGTTTTTGCCTAGATTGAATCTCAATTAGCTCACAAGGAGAGACAGAACTGAAGCCAGGAAATACAAAAAGCTCTGGCATGGGATGCTGCAAACCACACAATAGACAGGTATCAGTGCCTCTTGGCGATGGGATTATGGATGTGAATAAGGCACAAGTCTATTCAAATCAGAGGGCATTTGAAACAGCAGGTGAGTCACAACCTCGTGACATCATCATGTTTCTGACCAGCCACCTTAAATCTTTTTAAATAAGACAAATAAGCTGACATATTTCCACAGGTAAAGAGAGAGCTGCACTACAAATGGGACTCACTTAAATGGAACGACACGAAAAGCTGGAGGAACTCTTTTCTATTTGCATTCTCTCTGCCATTCCCATTATTACGGTCTTAAATCAACTTGACATATATAGTAAAGAGACTTCAAGAGAAAACATGAAATAAAATAACTAGATTTATTACTGCTTTGCAGCAAACAGATTCACAGAAACTTCAAGCCAAAAGTATGCCTAGAGCACACTTCAGCATGCCAAAGTTTTATGAGGCCCCACCACGAAGCAAACCATGTTCTAGATCCTGGGAATAAGCAGCAAATAAAGGGAAAGCCCTGACTTCTGAAAGCTTACACTCCAATTGGAAATGAGATGAATAAATGAGACAAGAAATGAGATACTCTGTTAAATTATGCTAACTGCTAAGGAATGAGGAAACTGGCGATGAGAATAGAAACGTGGGAAGGGTGCTGAAAGTCGAGTGCGTGGCCAGGGAAGGCCTGCCTGAGACGGGCATCTGGCGGGAGCTGAAGGAAGTGAGGAGCATGGCACGTGGGTAACAGGCAGAGAGCACAGGGAATTTCCGGCAGAGGGAACAGCAGCAGCAAACCCACAGAGGCGGGAGCTGTTTCCAGAAACAGCAAGGAGATGGGAAGAGATGAAGAAGCAAAAGCAAATGGGACGGGGTCGGATGTAGCTCAACTGGTTGGGCATCCATCTCCCATATGGAGGGACCCGGGTTCGATCCCCGGGACCTCCCGGTAAAAAAAAAAAAAAAAAAGGCAAATGGGAGGGAAGTAGGTGCTAAAGTCAGAGGGTCCTGGCGACCAGTCACATAATACTCAGTAGGTTGCGGGAATGACTTTGGCTTTTACTGCGATGGGAAGAAGAGTGACATGCTGAGCCCTTGCCGAACACAGACTTAGAGGGACCAGGCTGAAGCAGGGGGAGCTTTAGAAGACCCCTGCATTCACCCTGGTGAAAAATTAGGGTGTTAGCAGTACAGGTGGTAAGAAATGCATTCTGAGGATATTTTGAGAGTAGAGCCTACAGGATTTGCTACGGGGAGGGATAAATCAAGAGTGACTCCAAATGTTTTGTCCTAAGCAACTGGAAGAATGGAATGCCGTTAAGTGAAATGGGAAAGGCTGTATGGGTAGCAGGTTGGAGGCAAGTGGAAAAGATGAGGATTTTCGTTTGGGACATGTTACGTTTGAAGTGCCAATTAGACACATCCAAAGAGAGATGTCCCGAAAAGGAGGCTGGAGTTCAGGGGAGAGATCCCCAGGCTACAGCTCTGAATTCAGAGGTCATCAGCCCATAGGCTGTATTTTAGGGGAGCTCTACGAGGGTCCAGGGGCACTCCACCTAGAGCCTGAAGAGATGAGGAATCAGCAAGGAGCCTGAAAGGAGGGAACCAGGAGGGGCGTGTCCAGGAAGCCAAGTGAAGTGGGTGTTTCAAGAAGGAAAAGAATGGACTGAGGGATCAGACAAGAAGAGACTAGGGCCTGGGACTGGCTTCAGCAACGTGATGCCCCTGCTGACCCTGACAAGGGCAGCGTCCCTGGAAAATAAGGCAGGGGCTGAGAGCACAACCATAACGGCTTCAGGATAGAATGGGCGGTGAGACATCGCACATGCAAAACACAGACAGTTCACTCAAAACATTTCCCTGTAAGAGGAAGAAAAGAAATTGGCTAGTAGCAGGAGGGAAAATCAGAGTCAAGATGCTTTTATTTAATGGGAAAAACACCTTGTAGGCTAGTGGCAATTCAGTAAAGAGGAAAAACTGATGCTGTAGGAAAGAGAGGGGAATATCTGTGGAGTGATGACCCTGAAAAGGGGTAAGGAGAGGTGGGGGGGGCATGGAAATTCTCTTCTTATTTCTTTTTGGTCAGTGAAAAAGGAAGTAGTATCTTCAGCTGAGAGTAAGGAGATGGATGTCTGAAGAGTGAGTACAAAGGGTGCAATAGTTGTCTAAGAGAGTAGAGAACGAATGGATGGTGGAAACATGGTACGTCTGCCAGGCAGCATGAAGGCCCTCTTTGGGAATCATCCTCATAAATTACAGACAATAGGGTGGTATGGTTTTCTCCAGGCACGTTCAGTCGCCCAGGTGCAAGTGCAGAGTGGGTGGAGAGAGAGAGAGATTAACGCAGAATTGTAGTTTAGTCAAGGGAGAATGACAAGGAGAGAGATGGGCAGGGGTAATAAGGATACACACCTGCAGTGATTAGAGTGGCTGGTCCTGGGTGGGTTTCAGGCTGGCAAGGGAGGGAAGTGAGGACATGGGGTGAGGCTGGAATGGTGAAGACGACGGTAGATACAATGGCTGAGGGCCCTGGTGGGTCCAAGGACTGTCAGAGTTGGAGGTACCACACAAGGTGAGCTGGGAGGAGAGGCCGTGGTGGTCAGAACACGATGTTTCAAAGGAGATATGGAGGCAGTGAGGTCACTGGTGATGAAGACGGGGTCAAGGGTACAGCCGTGGGGCTGGGTGGCAGAGGAGGGTGGAACACAAGTTCCTGGGGGAGATGAGGTCAACAAACTGCGGGGCGAAAGTGTGGGGAAGGTTACCAATACGAATGTGGGGATTCTGCAAAACTAGGAGTGGCCGTGTTGGAGAGGGACAGCGAACCAGAAAGGAGAATCTTCAGAGAACGAGGGAGTGGCTGGACAGAGCAGCAGATGGCAGGGACAAGGAGGGGTAGTAGGTGTTAGACTCAGAGTAGAGGATTTTTCAGGAGAAGGAAAGGGAGTGGAGTGGAAACAGAACTGAGAATACCACCCCCCAGACCCCTGGCCATGGTTCAAGGGGTGAGGTGACAAAATGGCGGCCACTTGAGAGGGCAGTATCGTCAGGGGAGACCCAAGTTTCAAGTAAAGCAAGAGGGTAAAGGGCATGTTCACAAATGAGGTTAGGAAGTAGGGGCTTTGCCGATGTCTGACGATGAGGACACAGTAAACAGGCTCAGGAGTTCCAGAGGCAGAGAGAGAGAGGATTAGAAAAATTGATTCAAGTCAAATGAGGATTAGGACACGGGAACGAGGCGCAACAGGAGGTCAAGGCAGTGAGTTGTAGGAACACTGAGGGCAGACAATCTTGCCAGGAGCAGAGAGAGAACCGGGGATCCCATCTGACGTTCCCCGCTGAGCAAGGCAAGGGTTGCTGAGGAAGTCCATCTTACTCACGGGACAGCAGAGGGGCATTTTGTAAAATCAGGCTCAAAAAATATACAGAAATACTAACTTAAGCCAACTATCCCAGCAATTGCCTTAGAGCCTCAATACCCAAAATAAATTTAAAGCCTCTAGTTTGATGTATCAGAAACCACAATTCTGCATTTTTTTATTGCAATTCAAACTCCCTAAAATTTCATGAAGCTCAGGAGAATGAGCACAAAAGCCCATCATCACCCTTCATAGGGATGCCCTGAACACGGGATACAAAGAACATTCTAGAGTCGAGGACACACCCAGTGATGTGTATTCTTCTGCGATACAATCTCGCAAGCCTCACTACCAGAAGGCTTAGGCCCAAGCACTTCACAGGAGGATACTGAGAAGGAAGCTGTGCGCTTGCTTTATGTCTGGACAACAAGATTAGACAGACAGTTGCATCAGATTTCCTGACAGGATTATTAGAGTGTGGTTTCCACAGCAACCAGCAACCACGTGCACAGCTGGAGGAAAGTAAGAAGGCATCTCTTTCAAAAGGGTTCACATAATATCAGGGCTGGAAAGGATTTTAAAGGCCCTCTAGTTGAACCATTCACCCAAATGCCCTAGGAGATTTAAAGTTTTTACATACACAGAAACTGCAAGCAATATCCTTAGGAAAGTTCATATAACCCAAAGAGGAAAACAAGGCAAAAATGATACGTCTTGGTCAGGACCTGACAGATGCTAGAAAACTTAGCAGTTAATAATAACTAAATAAAATGTAGAAGACTTCAGGCCTAACTAGAAGGGGAGAGAATAATATATACTTAGCACTCACTCTATGCTAAGCACTTTCTTGTCACCAGATCCTCACAACAACCCCATTTCTTCAGCCAAAGAAGTGATGCGGGTCAGAGTTAGTAAATTGCAGGGCTGGGATTTGAACCCAGATAAGCCCACGCCACACCCGTGCCACCTCCTGGAGACTCCCAAAGCCCAGCACACGTGGGCTGCAGTCAGACAGAGCAGGGGAGCACAGCCTCTGCCTTCAAACAGCTGAAAGCCCTCGGGACCATCCTCTCATCCACTGTCAACCCGAGCATCTTCCCCTGTAAATGAAACTCCGCAGCCTCTTCAGAGATGGGAAACCAAAGACCCAAATAAACCCCTCAACTAGTTCATAGATACTAAGTCATTTTCCTAGAAACAGGTCAAAAGAGCCCTTACAGATGGAATCCCCCCCTGCTGTTTATATCCTGTTTGAAACATCCCCATCCCAAAGTCTACCCGTCTGTATTCTGCCAAACTCAAGTTACTACTAGCTAATAGAGAAACTCACGCCAACTTCGGACAACTAAAGTTGGCCCCCATTTAACTTCCCTTCCCTGATCCTAGTTTTATACTGTGGGCTCATTCCGAACAAATCTGGAGACACAGTAAGCTCTAAATAGTTAAAGACAGCAGCTCCTTTCAAGCACAGCTTCCCAACCTTTTCCACAGCAGGCACGCACTGCACTCCACCACATGTCCATCGCTACTTCTGTGCTCCGTGGTTCCTCAAAGATTATGGATGTGGTTGAACAATCTCAGCCTAAATTTTTCTCAGGACCCTAGAGTGAATTCTGTTGACTAGGAGGCTTAAGTTCATTTAGAAAAACTAGGTGCTTTCTAGCACTTCACAAACATTCGTGAAGTTCCATTTTATACACACACATTATATGTGTGTGTATATGCATATAGTCACCGATTTTTAAAAAGACAGACACACAACTGGAGTTGACGGATTATGCTCTGTTACTACCCACGGCCACCATCAGTCCCATTCAGACTTTTCTTCTGCCTCTGACCACTTGTTTTGTTTTCTGTTTGGGTTTTTTTTTTTTTTTTTTTTTCACTTTTTTTATTTTTTAAAAGATATTTCGATTACATAAATGTTACAGAGACTATATAGGGGATTCCCATATGCCCCACTCCCCACACCTCCCACATTGGCAACATCTTTCATCAGTGTAGTACATTCACTGCAATCGATAAACACATTTTTATCGATTTTTTGGAGCATTGCCACTAAGCGTGGATTACAGTTGGCATTGTAGTTTACACTCTCTCCCATTCGACTCCGTAGATCATGGCCGGATATATAAGGGCCTGTATCTGTGGTTGTATGTCATTCAGGATGATTCCCAAGTCCCGAAAATGCCCCCTATTACTACACCTGTTTTTCTCTCTCCGTAACCCCAGAACACCCACAACAATGGTATTTCTTCCATTGCTAGAATCACAATAAGTCTAGAGTAGAATACTAGTAAGTTTATCTTAGTCCATAGTTCGTTTCCCAATCCTGAGGACTCTGGGATGGTGATGCCCACTCCACCATTAATTGAGGGGGGCTTCGATCCCATACAACCCGATGGATGGGACTCTCTTGCTTGCGGTTGTAAGTGCTCTTGGTTTCTTGGTATGCTGTTTGTCCATCATCTCCTCCCCATTAGTTGTCCTGGGTTAGTCCATTGAACTGGAGAGTAGGTGTTACAACTCCCTTGAGATTCAGGGCTCAGCTGGCACATGGACAGCCCAAAGATTTGAGTCTCTTGCGTGTTGACCTACTAACTCTAGGACTAATTATAGGTTCAAAAGGAGGACAGAAGAGTCATGCATAGGGAAACCACTGCTGAGTCTAACTCAGTCATAATGGGGAGCATAAATACCAGATTAGGGCCCATTGGCAAGAGGCCAAATTCCTGAGCTGTCTGCCCTGACTATAGTGTCTGGATATCTCCAAGACCCTGAGGAGCTTCGCTTTTTGGGGTCATATCTACTTTGTCTGTCAATGAGATCCTGTTGAGATGTGCATAAGCGCTACCTCTGGGATGCCGTCTGAACTCACTTTGCTGTATCTTAGCCATACGAACTCATTTGTCTTTAGCTTTTCCCCCTTTTGTTTTGTTCAAGATAGAGTTTTTTTTGTTTGTTTTATTTTTGTTTTTGTTTTCCCATATGCATTGCTTGTTGGTACTTGGTAGCAATCTCTTGGTGCCAGGGAGGCTCATCCCGGGAGTCATGTCCCACGCTGGGGGGAAGTTATTGCTTTTATGTGCTGAGTTCGACTTAGAGAGAGGCCACATTTGAGCAACAAGGGGCTCCCCATGGGTAACTCCCCATGGATAACTCTACGTCACTAGGCTAAAATTCAATTTCAAGAGCAAAGGCTCATAAGCTGACCACTTGTTTTATTTTTTTTTTATTTTTATTTTTTTTTTTAAGATTTTATTTATTTATTCATTTATCTCCCCCTTGCTGCTTGTGCTCGCTGGGTCGGCTAACCACGCTGTGCGGGCGGGCTTGCCTTCACCAGGAGGCCCCGGGAACTGAACCCGGGGCCTCCCATATGGTAAACGTGAGCCCTACTGATTGAGCCACAGCCGCTTCCCCTGACCACTTGTTTTAGCAACCTTTTTATTGTCTGTAGCATCTTTCATAAGTCCCTGATCTCTCTGGAATCAGCCTGCCTCCATTCAAATCCCAGCTCCGCCACTGACTGTGTGACCTACAGCAAATACCTAAACATTCAGTGCCTCAGTTTACTGCTCTGCAAAATGGCTATAATAATAGCACCTACCTTACCTAATAAGTATGCCAAGTGCTTAGACCAGCATCTGGCACATAGTACAGAAACATTAGCTACTCTTACTGCTGGCTCCCTTTGTGCACTTTCCTTTTAAGATCTAAGCTCATTAGAACTGAGACCATTGTCATACTCATTCCTTTTGGTACTTTCCCCTTATCTTTTGGGAAGAAACCATTTATAAGTATATGGTCAGAATACACATGTCCGAGAGGTTCCCAGCTCTCCTCAGTCTGCACCCTGGCCTATCACCTAGCAATTCTAATCCAACCTTTCTGGCCATCTCCTCTAGTGTCCTTCTTGACCATCTTCTCTAGCCTTTTTGAGGCTGATGCCACTGACCCACTCTCCTGCACACAGGGGCATGTGACTCCCTCCTCATGACAGGTAGCCCATGGCATTCTGCTGATCCATCCAGTGTCCTGACCAGTGTGACCACTGAACCCCGTGAGCAGCAGCAAACATTTAAAGGACAGATGGCCAGGATTTAGGGTTCAACTTGAAATTGTGGGACAAAGCTACAGCAATTGGCCCATCTGGGAATTGAACCTGTGCCTGTGGCCTCTGAAAAAGCACACCCTGAACAAATGAGCCAATATTCTTGGCCTCTGGCCAAGAGCAATGAATTCTAATCATAATCGGTCATTTGTAAAGGCCTATAAATGTTGGGTTTGTCAGAAAATGAATATTCTATACTCAAAATGTTTTGACATGAACAATGGTTCAAAAATAAGAAATTGTCTGAAAAGACATTAAGCTACACTCAATACTTAAGATTTTAATAGAAATGGACTTTAGAAGTAAGGAGAAACCCTCTGCTTCTTTACCATGGGACTTGAAAAATAAAGGACACTCCCATGGAAGGTCTGCCCACCTGAACTAACTGTGGAGAGAGTTACATTCAGATACTCTACCAAATTTATATTTTAGTTCTATTTTAAAAATAGTCTCTCATAGGGAAGTGGATGTGGCTCAAGCGATTGGGCTCCCGGCTCTCAGCTACCACCTAGGAGGTCCCTGGTTCAGTTCCCGGTGCCTCCTAAAGAAGACAGGGAGCTGGCGCAACAGGCAAGTGCAGCACGCTGATACAACAAGAGACACAAAAAGAAAAACATAATGAGAGACACAACAAAGCAGGGAGCAGAGGTTCCTGATGCCTCCTAAAGGGGATGTGCAAAACAGCAAGCTGACACAACAGGCAGGCATGGCAAGGTGACGCAACAAGATGACACAACAAGAGACACAAGAAGAAAAACATAATGAGAGACACAACAAAGCAGGGAACAGAGGTGGCTCAGGCAATAAGGCACCTTCCTCCCACATCAGAGGTCCTGGGTTTGGTTCTCAGTGCCTCCTAAAGAAATAAGGAAGATGAACAGACACAGCAAGTGCAAACCATGAGGGGGTGGGGAGAAATAAACAAAATAAATCTTAAAAAAAGTAGTCTCTCATAAGGCTGTATGAAACATCTTAAAAATATAACTAAGGAATTTATAGTAAAGAGCCAAATAGAAAATGAAGCTGACGGTCTCCTTAAGATTAACAATGGCACAAGCAGAATAGGCACGATGTTGGGACCCTGGAAAGTGAGATGGGAACCTCTACAGCCAACTCTTTTGATAAAAATCACCATTGCCTCCATCAATTATTGAGCACACTGTGCCAGTAAATGATGATGCAGAGTGTTTTATACCACACCTCATTCATCTTTATTTTATTTTTTTTTTTTAAAGATTTTATTTATTTATTCATTTATTCCCCCCTTGCTGCTTGTGCTCGCTGGGTCAGCTAACCACGCCGTGCGGGCGGGCTTGCCTTCACCAGGAGGCCCCGGGAACCGAACCCGGGGCCTCCCATATGGTAAACGGGAGCCCTACTGATTGAGCCACAGCCGCTTCCCTCTCATTCATCTTTATAAAAACCCCTGTGGGGGGGAGTGGATATGGCTCAAGCAATTGGGTGCCTGCCTCCCACATGAGAGGTCCCGGGTTTGGTTCCCAGGGCCTCCTAAAGAAGACGAGCAGATACAACGAGCAGGGAGCAGGTGTGGCTCAAGCGGTTGGGCACCCCCCTCCCACATGAGAAGTCCCAGGTTCAGTTCCCCATGCCTCTTAAAGAAGATGAGCAGACAACGAGCAGGCACAACGAGCAGGCTAGGGAGCCATCTCGGGGTGGGGGGGAGAGAACCCTGTGGCACAGGTTGAGATCTAAAGAGGGTAAGTGACTTGCCCAAGATCAACAAAGAGCAGGGCTTGGAAAAACTCCAAAGCCCCTCCATGCCCTTAGTGACTGCCCTACCCTGACGCCAGCATCCTCGCATCTGACCATCCATTTCCAGCTTAAGACAGAGCAGAACCTGGTAGGAAATGAAGCTCCCATCTGGTACCTTTGCCAGAAACTGGACACCAGAGCCAAAAAGACTACGAGTTTGCCCGTAGCCACACTGCTAGGTGTAGTGGAGTCTACTCAAGGAAGAATCTCTGAATAGCTGAAACATCCACAGAGGAATATTAAAATTGGGAATGGACAGACTTCATAACAGGAATGAAAACAAGCCAAGAATCAGTCAGGATTCACTGAAGGAGAAGGGTATCTTCTCTGGCGGTACATAAAGAGGATAATTCCAGTTAGCCGTTCCACAAATCCCACTGAAGGCAAGTGGAGGGAGATGGAGGTGGGGGGATCCAGCACCACCTTGGCATGCCAGGTAGGAGTCCCAAGAGGGTTCAGATGCTAAGGATGGGAAAACATTTCCCCTCCCCAGGCAGGGCTTAGAGTCTGTGGAGGTGTGCAAGGGGGTGGAGGGGCCTCCACTCTCCAGCCTATAACACGAGTAATAACCTCTAGACATTCACCTCCATCAGCTTGTTGTTGTAGTTTTATTTAATTTTATAATGGTCGGGAAACAAAACGAGAACTAGGTTGCTGGGGGGGTGGGGGGGATATCACAAAAAAAGGAATTCTGCAGGTTTTTTCATTTATGGACTATACAAACTCCATAAAAATAAAATAAAAAGCTAAGTCACATTTTAGGGTCCGTCCATGGGAGGATTAATGCTGGCAGAGACTCAGATTCTGAGACAATGGCACCACCCTTCAACTTTCGGCATATAAAACTCATGTGCTGATGATTTTCATTTTAAATACTTTTCAAAAGACAAAAACAGCACAACCCAGGAACTAAAGGATTAATGTAAAATCCTTTCAAAACAGATCATCCCATTCACCAAAAAAAGTTGTTAAACCCTCATCAACAGCCCACTTATTGGAAAAATGCTAAATATAAAGAATCTCATTAGAATGAAATTCTCTGAACTGGCTCTATACAACAGGTTCAACAGTTTATATTTGCTCGTAGGTAATAAACTAATGGCAAACCAAGAGCACAGATTCTTTTAATTAAACCGGTCAAGAAAGAGAAAAAGAAGGACCAGCCTTTTTCCAGTAAAAATTAAGCAAGACTACCAGGAAAAACTGTGCAACAATCCTGCATGCTATTTCCATCTTATTCACGGAAAGCGGGGACGGTGATCCAACAAGTCAGCTGTGGGAGACAGAGTCCACGGAGGGACAAAAGTTGTAGGGGTAGAGCTTAGGAGCATACAATCACAGCTAAATAGTATAAATAGTACTGAGTATTTATAGCTGTAGTATCCTTCTTTACATAAGGCCTTCTGTTTAAAGAAATGTGGTTTGGTTTGGTTTGGTTTTTTAATGTCTTAACTGAGTCACAATAATGGCCACTGAGGGGAAGTTTTCAATAACTCTTCACCACATCATGCATCGTGTCCATTCTGACCAAACAGTACTCTTTATCAGAGAACATTCTCCAGCGTTTTATTTCACATCACAAAGGAAGCTCTCACGGCGCTGCCCTCGTTTGGCTCATCTGATGAGCCTCTGACCCACCACCACAATCAGCCCCTCACACTGGTGTCTTCTCTATAGAGAAAACAACTCCTCACAGTTCAAGTGGCAATCACGTCATTGTGGGCAGACAGGACGCTCGCTGACCGGTTAAGCCATTGTGTGATGAGACAATTAATTGTACATTCAGTGTTTTCAGAATTAGTCTCGATCTCAATTCCCTTCCAACATGAGAGCACCAAGGTCAGAGAGATGTATCCAATGACCATAATACTAAGCAGCAGAACTGTAAAATTGAGAAATTCAGGCTCTTAGTTCATAAATGTTTTTTTTATCCCTCTCCCCTCCTCCCCCCCACCCTGCTGTTTGCTGCGGCGTCCATTCACTGCGTGCTCTTCCGTGTCCGTTTTCTTCATTTTTTTTTTTTTTGTCTTTTCTTCTCGTTTTTCTCCTCTAGGATTCTATCCTGGGACCTCCGATGTGGGAGAGGAGTACCCTGTTGCTTGCGCTACCTCAGTTCCTGGTTTCTGTCACATCTCGCCTTTGACTCTCCCCTGCATCTCTCTTTTGTCGCATCATCATCATCTTGCTGCATCGCTCGCAGTGTGGGGCACACCTCTACCAGGAGGCTCCAGGGATCAAACCCAAGTCCTCCCATATGGTAGACAGAAGCCC
Source organism: Tolypeutes matacus (assembly GCA_026826555.1). NCBI lineage: Eukaryota > Metazoa > Chordata > Mammalia > Cingulata > Chlamyphoridae > Tolypeutes > Tolypeutes matacus. Next base: position 2,344,683 of record JAKSZT010054400.1, read on the forward strand.
AATTGCTTGAGCCACATCCGCTTTCCCTCAGTACATGAATGTTAAACAGATTTTAAATAGTTCTTGGGAAATGATACCAAGTGAAAACAGATGGGAACAAATAGTGGAAACTGAACCACTGCCCTGTGAATACTGAACAGGTATACAGTAGGTTTGCAGTAGACACTCGACTTGGAAGTAGACACATGGGAGGCGGATGTGGCTCAAGCGATTGAGCCCCCGCCTACCACACGGAAGGTCCTGGGTTCGGTTTCCGGTGCCTCCTAAGGAAAAGACAAGCAGACACAGAAAGAACACAGTGAATGGACACAGATAACAGACAACAGGTGGGGAGGGAGATATATAAATAAATATTTCTTTTAAAAAATAAAAAAGTAGACACATGACAATAAGTAGAGAAATGTATCTGGATAGCTCTAGCTTTTTAAAGTACAAACAAAAGATAAACATTTGTCTTCTTAAGCCTTAAGACATAATAATCCAACATAACTGTCTTTACAAAAAGTACTTCACTTATTAGAGCAGGAGTACAGTTCACTTAAACATGATATATTTATGTTTGATCTACACACAGTCTTTTTTTTTTTTTAGGAGGTACCAGGGATTGAACCCAGGACCTCGTACATGGGAAGCAGGTCCTGAACCACTGAGCTACATCTGCTCCCCTATACATGGTCTTTTAAAAGGCAATGATAGGGAAGCTATGTGGCTCAAGCGATTGGGCTCCTGCCTACCAGGTGGGAGGTACCTGGTTCAGTTCCCAGTGCCTCCTAAAGAAGACAGCAAGCTGGCATGATGGGCAGGTGTGGCAAGCTGACGCAACAGGAGACACAAGAAGAAAAACATAATGAGAGACACAACAAAGTAAGGAATGGAGGTGGCTCAAGCGATTAGGCGCCTCCCTCCCACATCGGAGGTCCCAGGTTTGGTTCCTGGTGCCTCCTAAAGAAACAAGGAAGACGAACAGACACAACACGTACAAACAACGAGGGGGCAAGGAAAACTAAGTAAATAAATCTTTAAAAAAATAAAATAAAAGGCAACGATGCCAAACTTGCAAATCTGATCATGCTAAATGAAAGAGTGGAATTTTAAAATGAAAGTCTAAGTGGTTCCTGAGCCTAAGGAAGACACAGTTTATGTAAATTTATCTCTATACATTGCCCCTAAGAAGGGACACCTAAAAGAGCGGTTTAAATAAATTCTTTCCTGGAACAAGGGAGGGCATAACTTGACAAACACTAAAATAATTGTTTCGTGCTTATTGGTTGTTTTGATTCATTCATTCATGTAAGCAACATTTATTGAGCATCTACCATGTACCATGCAATGTGAAAGGGACTTGAGGGTATAAAAATGGAGTAAGCCTAGTTTTTTACCCTTTCTAAAAGTTAATAATAATAGATATACATATAAATATAAATAATTATTAATAGGACTTATGACCATGCACTGTTATGGGTAATTTACATACGTTAATTCAGTTAATTCTAATGACAACCCTACAAGATGAAGGCGATTATAAAACCCATTGCCATATGAGAAAATTGAAGCACAGAGATGTTAGGTGTCTTGTCCAATGCCACACAGCTCCAAACCGACGTAGCAGGCAATCTGGGCCCACAGCCCACATTCTTAAGCACCATGTTACATTAAGTTGCTCCAGGCTGCGGAGAGGCTGGTGAGTGGCCAGGCTTTGTCTGGAAGGGCTTCCTAAAGAAGCCAACCCCAGGGCTGAGTCCTGGAGGAATGGGATGAGAAGGAGATATTCCAATCATGGGGAGGTTCAAGGGGCATGGAAGGGTGACCCTGTCATCTTCCAGAGAGTAAAGGGTACATGCAGTGAGAGGCTGGGGCCGGTGGGGAGTTTCTCATAGAACATGGAAGACGGATGGACGCGGGATGTGCTAGGAAGCAAGGAGGCAAGTTGGGAAGTGGCTGTAACAGTTCAGGGGAGAAGTGGAAATGGCCAGGTGACCAGCAGTTATGATGACTGAGCAGCAGAAACAACTAAGTTGTCCGTGTATGCCCTTCCTGGAAAGTCTGGGCACACAATCCCTAGAAAATGAATTTAACTGCCTGCAGGAGATGTGCAAACCTAGGGAGAAAAAAAACAAAAACATGGATGCCAGTAGAGAGTAAGGGAAAGTGCACGGAGCACGGACCCAGAGCTTCAGTTCCCACCCTGCCACCCCACAGCAGGGCGGCTTTGCAAGGCTTACCTGGTCACCCAGGTTCTCAAATTTCTGTACATGGAGCTAGAAACAAACTTTACATCCCCTTCTCATATAAACAGTCTCTGAATGCCATTTCTCACATGGCGACATGCCAGAATTACTAAAATGTTTCATCCTCCTCCTCTCTTTTATTAGCTTATTTTAAACAACAGCTCGCGAGCAAGCATACTTCAGAGAAATCATGAATTAAAAATAAAAGTACAACCACATTCATAGAAAACTCATCTTTTAATAGACATTGCATCACCAAAATGGAAATTGCTCAATGATACTTTACAGGACATAGAATTTTCAGAGACCTCATTTCATTTTCATAATTGAGTGCATCCTTATAATTTAAAGCCAGGAAACCCAGAGTTATTATACACTCCCTGTCCTAAAATGAAGTCAAATCAACAGAACTTCGTGGTTTCCAGGACTCCCAACCATTCACTACTCATCTACAGAGAAGACCCAAATCATCTATGAACCAGAACCACAAGCTGCAGCACAAATTGCAATTTAAAAAAACAAACATGCACACACAGCCCAGCACATAGACTGACAAGGCTTCCTATGCTTCATAGAAAGAAAAGTCCTAACTCCACCAGGAGAGTGGAATGAACTGAAAGGACTTGAAGTCTGGAAACCTGAGTTTAGCTTCCAGACCGTGAACTTGAGTACCTGAAGCTATGTGGGACGCGGTTTCCTCATCTGAAAAGATGGGCTAGCCATATTTCACAGAACTGTGGCGGCGGCGTAAATAGCAGCGTAGATGTGAAAATGAACAAGGTTTTAGGTTGCTACTGCTCTTGCTTCAAAAAATGTCACCATCCCCAAGAGCTCACTTCCTGCCTTCGATCCCATGTGGTCAAGAGGCTATCTCAAGACTTACTGTCAAACTCCTTCCCATATTAGAACTCTCAGGAGCTGGTGTTTCTCCCAAAACATCCTAAACATGGCTGAGGTAAGCACCATGTGTGGTAGATGGTTGCAGAATAGGGGCTGTCAAAAGTCCATCTCGGCGCTATGATTTGTTAAAAAATCACAAAATAAATACCTACCAAAGAAAATTGCTTAAATTAATAAAAATAATCAATTGATGTAATAAAATAATTAAATGAACAATACAATCGTATCAATTACCTAATTGAAAATTCTTAATTAAAACATCTATAGACAGTGAATATTCTCGCTGTCCTGCTTTTGCGATAATCAGGGTAGGCTAAACATTCGCTATATTAGAAACCATGCATGTGTCCCCAGACCTAGTTTTTCAACCTGGGTCTGGTTTTTAGAATGCTGGCGAGAAACTAAGCCTGATTTATTATATGACCGTCCTGTATGGGAAAACACCGTAACTTTGGGTATCTTTGGTCAACCTTAAGAGATATAGCAGGGGGCAGATGTGGCCTAAATGGTTGGGCGTCCGTTTCCCATGTGGAGGGACCTGGGTTTGATCCCCGGGACCTCCCGGGAAAATAAAGAAAAATACAGAAGATGCGCAGGTGAGCCCCAGGTCCCACAGGCGAGTGCACCGTCAGGCCCCGCCAAACCAAGCAGCAAGATGATGACGTAACAGGAGGGTGACACAAGGGAGAGCCAAGACGAGACGCGCTGAAAAACCAGGAACTGAGGTGGAGCTGGTGGCAGAACGCCTCTCTCCCACAGAGGTTCCCAGGGTCGAATCCAGGTGAAGACAGGAGGAGAAGGATGAGAGGAGAGGGCAGGAAACGGACACAGAGTCGCCCAGCGAATGGACACAGAAACAGCAAAAATGGGTGGGGGGGGACAGTAAAATGGATAAAAAGTAAATATATTAATAAAAAATAAATGTAAAGATGTTCAAAAAAAAAAAAAACATCTATAGAAAGTTATCCAGGATTGGGGTTAGCTTAAGGGGAGACAGAGGCACGTGCACGGGGAGAGGAGCTCAACGGAGGCGCTGCCAAGTCCTTGCCCACGATGTGTCCGTGGTATTCAGATGGAAGGAGAAAACAGATTTCATAAAAGCCAAGAAGCAACTTAGCCTTTCCGCAGATCCGGAGGAGAGAGGTCAGGTACACAAGCTCGTACCATGTTACTCGCCCTCTCTAAATAATTCATTGGTATAAGTGGGTTGATGTCAGAAAGGGGAAAGCAAGGCACTGGCTGCGTCCAGAAGTCCCCCGAAGCAGGGCGGCCACTGGCCCCTCGGTCCCCCAAACCTCGCTCCGCCTCACTCTGGGTGCCTCTGCCAGGGTAGCCCCTCTGGGTTGTCACTAAGAGTCAACTAAACACCAGGATCACCGCTCAAACTGAGCTGCCCTAGCCAGCTGGGGCGAGTGTCCAGCAAGGACTCTGAGGAGACAACTGCTCTGAGTGTGGTCACACACACGCACACACACGTGCAAAGAGGCAGCAGGAGAAAAACTACCTGCTCTGGAACTCCTGATGTGACGCTAAGCAAGTCTCTGAGCCAAAGTCAGTACCGACGGGTAGCCAATGTCTGGTGCCGACATTTCTAAAATCCTAGAAGAATGGAGACTTAATAATAATCTTAATAATGTGTAACACATCAAGAAGGAGTCAAAGGTAATATGCAATCTCTCCCAGTTCTCTCAGGAAAAAAAGCCACACACACTCATGATAACCTGTTGCCACGGGAATATGCAACCTTTCAAGCTGGTTCCCACTGAGAGATATTTAGAGGTGTTTCATTAAAAAAAAAAAAAAAAATCCAACCAAATGAATTTGGAAAACACTGCATATTAATTTCCTTCTTGAAAAGGCACAAAACACATTCAATATTAAGGGCTCTGAAAAGTTCTGCTATCAGGAAGCCCCTTTCTTTAAACTTGTTTGCCCAAACTCTGCTTTACTCATGCAACACCTTTGAACCCTGGCACTCCAAGGGTCGCAGTGGAGCCAAGGACAGGGATGGGGTCCTTCTCTGTCCCTCTCCTCTCTGCTTTTCTGAGTAGGAGCATTGTTCTCCACTACTGAGACAGGCTTCCTCCACGCAGCAGGCAGCGCGGCTCAGGCAGCTGGAGCTCATACCAACTGGTCTCTCCAGTTGAAAGAGAAGGGCCCTCTCTCCAGGGTGGCATTTCCAAGGATCCCAAAGAAGGGCTCTTGCTTGGGTCCCATGCCCACCCCCTGAGCCAATCCCTGCGGCCAGGGAACCAGGGCACAGGAACCAGCAGCTTCATGACGCAAGCCTGCTTCTGCGGCCAGAGAAGCAGAAACCGTGCTAGAATCACATGGTTGGAATGGGCGAGAGAGGTTCACTAAAAGAAGTGTGGCCATGCGTGCAAGCCTGGGGGGGGTGAGGGAAAGGAGAATCAGAATCTCCCCTGAGCTCCATGTGGATAGGTAGTGGGTATTTCAAATTAACATGCCCCAAATGGGTTCAGCTCTCAATGCCCTCCCTCCGTCTCAGCAGGGGATCACCATCATATACCAAGCCAACAATCCGAGAAGCGTCTTAATTCCTCTTCTTAACTGCACTCTCCACGGTCAAGCTTCAGCAGATGCACGTGATTCTACCATAAAAGTATAGCCGGAATCTACCAACTCTGCAACTTCGCTGCAATACTCAACCAAGCCACCAGGAGCTCACCTGGACTATTGCAAGAGCTTCTTTCCAGTCTACCCACTTCCCATTTTGCCTGCCCATCTAATTGACCATAAGCATTCTCCATGCTCGGCACATGACAACCCCTCAATAAATATCTATAAACACATGGATAAAGGGGAAAGGGCCGTTGGGCAGATAAAAGTCACAGATTTCCAGTTCTACCACTTTTATGATTATGATTGAAAATTTTAGCTCAGGGGCTCCTGGCAACAAAGACAAAAAAAATAACAGCATTATCTTAACTGATTTTTTTTAAAAAAAGAAGTATACGAGTTCTTCAAATGAAAAAAAAATTATCTTTTTTCCTAGGCCTAAATGCCAGAAGCAATTTGTTGTATGAGCTGTTCACTCAACCAGGACTCACGGGCCCTTAAATAGAGTACTGAACAGAAAAATGGACTGATGAGTCCTTTAATAAAAATATGTGGCCATGTCCTTCACACTTCTACCAACTTTTGCTAAAAGCCAAAGGCAAACATTAAAAATTAAAGAAGGGGGACGGATGTGGCTCAAATGGTTGGGCGACCGTCTCCCATATGGAGGGACCCGGGTTCGATACCCGGGACCTCCCGGCAAAAAAAAAAAACAAAAATTAAAGAAGTGCAGGCACGTCCTCAGGGATGGTAGGGTAGGGGGGTCCAGGAGGAATCCTTGTAGGGATCGAAGGACTCTGCCCCCCTGGGTGGCTCACAGGTCCTGCAGGGCGGCGACACTGAGCAGAAAGCTCCAGGCAGACACGTGGTCTTGGCTGCCAGTACCACTTAGGAGTTTCAGGGAACTGTTGAAGGGTTTTAAGTAGGGGAATGACACGCTCGGATTTGCAGCTGAGAAAATCACTCTGCAACAGTGCAGACAGTGGACCAGACAGAGGCCAGGAGTCAGGACGTTGGTGAAAAGGTGTTCCTGGAGAGCAACAATGACAGCCTGAACTAAGTTTTAACTGAACGTAGGACCCAAAAAACCTCTCCAGCCTTCCAAGGGCTGCAGCCTCGGAGAAGCGCCTGTTCCAGCCCCAGGAACTTGTAGCCCTTTGTGGGGTACTTGGTAAGCACCATTCCCCTCCTTGCCACTCAAGTCCTTGTAGAAGCACAGACGTTTGAACTGTGCAGCTTCTACATGAAATAAAACGTAAGCAGAATTGTTTTGCCAGCAGGAGGCCGAGAATTAGCCGGTCCAGAGTGTGAGCAGGCGTATCGCCTCCTTCCTGGTCACAGGCACATGGATGCAAACGTGTGCATCTCCTGCCCAGAAGCAGCTTCTTTCAGAAGACCAGAATGCGATGCCCCATAGAAACGATGTCATAATCAAACTCGTGCAGTTGATGTTGCTAACTATGATTCACTTCTGCAAACTTGTAGCAAAATTCATGTTACAATAAATTCCCTCCCCACCACCACCCCCCAAAACACTCGAAATATAAACTGTAATTTTAAGAACTCAGCAAAATGATAAGATCCACCAACTATCCTCCACCTTTCCAAGTCCACGATGGGGCATCTGAGCCAGGCTCTCCAAAGTACAAAGAGCCAGCCACCGTGAGAAGTGTCTCACTTGAACTACTAAGTCATTCCAGGGCCATTCTCATCTGTCTTCTAAAACCAAAAAGAACTTTCTACCTTAAAGAACTTTCTACCTTAGTTACAACTTCCCGGATCTCCCAGCCTCCAGCCCTGCCGCAAGGTAATCCAGTTACCACGCTGCAGTCAAAATGTAAATCTGCTCTCTCTCCCCTTCGTCCCCAACTCCCCAGAATCTTTAGCAAGTCCCTCCGGCTTCACCTCTCGCCATTCCCCAAATTGCACTGCACACTTTAACATCTTTTCCCACTTGTCCATGTTTGGTGAACGTTTTTCTATTTTTATGTGTTTTTTGTTTTTTTTTTAATTAGAGAAGTTGTGGGTTTACAGAACAATCATGCATAAACTGCTTTATGCATAATTCTACCACTCTATTATTAACACCTTGCATTGGTGAGGAAGGAGCACTTGTTACAACAGATGAAAGCACGTTTTTATAACTGTACCATTAACTAGAGGTCCATGGTTTAACTTAGGGTTCATTTCTTGTATAGCGTAGTCCCATGCGTTTTGTTTTTTACTTTTTATTGTTAACCATATATATAACCTTACATTTCCCCTTTTACCCACATTCAGATCTGTATTTCAGTGCTGTTAATTACCTCACAATGTTGTGCTACCATCACCTCCATCCACTACCTAAACATTTCCATAGTTACCTATAGGAACCCTGTATATTTTAAGCTTTACCTTCCCATTCCCTACCCCCACCCTGCCCCTGGTAACCCATATTCTAAATTCTGACTCTCTGAGTTTGCTTGTTCTAATTATTTCACATCAGTGAGATCGTTATTTCATATCAGTCCTTTTGTGTCTCGCTTAATTCACTCAACATGATGCCCTCCGGGTTCATCCGTGTTGTCACCATGATGCCCTCCGGGTTCATCCGTGTTGTCACATGTATCAGGACTTCACTCCTTTATAGCTCGTTAATATTCCACTGTATGTATATTCCACATTTTGCTTATCCATTCATCGGATACACTTGACACCTGATTTATCGGAGGTCATAAAATATTTGTTCTTTCATGTCTGGCTTGTGTCTGGTTAACTCTTATGCAGGCCTCGAGGCGCAACTCGGGCATCACCTTTTCTGGGGGACACCCCTCCAGGCCCGGAACTGGGGCCCAGTGCCCGTCTCTCATCCCTGGTACCTCAGGCACGCCTCTCACCACACTATGATGAGATGACTTGTTAGGGCTTAACCTCATTTTACTTCTCTGCATGCCCCTAGCAGCAGTGCAGGGCTTGGCACCTCACTGGAGAGCTACCAGACCAGGTGCAGCATGGAACTCTCTCCTCCTACTTCTTCCTCTAACTCCCTACCTTCGATGTCCTGACCCTACAACAGTGGGTTAGTTTAACCGTGAATCCCCGATGCAAAGGAAGATCACATGCTTTTCACAAGCCTATCATTAAACAACTCATATCATATAACCTCTTACACACCCAAAAGCCTCAACGACTCTTTGGGATAAAAATAATGGAAGCTATCCCTGTTTGTCTTCGCATTGCTTTTCTCAGCCCTGTCTTTCAAAACACACGCACACAATAACAACAAAGATACATTCAGTATCTTTGAAAAATTCCTGTCTGAAACAAGAAGGAATCTGCAGGTAGGTATGAACGAAGAACTCTTGTTCAATTTCTCCACAAGAGCACCTATACCCCCCTTATGCATCTTCTTACTCATATCCTGATCTGAACAGTAGCAATTTCTCTTCAACAGACAGGAAGACTTTTCCCATGCTCTGATTTTGCAAGGATAATGCAAACCCCTACACGTGCCATCTCCTCATCATTTAGGCTGAGGGTGAGCGAACTCCGCTGCACACAGAGGTCAAGGTGGCATTGTAAAAGAGCAAGCCCCCTGAGGTGGAAAAACAGCAGCAGCCTGGAGGCAATGGCAAAAGGCAAGGAACACGCGGCTTCAGGATCGGTGAGAGGCACTAGGGCATCTGTGGGACTGTGGCAATTTGGATGCAGCATGTCTTGACTCAACGGCTCGGTCGCTCCCCAGCTCTTCAATTCCTGCCAGGCCCAAATTTAGGCCAGATCGAAATTTCCAAGAAAGGCTGCAATCTAGACTTAGCTCTGAAATCTTCCAATTTGCAAATGTTGGGAATCAATTTTAATTTTTTAAATTGCTCTAAATTAATCCGCATGAGAGCAGGCTGCAAGCCACTGGTTTGCAGCAGCTGCTTTAGGTCTAAGCAATCTATGATCATTTTAAATGACCCACTGAGTCCGATGACCCTTTGCCTTCTCCAACGCGACTGAAAGATCTTTTGTGACTGGAAATGCATATGACCCTCCTAAGACTGGCACCGATTGTAGAGCCAAAGCTCTACGAGCTCAAGAATAGCTGGATTAAAACATCTCTCTGTGTTCACGAGCATGAAGCGTTTGGTCTAGCTCACCATCCCAGAGATTTCTTTCCCCCACATTTCAGTTTAACTACCTCAATCAATGTTTTTACAAGGAGCCAGGGAAGAGGTGAAGGCAAACGGAGGCAAGGCCCAAACCACATGACCTAAGATGACTCTGGGGGAGAAAGAGATAAGGAAGCCCCGTTTGTACAGGGGAACTTGAGAGATAAAGAGGGCGAAGAGCGGGTGGCATTGGAACAAAAAGAAACCTAACTTCTCTAGAAGAGATACAAGGCCTTGCAACTCTATGGGGGGGGGGGCGGTAAATAAATTAATCATGCACACAAGAGGGAGAGAATCAACCTCCAAGCAGAAGGGACGCTTCTGACGAAATGCCCACAGGAGCTCCTGGTCTGTAGCAACTTTCAGGTAGGATTCATGGCACGACCTAGAGGATTCCTAGGTCAGTGTTTAAAGACCAAGAGCTACACTGGGTATCCAAACAGACCCTGTTGTGTCAGGAAAACTAAAGTTAAGTGTCTTGCTGTGCCCACAACTCCTACCCCCTTCCCCCAAGAACTTGGCACAGAAAAAAAAAAAAAAAAAAGATCCATTTTAGCCCTGGGTTTGAATAGGAATTTTCTTTACTATCTCATTTCCTCATGTACAAAAACGGGGAAATACCACCCACCTCACAGTGGGGATTGGATGAAACAATAATCTAAAGACACTAGTTCTCTAGTTCAAACATAAAGGATGTTCAAATGTCCTTTGCTTTTCCCGAGCCCACATCCTCCCACCCAAGCACCAACATTTCATAGTTTATGATCCAATCTGTCAAAAGTAGGGAAGTCTGAAATACCGGCTGTACCAAACAGAAGCTGGAGGAGACACGTAAGTTATAAATTTGCTGAGTGACAGATGAACTGAACAAAAAGACCATCACTTTCAAGAAATTGGATTCAAAAACACGACATGAGGCTCACAGTAGCCTGTATCAATCAATAGCCAGTAATAATTTTTACTGCAGCCTGTTTTGCTAGTTGCCAGGAAAATTTTTTTAATCTTCATGATGTTGTTTTAAAGATAGTAATAAAAGAAAACATGACCGGCTGCTGAAGCCCATATGCTACGCCTTTTCAGGACGACAAAATGCTCATTCAGAGTTTGTTTGTGCACAGCAGTAGCAGCCAGAGGGGAGCCAGAGAAATCAATGAAAGCTCACAGTTTGGAAAACTAGTAAATAGAACACTGGGGCGGTGTTTTGTCGGGTTTCTTCTCATCTAAAAGCCCTGATGGAATCAGGCTGCTCCTTGGGTTTTTCTTTCAAGTTCCCTAAGACCCTAACTAATGACCTCTGTCTTACAAACCTAGGCCTCATCTTCCTCAACTCTTGAAGCAGGTAGGTGCAGTTGACCGCTTTGTCCTCGAAGTATTCCCCCAAGAAACCAGTTTCCTGGCTGTTCTCTCTGCTCCCTTGCTGGCGCCTGCTTCTCTGAATGCTCAGAGCACCGCGGGGCTCAGTCCGTTGGTCCTTCTGCCTCCCACTGTCTCCCTGGGTGACCACACCTATTCCGATGGCTCTAGACTGACACGTCCCAAGCTCCTTTCCTGAAACCAAGCCCCTCCTCTGGCCTACATGCTGGCGTTGTCAAACAACAGCTTGACTTCTGCTCCTGGACGCTTCACGGACATCCCAGCTCAAGGTGTCCAAGAGTGATGTCCTTTTCCCATTCCCACCACCTCTCTCTAGTCAAAATAAGACCATATCAGAGCTGTGAAAAAAAGAAAACAAATGCCACTGAATACAAATCGTTTCCACAGAAACAGATCCACAGCAAAGCCCTGGAATCGAGAAGTGGATTGTCGGTTTTATGTTTTGTGATTTTTTTTTTTTTAGGTAATTAAAATTCAGTCTTTACACCAGATGACATTTTTACAAATATTTCCACATTAAACAGCTCGTGGTATATGACAATATGTCAACACCCTAGAATATATATTTCTGCCTCACATAATGGCAAATATTCAAGTTTCAATGATTCTCTTCCACACCAGATGATGGACACCTAAGCTCAGGGCACAGCTTAAGAGTTTATGCCCAACAGGGAATGGGTCTCCATAGTTAAAGTAATAAATCCAGCCAATTAACATGCAAAGCCCAAAAAAAACCTGCACCCTGGGAAACAGACGTGGCTCAAGTGATTGGGCTCCCATCTACCAGATAGGAGGTCCAGGGTTTGATTCCCGGGGCCTTGGTGAAAGGCAGCTGGCCCGCACAGGAGAGCTGGCCCACGGGGAGGGCTGGCGCAGCAAGAAGACACAACAAAAAGAGACACAGAGGAGAGACAATAAGAGACGAAGCAGACCAGGGGGCTGAGGTGGCGCAAGAGATTGAGCGCCTCTCTCCCACTCCGGAAGGTCCCAGGATCAGTTTCCAGTGCTACCTAAAGAGAAGACAAGGGAAGCGGCTGTGGCTCAATCAGTGGGGCTCCCGTTTGCCATATGGGGGGCCCCGGGTTCGGTTCCCGGGGCCTCCTGGTGGGGGCAGGCCCTCCCACACGGTGTGGTTGGCTGACCCAGTGAGTGCAGGCAGCAAGGGGGGATAGATGAATGAATAAATAAAATCTTTAAAAAAATAAAATAAATAAAATAAAAAAATAAAGAGAAGACAAGCAGACACAGAGAGCAGACAATGAGCACAAAATAATGGGGGGGGGGGAATAAATAAATAAATAAATCTTTAAAAAAAAAAAAAACCTGCAGCCCTGCCCTCCAAAAGTGTCTGCTCATTCTCTGATCCCAGGTAGAAGGTCTATTCTATGTTTGCTTATTAAGCAAATATTTATTCAGTAAGGAATTAGTAAAATAAGATATTGGGGGTGTTTTCTGCAATATTCTGTAATCTCACTGCCACTAGTGTTTTCCTCCTAAAATGTAAATCTGTTATCTATTTTCTGCTTAAAATGTATCGATGTGTCCCAGGGGCCTTCCAGAAAAGTCTATTTCCTATACTATGTCACAAGATTCTCCCTGATCTGCTCTTCCTGGCCGCTGCTTACCTTTCCAGGGGCATTTCTTACCCCTCTCCACATTCCAGACTCTCACAATTCTGTTAGGACGTTTGCTTTCCCCCCAGCAGGGCCCACAAACCCACCACAGACCAATTCGCCAATGCTAACTCTCCTCAGAAGCCCAGTTCAGTGAAACGCACGTGAAGCCAGTGCCTCTCTCTGCTCGCCCCGCCACAGCTTAGACTTTGCGGAAATAGGTCTTTCACTTGCTTTCTCCTGGGAGCCACCAAGAGGGTCAGATCTGGGGGATTCCTTCTGCCCCCCAACACCTAGCACGGTACAGGCAGCACCCCAACCTGTGAGGTTCAAAGGAAAGTACCCGAAAGGAGCCTCTTGTCCGGCAGCCCTCTACAACTGAGGCCTCAACAGGAAGGTAAATGCTAAACAGAAATCCCTATTTTCCCGCTAGGACGTATCAAACTGGAACTAATGTTGCCACAAAGGGAATGAGGCTCCAAAACAGACCAAGTGGAGACCGTGCAGCCAGCAGGGGCCCAGGAGGCCCTTCCCTTCAGCCCTTTCCCCTTCCCTCTTCAGCCACAGAATCCTTCTGCCTGCTCATTCCTGCACCAGGCCAAGCTCACGCCCACTTCTGGGCCCACGTTCACACCTGCCCCTCCCCTGCTCCCTCACCTGAGGTCCCTGCGCGATGCCACCACGTCCCTGACCACCGTCTCGAAAACAGCGCCCAGCACCCACTCTAGCCCCATCCTCCTGGCTCGTTACTAGCAGATGGCACACTGGGTGCAGATCTAAGCCTCCAGGTTCCGTCGCAGACGGTACACTGCATGTTCATCTATGCGTTCATGGTCGGTAGTAGATGGTACATTGGGTGTGCATCTACATGTTCATGGTCCCTAGAAGACAATACATTGTCTGTGCATCTATGTGTTCATGGTCCATAGCAGACGATATTTTATCTGTGCATCTATGTATTCTTGGTCTGTAGCAGACAATATTTTGTCTGTGCATCTATGTGTTCATGGTCCGTAGCAGACGATATACTGGGTGTGCCTCTATGTGTTCGTGGTCCATAGCAGATGATACACTGCGTGTTCATCTATGCGTTCATGGTCGGTAGTAGATGGTACATTGGGTGTGCATCTACATGTTCATGGTCCCCAGCAGATAATACATTGTCTGTGTATCTATGTGTTCATGGTCCGTAGCAGACAATACATTGTCTGTGCACCTATGTGTTCATGGTCCATAGCAGACAATACATTATCTATGCATCTATGCATTCATGGTCCATAGCAGACAATACATTGTCTGTGCATCTATGCATTTGTGGTCCATAGCAGACAATACATTGCCTGTGCATCTATGTGTTCATGGTCCATAGCAGACAATACATTGTCTGTGCATCTATGTGTTCATGGTCCATAGCAGACAATACATTGTCTGTGCATCTATGCGTTCATGGTCCATCGTCCCCATGAGATGATAGGCTTGAGGGACTTGCTTTATTCACTGCTGTTCTCCTAACATCTAGGAAGTGCTTGGCTCACAGTAAGCATTCAAATATTTGTGAAATGAATGGAGGGAAAGATAACAATCAGCCCTTTATAAGGTGAGAAACAGTGAAACTTATCAACACTTAGGATTCCTGTGCCATGCTTAAGCATTCTACAAAAAAATTGCCGCAATTTTCTGACTTCAAGAGTCTGCTTCTCTAGTGAATATTCTCGCTGTCCTGATTTTGTGATAATCAGCGTAGCCTAAACATTCGCTATATTAGAAACCATGCTTGGGTCCCCAGACCTAGTTTTTTCCCTAGGTCTGGTTTTTAGGATGCTGGTGATAAACCAAGCCTGATTTATTATATGACCATCCTATATGGGAAAAGACTAACTTTGTGTATCTTTGGTCAACCTTAAGAGATATAGCAGGGGGACGGATGTGGCTCAGGTGGTTGGACGTTCATCTCCCATATGGAGGGACCTGGGTTCGATCCCTGGGACCTCCCAGTAAAAAGTTAAAAAAAATATATAGAAGGTGCGTGGGCCACCAGGACCCGCACGCAGGTGTGCTGCCAGACCCCGTGCACAGATGAACCATCAGGCCCTGTGAGCCACGCAGCAAGATGATGACGTAACAGGAGAGTGACACAGGGAAAGTCAAGACGAGACGCACCGAAAAACCAGGAACTAAGGTGGCGCAGGCGGTAGGATGCCTCTCTCCCACATCAGAGATTCCAAGGATCGAATCCCAGTGAAGACAGGAGAAGAGGGATGAGAAAGGCAGGAGATGGGCACAGAGAGTTGCACAGCGAATGGACACAGAAATAGCTAAAATGGTGGTGGGGGGTGTAAATGGATAAAAGTGAATAAATTAATAAATCCTTAAAAAAATGTATAGGGGAGGAAGATATGGACTATAGTCAGTAGTGATACTTTGACGATGCTCTTTCATGATATGATAACAAATGTTTCACAGCAATGTGGGGTGTTTGTGGGGGGGTGATGTGTGGGAGCCCTGTATGATGTTACGCATGTTTGTTTTGTAAGTTCACGATGTTTACTGAACACTAACGGTTTATGTATGTTCCTGTATGAATGATATACTTCAATTAATTGTTAAAAGAAAAAAAAAAGAAGAGTTTGCTTCTTTTTTTTTTTTTTTTTCCTGGTCAGGGTTTTTCATGGTGTTTAATATCTAATAGAGCTTTTGCTCCAAAAGTCCCTCTGTCAATAGGCATATGCGTTTGAACAAAAAAAATAAAATCACTGAATCTTAAGGGATCAAACTCTTCAACATAATTAGTACCTGGCATTATGAACTTTTTAACACTAGCCAAGGCGTTCCCAGCTCTGTCCGTGACTGTGGCAATGGCAGTGTCTTCCACCAGAGCTTACTGAACCTCCCCGGCACAGTTTGCCACCTTCTGTGGTAGCTGCAGGCAGGAGGTGTTCTGACAGACCTGCTCCTTTGTGGGGCATTAACTCAGGTTAACTCCTGCAATTCTTGATTATCTGGAGTATTACCTAGGAATTGATAGCAAAGCCAACCCAACTGCAAATCCACTATTTTTTCAGCCATGGGCTCCCAAAGTGATGACTTCCTGGATTCCCACAACGATGAATTCAAGACTTGGGATCCCAGCCAGAATAGTCACTTCGTCTTTCTCTTTTCTCTGCCTTCTTTCCTTCTGCCACAGTGGTCAACTACTGCTACGGATCACTGCTCTTCTCTATCTTTCTAGTCTGTGCTTGATAACCAAAAGTGCCCTAAATCCTGAACCACCTTTAACCTCCTGGTAATTTGAACATTTACAATGTGGAAACCATAGATGGAAGAGACAGCAAGCGAGCAAGAAAGAAGCAAACTGCCTTACACAGTGGAGAACGTGAAGATTAGCTCAATAGTCCCATTCTCCAAAGGAATACATCTCAGTTCATATATTCTTACCCATCTCCCCATTCTCCTCACTGAAAATATTTTTTTTCTACCAATACTTTTTCCAAATGTTGACCCACTGTCAGATGAACAAGAGAGATGTCACTCTTTATCCCATTTGTGTAGATTTTCACCTTCTCTGCTTCTATCCACTGGAATTCAAGAGCTACCCAGCCAGACTGCCAGTGTAAGAGAAACCTTCCAACTTAAGTTGGAATTATTTGGAATGTTTGGGAAACGCCAAAAGGAGAGAAAAGCGGGTTGGTCCTGGAAAACACAAACATTACTCCAACAATCCAACTGTAGCTCTCCCAAGGCTTCTCCCTGGAAGGCGAATGAAGCAACCTACACACCAAGAGCTTGGGCCTGGGACCGTGTGCAATGCTCACTGTTAAAAGATGAGATACCGGCTTAAGGCTGGGCAGAGACAAAGAACTGCTGAGGAGAGGGGAGGACGTGGCATAAACAGGGCCTGTGTGATAACAAAAAGCTCTGAGTGTAACAGAAACGCTGGCCTTGAGAGAACTTCAATCAAAGACTGTCAACCAGATAATTCCTTTTCAAATCCAGTTGGATCCAAGAAGGCACCACAACAGTTTGCCTTCACCAGGCTCTGGTGTGGACACTGTGATGGTTAAGGAAACATTACAAAGCGTGGAAAACAGAAGCTTCTGATTGCTGCCCACACCCAAAGCCTGCGTGGGGAAGGGGCTAAACGAGGCCCCAGCACATTCACTGTACTGGCATTTTCCTGGCTAGCTTTAAGGGAGATGAAGCCAACCTAATACCTTCTCTCCACTGAAGGTCCCCTCTGCTAGGAAGGGCGGAGAAACACTCAGTCCCCAAACTTTTCCGGAGGTATATTTCAGACCATGTGCCTAGTGCTGGAAACACTCTGGCTCAACTCTGGGGCAGCCCCCCTTCGGGGGTCAACCCGACACTCCCGGGAATTCCCTGCCCAGGCCAGATCAAGCAGCAGAGCTACCAAGCAACACCAACGCCTTTTTATGGAAATACTTACTTTCCTAGAGAAGAAATCTTCAGTGAGACAGCACTGCTTGGAAGCTGGCATTACAGTAAGACCCAGAAAACACGACAAGGAGCCCAGAGCTGCTCCTGCATCCTCTGCGTGTGCACAGAAGCCACTAGACGACGTGTACCTGTCTGCTGTACTCCAATAACCTCGCTGGCCCCATGGAGAAATATTCTCCATCTACCTGGTGCTTTTTCTTCCTCCTAAGTGCCCTAGCCGCTCTGGTATACATTCTGACACTTACTTATGGAAGTTATCAACCCCACAGCAGGAATAAATGCTCAAACTATGTGCAGAATTCACTGCCGCGCACACACGCGTTTGTGTTGAGTAAAGAGCATGTGTGTGCTTAACCCAGAGCCCTTTAACAGGCACCCTATTTATTCCTTCGCATAAAAGGTTTCTTTAAAACTCACTGAAAGAATGAAAGGCCCAAAATAGCAGAGTGCTTAAACTTCTTGGCCTGGCTAATGTATGCACAGGCTGTGTTGTGTCACTATCAGTTATCGCCATTTTTCAGAAAGTATTTTTGTTCTTTTATTTGGAAAAATCACTTTAACCTTTCCTATTTGCATAAAGTATCACAGGCTGGAGCATCCCAATAGCCGAGTACGTTGACTGTTAATTTACTCTTGACTCTTAATTTACTCGTTGACTCTTAATCTACTCGTTGACTCTTAATTTACTCGTTGACTCTTAATTTACTCATTCCTTCAACCGCCACCTCCGCCTGGGAAGGTCCCTCGGGTCTCAGAGCCCCCGTGTGCCCCAGCAGTGCTCGTATCTTGCCACCGCAACGACCACCTCACCTGGCTGCCTCCCCTAGGAGCCTGGGGGCAGATCAGATTCAGAGACTCCTTTTCTTCTTGTTTTCCCCCCTAAGTTCCTGCAGCTCAGTAGGTAGGTGCTCAGTAAAGGTTGGAAAATATTTTTAAAGGATCACATTTTTACCAGCTACTTCTAAAACGTGCACCAAGGTGCTGAAAAGCTTTCCCTCAGGCCTAACTTCGCCTCAGGCCGGGTCGTGTGCAGAAGGTCAGCTGTGTGAGCCGAGGGTGGTAAAAGCGGCAGAGGGGCCGCGGTCCTCGCCGGGCGCCAGTCTGCGAGTGGGAGAGGCAGAGCACCCCTCCGCCCTCCTCGGAGCCCTGGCCCGCCAGGGGGCTGCACCCGCAGCTCAGCCACCCGCCCAGCCCGCAGCAAGAGATCACCCACCTGCCCCGGCCCCCCTGCAAAAGAAGTGGTTACAGACAAAAGGCTTGGAAAGCGGCCCCTGGGAAACCGTAAGCGCTCCAGAGCAAAGATGAGCTATTACTAATGCTTCCTGTGTTGCATTTCAGGGACAATCATTTTCCTTGGCCCCTAAGTGTCCACTCGCTCATGAGTCACTCAGACACGCAAATGAGCACACCCAGCAAATCACGATCCTCAAACAAAGATGCCCGAAGCAGGTCAGCCCCGGCTGCAAGTGCAGGGCCACGTCTGCTTTACACAGACGCAGCAAGTGAACCGCTACTGCTTTCTCTGATTCCGCCAGAGATCTCTGGTTAGTGCCCACCTGTACTCCACAACCTGTCTGCGACCCATGGAGAGGGGTGGGCAAGGGGGAGAAGACGAGGGAGAATGTATGTCCCTAGCTTACCCGGCTGGAGGGCCGCTTCCCTTTACAAACAAGGTTATAAACGCAGGGGATTAAGACCGTGTCCTGGGTACGTTTGAAGCAAAACTGCCCCGTCCAGTGATGAGCGGTCACTGACAGTTTTCCCTGAGGACTCTTCAAGGGCTGGCCCTCACCAACTAGTGCCTGAGCATAGCCGGTGCTGGCAGGTTTGTGGGTAGATATGCAGGGCAAACAGGATTTAACCGAC
Source organism: Tolypeutes matacus (assembly GCA_026826555.1). NCBI lineage: Eukaryota > Metazoa > Chordata > Mammalia > Cingulata > Chlamyphoridae > Tolypeutes > Tolypeutes matacus. The sequence goes on from JAKSZT010054400.1 coordinate 2,363,835, forward strand.
ATGATCTCAGGGAGCCATGACGGTATTTTATTAAGACATGGAAATGTGTAAAGAGCCAGTGCTTCCCAATTCTGCAGCAATGATATTTTACTCAAGTAAAGATTCAGCAGAGGTCCCTAGCTTTTAGGAACCTATCTCACAAAATCTCATAAAAAGCTATGGGCCCCAGAAATATGACTACATCAATGAATTAGCACATATATTCCAGGAGGTTAACGGACTCTGGTTTAGGGAAATTCACCTGAAAAATACTGGTTAAACCTTCTGTGTGCACCCCTGGCCACTGAGAGCCCTGCCATTCTCCCTAATTGAGCTGCTATCAGTACATCCCTCCTTTTAAGGAAATCCATATGTTTGCAAGTAGCATAGCTTCCAGTGTCAAGGAGCACAGATTAGAGCTATGCACGCTACTATACGCAGGAAACCTTGCCTACACTACACTCAATTATTGACAAGTGTGAAGGATAAGTTATTTTATCACTCGCCAGCATTCACAGAAAGAATAAGGAGCCGGTTTAGCCTACTACAAGTTGCAGCACAGAGGAGTTTGCTGATGAACACACTGGAATGATTCACAATTAGACTAATGAGCTAACGCGACCTGTCCGCTAAGGTTTCCGTAGGACTAGGGCTGGCCCCCTGAAGCAGAGTCTACATCGTTCTCTGTTTTAAACACAGCGGCTCTTCCCATCTCGTTCACCCTCCTCTACCCACCGTGAGGTGCCTAGTTATGATCGCTCTTGGCACTCGGGGAGCCCAGCCTCAGTCGTACACAATTGTCAAGTGCTGGATTTCATCGAGTTAGGTTTACTAAGTCCGCGGCATGCCCAGGCCCCAGCTCGGGTCTGAATGAAGAGTACTCCACGCTGCTCGGAGCCCACCTGCGCCTGTGCTGTACCCCAGCGACGTGGGGCGGAGGGGCTGGGGCTTCGGGGCAGGCCCTGCAGCAGGGCCAGCTGTTAGTAACTCAGCCTCCCTAACTGAACCCCACGAGGGGCGCTGGGCAGCACCTGCCTTACGCTTTGTCATGCTTCACCCCCATGACTTAACTGTGGGCCTGGAGTCGTTTCAGACAAGGGGGCGCAGAAAGGAGGAGCAGGGTCTTGCTTGGAAAGTTCAGTCCACCCCCTCCCTGGTGGCAGGAGACTTGTGGTATGGGGCAGAGAAAAAGGGAACAAGAGAAGGTTGGGTGCTTTCTGCAGCCACTTCACCTTTCCCATGATAGGATTTATGACAAACATCTCAGGAAGGACTATAAAAAGTAACTCTGTTGGCCCAAGGCTGAGTTTATCAGGTTCCCCAGATAGGAGAAAAGAAACTCCAAGAACAGGAGGGAATTTCTCAAGGCAACATCAAGGCCTGATAACCAGTCAGTCAAAAGGGAAGTCACTCTTCCCTTTTCTCCAGATGGAACCAGGAAGCTCAGGCCAGCCAGTGTTTTCCCAGCAGCTCTTCAACGTCCATCCAGCTTCTCTGCAATCCCAAATGTGCTTTCTGTCGTCTGCAGCCATCATCGAGGCAGCTGCCCTTTCAGCTCACTGTGCACTCGGCTACCAGAACAGTCTTCCCAAAACAGACCTCTACTCCTACCCCAACCTCCCACAGCTCCTCTGCGCAAAAAGTACAAAATCAGAGACTGCCTGATCTGACCATAAAAAGCCCAGAGTCCTGCATGTAGAAAATGCTCAAGAAAGCTAAGTGTCACGCAGAAACAAAATGAATACACTGTATGGCTTCTTTCTTAAATGTCAACTTCCCCAAAAGGAATTTGAGGTAACTTAAAATAAAAGGCAGATCCCCCCCAAAACAAACTATTAAAACAAGAATTAGAAGACAAGGAGGAAAAAGATGGAAATAGAATTAGAAGCCTTAAATAAAGGGAAGCTGCTAGTACACAGTAAAAAAACAAATAAAAAAAAAAACCTTAGAGCTTCCTGGAAGAAGAAAATAGAAATATTATGAGTTATGGCCCTCATGAGCTCATAAAAGGAAGTATATAGAGAAAAGAGTTTCTAACAACTTTTGAGAGAACTTGTCCCACAGAGCTTTGTGTTAGAGAATCTGGAATAACTAGTGTCCTCAATGACAGTTTTTAGCTTTAAAACTGTAGAAAGAGGGAAGCTGATGTAACGGCTTTCCACATACAAGGTGTGGGGTTCAATCCCTGGTCCCAGTAGCTAAAAAATAAAATAAAATAAAAACTAAAAAAAAATTTTTTTTAATTGTAGAAAGAGCCCCAAACCTTCCTCCTCCTCTCAACTTCCGGCTTAGAAACTAAGAGTCGCTAAATCTTACTTCTAGAGAGACCGCTCTGGGAGAAGAGTCACACGTCTCTGGGTGCAGTAACCTAACATGATTCAAGGGTAGAGCCATGGTGAGGATTTAATAATTAGCTCCTGACTCAGAACAACCTCATCCAGAATCGCTACAACTCAAAACCGAGACCCTGACAGCCCAAGGGGGCTCCTCACCAGAACAGGGACCCCAAGGAAGAACTTTCCTTAGGAACGCCCAGGGTCCGACAGCCTTTGAGCTCGCTCCATTTCTCCACACAAAGCTTGTCGGGCCAGGGGAGCTCCCTAGGATTTTAACTTGCTTTAGAGCACTGACTTCACTGCTTACTAAAGGCCACTGTCAATACCTGCTGGTTGCTAGAAACATTTCCCAATATCCCAGACCTCCACAGTACCAGAATCACTGCTACTGACATGGAAGGTTTTCAGGTGTGACCAAGACTTAGCATTCAGCTGGGGAAAAGAGAAGAGAAATAAAGTAGAATAGACTGCCCTGTTTCTTAAATGCTAAGATGCACATACTCCCCTGCGGATCTTGTTGGGAGGCAGCCTGTGCATTTCCACCAAGCACCCAGCTGATGGCCGCTGCCGGTCCATGGACCATACTTTGAGTAGCAAGAGGCTGGATCGCTTGTTTCTTTTCCTTTTCTTTTAATTCCGCTGTGTCTAATTCTGGGGTGAGCATCATGAATGGAAAACTTAGAGCTTAGGATATGGATGAATTTGGATTCTATCAATCCTCAGTTTGTGGGAGGGGGTACCTTCACTTATATGACAACTGTGTGGAACTAAGGCCTTTTGGCATAGAAAGAATAAGATCACCTGATCTGCCTGGAAGGAAAGACCAAAATCAGAGGGAAGAAACTAGAGAGAAGTGGTGTGGAGAAGTTATGGGAGAGCCCGTGCCCTGCTCTAGCCTCTGTCTGGCACCCTCCACCAAGTGGTGGGCACTCGGGGGGCACTTGGGGTGGACAGTGGGGAGTTGGGGGGAAAGTACTGTGCCACCTACAGTGTCAGCGAGGGGCACCCAGCACTGACTGGCAAGAGAGGACAGGACACCTACCCAAAGAAAGGACCAAAGCCGAGGCCAGAACTGGGGTGTAGGAGAAAATCTCTCTGCACCCCAAGCTTCCTAGGACTAGGCAGGCTAGACAAGGAAATGCTCAGTGGAACCGAGTTCTGTCCAGATAATCTGCCTGTCCCCACCACAACCACGGGGAGACCACCTGGAGTCTCTGGCTTTGATTTCCTTATCTGTAAAATGGAGATAATTACAGGGCCTACCTCATACAGTTATTGTGAGGATTCAAATAGCTCATGCATCTCATACCTGGCAGATAGGAAGCCTTTAATTTAAAAAAAATAGTTTTGACTGCTTCTCTATTCAACAGAGCGGTGGCACAAGCTGCCTCTGAAGTACCATTCCCACTGGGACTCGATGTGACTCGCTCGGTACTTCTTTTTCATTCTCCTCTCAGTTTGCTATTTTTCTGGCTGTAAAAGTAAATCAGTACCTACAGCAAAACCTTAAATGTGTAAGCAAAGTTAGGCACCATAAAATAAAAGTTATTTTTGAGCATTTACATACAGTGCATCTGTCTATATCACAGTCAGGTCTTGCAATAAAGCCAAGTAAATATTTGACTGTGAGTAAATATCTGAAAGGAAGATGGAGAAGTTCCCATGAAAGAAACAGCCTGGATCTGGCAGACAAATTCAGGGAAGGGTAACAAAAATCAGGCAGACTCTAATTGTGAATACTCACGTAAGAAAATAAACTGGCTTAAAAATTCAGGCACAGGAACTGACAGTTTAGAGATCAGACGTCCTCAAAGATTTTTATACCCTTTTACCCAGCATATTTTTCCCTTACATTCAAGTGCCTGAGCCACTATAATTAGAAAAAGATCAAAAGAAAAGAAAATACTGAATAATTGAACACATTAAGTTTAAAACCTCATTTGACTCAAATGTTTTCTTCACTTCTTCCCTCTGAGTCTTACCTCGGATTCCACGTCTTACATCCTTTTATTTCTCATGCCCACTCCAAGGAGTGAAAAAAAATAGTCAAAGAGGCAAGAAAGCAGAGAGGGGACAGATCATCTCCAGAAAAGAGGCCTTAATGTGCATTTATGTGGAAGTTTAAGGTTTCTACATTTTTTAAAATAAACTGCTAGGGGACAGATGTGGCTCAAATGGTTGGGCATCCGTCTCCCATAAGGAGGGACCTGGGTTCGATCTCCGGGACCTCCCGGTAAAAGTAAAAAAATAAAAAATAAAAAAATACAATAAACTACTTTTAGGGGAAGCAGGTGTGGCTCAAGCAATTGGGCTCCCGCCTACCACACGGGAGGTCCCTGGTTCGGTTCCCAGTGCCTCCTGGAGAAGACAGCGAGCGGCATGACGGGCAGGCGTGACAGGCAGGCGCAGCAAGCTGACACAAGAGACATGAGGAAAACATAATGAGAGACACAACAAAGCAGGGAGCGCAGGTGGCTCAAGCTATTAAGCATCTCCCTCCCACATCGGAGATACCGGATTCAGTTCCCGGTGCCTCCTAAAGAAACAAGGAAGACGAACAAAGACAGCCAAGTATAAACAAGGGGATGGGGAGAAATAAATAAATAAAATTAATTTTTAAAACAAAATAAAATAAACTACTTCTGGTTTCTCCCAAATAACCAAAAACAAACAAACGAAAAGCCAGCTTTCCCGGGGTAAAAATCCCAGGCATGCTGGCGCCATGAGCTAGCTCCACTAACATATACCAGCAGGCCTCTGGTCTCCAAAGCTGCAACTTTATGAGGGCTGCACTGAAAATACAGAATTATAAAAGAAGCAACCTGACCAGGGAGAGAAAGGCGCCAGGGAACTGCTCAGCCAGCACCCCAGGCCCACTGGCCAGCTGGAGGGGCCAGCAGCTCCCCTCTACGCTGAGGGCAGGCTGGCTCAGGGAGGGACCCTCTCTCCCTCCAGGCAAAATGTCAGGGCAGTCATTTTGCAAGTCTAAGTACAGAACAGTTTGTTTTCTCTTAAATTAATAGTTCCCATACTTGGGAAGATAACATTGTTCACAAAGCAAAAAAAAAAAAAAAATTAGTTTCAAACTAAAAATGTGGAAGGTCAGCCCAGCTCCTTCCTCAGGCGTTTGCAAAGTTCTTGACGTTGGGATTTGGGAGAAAGTTTTCTTTAGGTTCATCACTTGCTGGAAATCCACAAGAGGAAACAAGTGCAATTAAATTAAAGCCTTCATGTAAGGTACTGGTGGAGGGGTGATATATGGGAAGTCTACACATTTTGCTGATCGTTTGGTAAGCTCCGAATGAATGAATGAATGAATGAATGAATGAATGAATTGAAATGAAATCCTTCATGAAAGGCTTTTGCAACCCAAAAGGAAAACAAGGTTTCCCCTATTCATTGCCCTCCCCTGCCTTTTTCTGACTGAGTCATGCAAAGGAAATTACAGGCACTGGCAAGTACAGAGGTGAGATGTTTCGTAGCAGGTCTGCCAGCTGTTTCCTTAAATAATGCAAATTCCTTTAAGATGAGACATTTCAAACAACTGTCTAGAGTAATGCCTTAGGGAAAAAAGAAGTAATTTCAAAACAGGGGTGGAGAATTCCAAAAGCCACCCCAGAAGAAAAACTGGCTAACAACAACAAAAAGATATAAACTCTAAAAAGCAAGTTTCTCTCTCAGAATATTAATCTTCCAACAAATAAGAACACTCCAAGAGACTTATCACACACACTTGAGTCCCAAAGAAAAATGTCTTACGAATTAAAATTAAAATTCCAGATTTACTACGGGTGTGGCCCTCAAAGAAAATTTACATTCTTACATTCATGGAGTTTTGTCTCTTTCAAGCTTGTGTTTTGCAATAGGCCTGGCTATTTTCCCAGAAGGAAAAAATAAATAAATTAGCCTCCTAAAAAATGCTGGTGGAACAAGAGGAAGGATGCCTAAAATTTGGAAATCATGCTTAATATCTTAACCACAGGAGAGCTCTTAGGTCTCTGGGGCGGGAGAATTTATACTCTCAGGCTTAAGTCAACAAAATTGCAGTAAATTTATTAAAATAGGAAGCCCTTGGAGAAGCTGCCTTGCCTAAGGCATACTGTAAGTCTTTGGTGCTTTGGAATTTATCTGGGCACACCCAAAATGAAACAGGGTGGGGGGAAGGCAGGGACAGGAAGGTCCTAGACAAGATGTTTTATTTTTTTAAGGTTTTAACTTAGAATTTATGAAATTAAACTAGATTTTAGGTTCCGTGGACATGGGCCGATATTTCACCTTTTTGCTTGTTGCCGTCTCCCAAGAGACCTAGCTCCAGGCCAGGCACCGGTCCACGTCAGGGATACTCGAGCTACTCTTACTAGCTAAGAGGAAACGATGCACCAAAAAATTAGATTTCCTACAAAAGCAACATTTGTCAGGTGGTGTGGTGGTTAGCATTCCGTATCAACTCAGCTAGGCTATCGTTCCCAGTCATTTAGGTCAACACTAAGCCAGGTAAGGACAGGAAGGTATTTGGTAGAGGTGGTCACCTCCACAATCAGCTGACTTTAAGGAGACTGTAGTGGATAACGTGGGTGGGCTTCACTCAAACAGTCAACTGCCTTTAACAGCAAAAACGGCTTCCCAGGGAAGAAGAAGTTCTGCTTCACCACTGCAGCACCGGCTCCTGCCTACTTGCCAACCCCACAATCACAAGATCCAATTCCTTAAAAAACAAAAGCAAAGCAAACAAACACTGCCTCCTGGAACAAAATCAGTGAATGGAAAGCAAGGGTTGGAGGTGGGAGGGTAGTGGTGCCCGAATCACCCTGGAACTCTCTTTCTAAATTCACATCCCTGCCCTCTGAGAGGGACACATGGCCCCAGAGGAGTCTGGGCCCCTTCTCCCCGCCCCTGCCCCTGCCTGAGGGCACCATTGTCTCTGAAGGGCACTGGCTTACCTCTTAGGTGTCTTAGTGGCTAATGATTTACAGGTTCACTACAGAAGTCCTGGTATCTCTTTCAAGATGAGAGGGGGCAGTCACCTGAATGTGGTGGCTGGGGGTGGCACCCAGTTTTTAAAGGCTTCCATGGAATTCCCCCCTTTACTGGCCTGTGCCTTTCAGCCACTGCTGCAGGGCGGGGGCTTCCATCTCCCCGGCCTTCCTGGGGTTCTAGGAGACCCTCTTTGAGGCCCTCGGAGCTCAGCTTCTCCAGCTCTGCCAAGTCCCTTACCACTCTTTCCAAAAATCTGCTGACAGCTCTTATCTGCAGTGCTTCCTTCTAACCTCCTCCCTCGGTGGGGCCTGTATATTTTGCGTCCCTTTGCTTTCTCATTCCAGAGGTGTTTGGGAAGGGCTGGAGATACTCCTGGGGCTCGGTCTAACAAGCTTCGCCAGAAGCCCACTGTGTTTGCTTCTTTACTTATTTGTCCTCTGCCAGGTTCCAAGCTCTAGAAGACTCTTACTTAGAGGATGCCCCAGAGCCTAATTTAGCAACATATTCCAGCACATGGTAGATATTTTAATGTTTGTTGAACAAATGAATAAATTACAAAATTTGAAGATCACAGAACTTTAAGCTTTCAAAAGATCTGCAGATTTCTAGGTTATCTTCTCTTTAAGCCCTATGTCCCTCCAGTTTCTAGAAGCATATATAAACCTCAAGATTAATCACCTTTTTTTTTTTTTTCAAAAATTCCCAGAGCATGGACTTTCAAACTGCAACTCACAAAGCTAACTATAATAAATTCCACACAATTCTTACCCTTACTCCATGGATGCTCTCTGACAGTTACTAGTCTATTTCAGTTCTTTTAAAATGCTGGTTGATTTCACATCCTGTTAATGGATCATGACCTGCAGTTTGAAAAACATTTTTATTTATCGTTTCAAGTTTCAGCTTGAACACAGTGTCCTCGAGGAAGCCTTGGCTGACTCCTAAATTGGAGCTATGTGTCCCTCCTGGTGCTTTCACAGTGTCTCATCTTTTGTACATGACTCTGCGGTATACTGGCCTAGATGGGGTGGGCAAGGGGTGGGCAAGAGATCCGGGGGCTCCAAGGGAATTGAAAACTTATGTCCACACAAAAACTTGTGTTCACAGGAGCACTATTCACAACAGCTGAGAAGGGTAAAGAACCCAAATGCCCCTCAACGGATGGACAAATAAGCAGACGTGGTCCATTCACGGACGAATGACTAGATGTGGTCCATCCACACAATGGAATATTATTCAGCCATGGCAAGGAATGAAGTTCTGATACACGTTCCCACAGGGATGAACCCTGAAAACATTATACTGAGTGAAGGAAGCCAGGCCTGAAAGGGCATATATTATATGACTCCGTCTATATGAACTGTCCAGAACTGGCAAATCCATAGAAATAGAGAGGAGATTACTGGCTGGCAGGGGATGGGGGGATTGGTAGTGATGGTTAAGGTAAAAGGTTTCTTTCTGGGGTGATGAAAAGGTTCTAAAATTGATTGGGGGAAGGATACATAACTCCCTTAGATATACTAACAACCACCGAATTGCATACTTCAAATGGGTGAATTGAGTGGTAAGTGAAGTACAGCTCAGTAAAAGTTTCTGTGTTGTTTTGCCTTTTTTGTTTGTTTGTTTGTTTGTTTGTTTTAAGAGAGATCAAGGGGGAAATCTGGGAAGATTAAGTTGCAGGAGCCAAGAGTAGAATTTGTCCTACTTGCAGGAGGCCAGGGGCGTGGCCGAGGCCCAAGCGTATTACTGAATTAATAATTGACCTGATGGCAATGCTGCATGGGCTTTCCCAGCCTGGGGGCAGCCTGGGGTTAACCTGGCCAAGAAGGAAATGATCATCCACCTTCCCTTACAAAATAATCCAGATTCCAATAGGTTTGATCATTACAAACTGGAAGGTTTTGAAAATGGAGAGTGATACTATTTTTTTCCTGTTTGACATTTTAAAATATACATAAACTGTACAACAGTCTGTCCCATACAACTTCAGTTTAAATCTTGCTCATAAACCTTGCTCAGGCACAGTATGAATGGACGCTGCACAAACCTCAAACTGCCTCTTTTAAGCTTAATTCCTGCAAATATACTTTCAGCTCAGCTACAGATGGCAGCTAACCACCAAAAAGAGACTGAAAATAAGAATTCAGGGAGAGTAAAATCACAAGGCGCTGCCTTTGTTAATAAAAGCACAACTGTACTCCCTTAAAAAATTTACATTTTCTGTCAAACATATCCATTTCAGTGTATAATTTTATATTAAAGACATTTCCAACAGTTTAAAAAAAAAAAAAAAAAAGCACAACTGTACATCAGTGTTAAATATGTAGCCTGCTCCTCACACGGCCATTTTTTTTTTTAGCCTCAGCATAACTGGAATACTACCTCATTTTAAGGTCTTATCGGGGCCTGTCTGAATGCCAGCATCCACAGCCACCTGCCGCTACCACTCGGGCTTGCTATAATTAAGTGGGTAACATTTTGACCCATGAGGTGAAAATTCCAGTTGTCTATTAAAAACACAACCAACAACCACAAATCCATCTTTCACCCACCCACCCCCACCCCTCAAAACAAGACTTCCAGCTTCAGATTTAGATGCCTGCACAGCGGCCAAAAGAAAAGCAGTGTCGAAACAAAATGAAAACTAACATGGGGCCGAACTACCCCAACAATATTCTCTTCCGTGCCATTTCCGCGTCCAATGAATTATTCTCCAGTGTCTACATACTTTCCTATTTTACCACCATCATCTTTTCCTAACATTTATTTTCAATAGGAATTCTCCCCATTCTGCAACCAGAAGTTAACAAATAATATCAGATCTTAACTTGAGCGAAAAAAAACCTGGAAATAATTCCAATGTATTTCTTGTCAACTGATCTCTTTTTTAAAATGATACTTTAGAATGTGTTGCGCATCTGTTCAAGGTATTAGTAGACACTGATTGTTGTACAAGGCATAAAAAAGGTGAGCAACAATGAAAAATGGCACAATGCAGGAACATAATCAAAGTGCTAACAAGTACACTCTGTTCTCCTTTCTGATTTAAAGTTACAAACGGTTGATAAAGATTGACGAACACCCGTTACAATCTGAGGTGTTACTGCCCGGTTTTAAATGGCCAGGACGTACAGCAGCTCAATGAACAGGTCATTGTCATGATGTCTTCAGAGGCATGAGCCAAACTTACCAGAAAGTTCTACTACAGGCAGCCTTCTAGGCCAGTACACAACAGCTAAAGAGTCACAAACTCTGCCAGGTCTCTCCCAGGTCCCATGGGAGAAGCTTTCATTGTTTTATGTGCTGTCAGCTAATCAACAGGGACCACCTACAAGAAACAATTTTAGAATAAGAAATCATCAACCGCCTCCACTGGGTGCAACTCACTAAATAAAATGAAAAGGTCCCAAGTTGAGAATGTGTGTATCTGTTTTAACTGCTCACCAACACGGGTGGCAGCATACAAATGACAACATGTAGAGGAGAATTCCACAATTCACCTGGAAGAAAAACCTAGTGGGTTGTCTTACATTTTGAAAACCAAAGAAATGGAGGACTAAAAAAGAGAAAACTCTTGGTGCAGTAACTGAACAAACAAGCCAGGCACTGTCCTCCTAAAATGCTAAAAGCTCTACTTCCCGCTTAGGCTCACAGTCTTCCTGGAACGAGGTTTCCCCTCCCCACACTAGTAACTAAAATCAGTACAACCAATCCTCAGGTCTCCGGATCCTTACATTCCCACCACTCAAGAGGCTTTTTGACTGCCCCCGCATCTTTCCCCAAACTGACAGATAAACAATGGGGTGGGGTGGGGGTGTGCGGGATTCAGTTCCAGGTCAGAGTCAAAAGTGCCAACATCGAGCATCCATGCTTGAGTTGTAGTTTCTACTGGGGTTGATTCTAAAGCTTTGGTAATGGGCAGTGGTGCTGGCAGCACAACAGTGTGAATGGATGCAGTTAACAGCCCTGAATTTACCATGTGAATGTGGTTAAAAGAGGAAATCTTAGGTTGTAAATGTTGCTGGAATAAAAATTAAAAAAAAAAAACAAAAAACCAGGACCGTTCAACACAGTGAACCCTATTGTACACGGCAGGCTCCAGCTATTAGTACAATTAGAGTTAATAGTACAACTATAAAAATGTTCTCAAACGGATCGCAACAAATATCCCACACCAATGCAAAGTGCCAATAACAGGGTGGTATACAGGAACTCTGCGTTTTACGATATTTTATGCAAGGCTTTTCCATTAACCTACAACTTCTCTAATTTAAAAAAAAAAGTGCCAAAACCGAACCCTGCTAAAAACGTCCCGTAAAGCTTGTCACATCGATACCGAAACTCAAAGCAATAAACCCAATCAGGAGCCAAAGGGCCAGATCCCCTGATTAGATTTCAGCCTCAAGGTAATCAAGGGTGCTCAGTACTAGAGCATGGAACCAATACACACATAAGACGTGAGTAAGGTCAGTGTAGACTCAGCAGTCCTCACAGAGGCTTTGTCCTGGCCTCACTGAGAGAAGTTACGCGTCTTGACCAGTAACTGTGGCATTTGACAGCCCTAACAGAAATCCAACATAGCAGCGGTGAAGACTCCGAATCCCAGACTCTCAAGAGTCCAAGGAACCATGCCCCTACTTGAAAGGCACCTAGCACATTCCAGTTAAAAGGTCAATACAAGGTCAAGCAATCTACACTTGAATTGCCCCATGGTGGGGTACTCAGCCCCTCGCCCTAAATCAGCACATTCTATTATTGGACAGTTCTGTTGGGAAGATTTTTCTGAGCTTCAAGCCAATCCCCATTCCCCTATACTTTTCATCCATTGGCCCCAGTTCAAGACCATGGATAATAAATCTACTTCCACTTCTGTGTCAGCCCTACCCCTCACCCCCATATACAAAGGCAGCTCAGCCCCTGTAGAGGAGATATCCTAATAATATAAGCTCCACAATCAACAAGATCAAATTCATTTAAAGACCCTTTCTCCAACACCATTGTTCAATATATTCATTTCAAACCAGAGTAATTTGAAATTACCTTAAACATTTATAACAAGCACACCAATATTTTAAACAACTTATTTTTCTCAAACCAAGGAAGGGCCCAGTGGAGGAGAACTGTGGGACAAAGACCTCCCCTTGACTTTATTCCCAGTCAATTCCCAAGTCCCGGCCCTCTTCCGCTGAAACCCAGTTCCTTTGCACTCAGTTGAAGCACAAGGATCATTTTGTTACGGATGTGTTTTTCTTGACATATTTTTTTTTCCAAACGGCTAATTTGTAAAGTGTCTGAAGTAGAGATGGGGACAGCCCAAAAGGATACAGAACTCCTAATATGCATTTCCTTTGTGTAAAAGATAAAACACTGAAATAACTTGTCGGCTTTTCTCTGAACACCAGTGCCCAGTGAGGCTAACTGGTGTTTCATGAAACTTTCAATGGATGACCACAGAGCACTTCGCTCCCAGCACCTCTGTTCATTTCCTTTCAATTACACTTCTTTATTTGGCATTAAAATCTCGAATTCTGTTCCAGTCCTATTTAGAGAGCAGGTCTGTTACTTCCCTCATGTGGGAAGTCTAGGCTTACCTCTAAATAAGGTGTTTGCTTTATACTGTACAAGGGCTGCTAGTGGAACCAATAACAAATGAGGTGCTTTCTTGGTTTTTCCAACAACTCTTGGTGAAATCTGAAGTGACAGGTTTACTTGTTTAAAAAAAAAAGTAAAATCACACATTATAATTGTCTCACACACAAAAAATGAACTGTCATCACCGGAAGCCTAAGGAAACAAACCTCTGCTTTAAACCAACATAAACAGCTCTCACAAGGAAAGGACTGCCCTTCAGACAAAGCAGAAACCTGTGACCTGCTCAAAGTTGAAAGCACATCCGACTTCTCTCCCATGTGGATGATGAACTCCAGCCTTCCCAAACAGGAAAGAAATCACTCACTGAAACGACCTGTAGAAATGGAAACAAGAGCAGCAGCTCATTTGCACCTGACCCACATTCTTGAGACAGGGGCACAAACAGTGGACAGGACACAACAGGGAGACGTGACAACCCTTCTCCTGGAACAACCAGTGATCTCCTGGGTTAGGGACTGGGTAGGATGGGGGAAAGGGCTCAAAGAACACTGAACAGCTTTCTTGACTGCACTAATCACTCTGAAGGAAGCAGAGTCCAGTTCAAGGCAGGGCTGTTAGCAGTGAGCCATTCTCATCCACTGCATCAGTTATTGATCCCCTACCTCCTGCACAAAGCTAAATTAAAGACGGGCAATGTCAGGCAAGGCTGCTGAGTAAACAGTCTTACCAGGCCCCTGGAAACACGAGACTGGGCTTGCAAGCTGTGCTGCAGACCTGGGTCATGTCCTGGGCAAATGTTTTTCCATAGGTAGGAGTGCTAGGTACAGAAGTCAAAAGACCAAGGAACTGAGATAGCCTACAAGTGCAAGCAAGAGTCCCATCCATCAGTCGTATGGGATCGAAGTCCCCTATCAATTAGAGGTGGAGTGGGCATCGCTATTCCAGAATCCTCAGGATTGGGGAATAAAATATGGACTAGAGTAGACTTACTGGTGTCTACTATAGACTTATTGTGACTCTAGCAATGGAAGAAACCATACCACTGATGTGGAGACGGTGGCCACTGGAGGTGCTGAAGTCAGGGAGAAGGAAAAAGAGGTGTAATATGGGGGCATTTTCAGGACTTGGAATTGACCTGGATGACATTGCGGTGACAGATACAGGCCATTATATAGTCTGCCATAACTTAGAGAACTGAGTGGGAGAGTGTGTAAACTATAATGTAAACTATAATCCATGCTTAGTGGCAATAATCCAAAAAGTGTTCATCAATTGCAATGAATGTATCACACTAATGAAAGAAGTTGTTAATGTGGGGAAAAATGGGAGATCTGGGGAGTGGGGCATATGGGGATCCCTTATTTTTTTTATTTATTTTTTTTAATGTAACCATTTATGCAATCTAAGTATCTTTTAAAAATAAATAAAAATATATTAAAGGGAAGCGGCTGTGGCTCAATCAGTAGGGCTCCCGTTTACCATATGGGAGGCCCTGGGTTCGGTTCCCGGGGCCTCCTGGTGAAGGCAAGCCCGCCCGCACGGTGTGGTTAGCTGACCCAGCGAGCACAAGCAGCAAGGGGGGGATAAATGAATAAATAAATAAAATCTTTAAAAATATATATATATATTAAAAAATAAAAAAAGTCAAAAGAGGACACAGTTCTGGGCTCTCGAGCATTTGTAATCTCTTTAGGGATACTAGTTTGTGTAGAGAATCCTGATTATGCTCTTGGCGGGCCTCCAAATCTTTTAAGCTGTCCTTGAAAACAGGCACTGGCCCACATTCCTAGAATCTGTTACCTTAGTGGATTTCAGCCAACCATCTGAACAACATAAAATATTCCCCCCTTTCTGTTTGATTTGTGTGAAAAATCCTGGTGGACTTGCAGCATGAAGGGAACTGTATTCTTTTCCTGGTTTCAATGGGTATGAAAGAGAAGAAGAGATAACCAGAAGGATAAGGCAGGTGCTGACAAAGGTGCAGCGGGCAACATCCATGATTCAAACTGAAGTGAATTTCTTTAGACCCACTGAATTTTTAGAAAATGATTCAAGCTCTAACTCTCAGCCCCTCCCTGAAAAAAGATGGCCTCCAGGGGAATGTTTATTGGAGGTGAAGCAATAGATCCCTGGAAAAAACTGCGTTGCCCTGTTTGGTCTGATTGAAGGAAGTGAAGCAGGGTCTGCCCATGCAGTTTTCTTGGAGGAGAGTCAGCACATCAACAAGCTGAATGGACAATGTCTATTCCCCTTGCTTTCCAGTAGTGTAGACCTCAGCAGGAGATCAGACTCTCAAAGGGAGAGTGTAGATAAATAACACCCCCCCCCATTCTAATTCAGAAGGCACAGACAGGGCTGAGAGCCCCTGCTTTAAGGAAGCAGCGCACCGTGAAGTCATTGGGTCTACGGGCATTCATGAGAGAAGCTCGCCCAGGTGACAAGAGTTAGGCATATATGGGTTGCCTCAGTGGACAGTGATCCAGTATGAGGATACCTGGGGAAGTAAGCAAGACAGGAAACCCTATCAGCAGTTGCCCAGCTGGGCCTCCCAGAGAACTGATAAATACTGTTCATAGAGGTATCAGCGTAAGTAGTTTGACTCAACTCCATCTCGAGGAGTCACCCTTTCCAAAACAGCCGTGCAGGTGCTATTATCAGCCTCTTTCTGTCCTTGCCACAGCTGGCTCCTTCACGACCTCTCCAGCTCCACAGCTTCTGCCTGTAAAGGGCTATGACTGTCTTGTGCCTTCTAGTTTCTTCTTGACTCTCTCTTTTATGTCTCGTTCAAATTCTCAAGAGAAAGAATCTCTGTCCGGTGTTGGGCAGAACCGTGAGGTGCAGGCTATTGGTTAGCCCACAGATGTGTACTTTGGGGATCAGGTACCACCGTCCCTAGTCGATTAGCCGAGGCCAAGGTGTGGCATCTTCTGCACCAAGCTCAGGGGTGCTGACAAAAGGAAGCCCTGAGAAGGAAGCTGTGGGCAAGGCGAGCTCTCAGAAAGAGCCAACAGTGCATGGGCTGTCCAGTAAAACCTATTTTCCTAAGACGTCTTCAAAGTTCTGATTATGGAAGGTCATGACTATTTCTCAATAAGGCTTTATCTGCAGGTCTTTAATTGGTCCTCACGTCTGTGCCTAATCCAGGGGTTCTCAGACTGAAGTGTGCATCGGATCAGATAATGGGCTTGTTAACACACAACTTCTGGTTCGGCAGGTGTGGGTGGGACCCGAGAATCTGCATTTCTAACAAGTCACACACTCTGAGAACCGCCGATAAGGCTATCAGGGATCTTAAAACCAGACAAACCTCTGCCTGGTGCAATTGGTCATCTCAGTTATATATAGATATAGGCATGCATACACGCTTTTAGGTAAACAGATCGTAACTATATTATAGAACTGTAAATGCTCACATGTAGGCATACCTCTAGGAGCTCCAAGTACGACTAGGCATACCCCTGCTCTCTGGCATTTGGGGACCCATTGATCTAAAGCAGTGACTCAACCAGGGACCGCACACGCCTCCCCCTTCCCTGGGATACCTGCCAGGGGCATCTGTAGACAGTTTTGATTGTCACAACTGAGGAGGGTGGGGTGCGGTTGGGATTCAGTGGGCAGAGATCAGGGATGGTGCTAACCACCGTAAGTGCACAGGGCAGTCCACCAGATGGTGCCAAGCTGGAGAAACCCTGAGCTCAAGGCGGGTTAAAAGGCAAGACTCGAGCACGGCCTGCAAAATAAGAATCCAGGAATCCTCTTGAGAATGGAGGAGACAGAGCTACACGAGCTAATGAACCCAAGTCAGGCCTCTCCTCCCATGGAGCAAGGGCAAGGACGCATAACTGGACCCAGAGGCCAGCTGAGTGAGCCGACAAAGCTCTAATGGGCAGGAACAAGAGCCAGCTACTGATTTCTTTTTTTTTTTTTTTTATTAATTACCGGGAGGTCCCGGGGATGGAACCCAGGTTCCTCCATATGGGAGACAGATGCCCAACCATTTGAGCCACATCTGTCCCGTGATTTCTTTTTTAATCTAAGTAACTTGGAAGTGACAGAGGAGCTTGAGCAAATTTCTGAACACATTCAGATTGGAAGGAAAGAGGAGGCTGACAGCATACCCACAGAAAATGCACAGATCCCTAAGCCCATTTCTCTAGACAGCCTATGCTGGCTTAAAAAAATAATTTTTTTTTAAAAAAAAAGAATAAATATATATCTGAGCAGAGAGAACACCACAAGTGTCTTACACAGGGCCAGGAAGAGATGCAAAGTAGAAGTGTTTCTTTTGGAATATTTATATAAAATATACCCAACTTATCTGAGACTAAGAATACACAACCAACAACCAGATTTCTGTATGCAAATCATTTAGCATCATCCATTCCACCACCCTCACAAAAATCACAGCTAAGATTTGCTGGTGGCTTATTATGTGCCAGGCACTACTCTCAATATTTAATGTGTAATATCTCATTTAATTCTCAAAACATATCTATGAGGTAGGTTCTAGTATGCTCATTTTAGAGGTGAGGAAATTGAGGCCCAGAGAGGCTAACTTGCCCAAGGTTCAAAGGTAGCAAATGACAGTGTCAGGATTCAAACCCAGGCAGACTGATACAATAGAAATATCCAAGAGAAAGCTCTTTTTAAAAATGGGAGGTGTAAAACGCCTATGAAGACACTGAACAAACAAGCTCTTCCTGAATTTAAGGCTAACTAAGCCATAAGCATCGCTATTCATAATATTAAAACGTAGGGTCCTACACTGATGAATAGAGAGACTGGCTATTCCGAGAGAGCACAGAGCCAGGCAAAAAGAAACTGAGCCCTCCAGCATAAACAGCATCGCTGCCACCACCGCTTCGGCACTGCGGACAACCTACACACGTCAGGTGTAAAGACTGGTGCCAGTTTCGTTAAATCTCTGCAGCGAGAACACACAAGTGGGACGATGCTTAAGAAACGCCAAGTGACAAGGTGCTAATAGCCTCTCCTCTGCTCCGGATGCTTTGTTAACACGCAACACTGAGCGGCAACGATTGGACTGACTTCTTACACCCAGGACTTTTCCAGAAAGAGAGCGAAATACTGAGTGCAGAGGCCCCAGCATGTTCCCCTAGAGACAACTCAGGGAAATGTAAAATGAGATTAAGGGCTACTTAAAGCGAAAAATTTATTTTTATTAGAGAAGTTGTGAACTTACAAAACAATCATGCGAACCGTGCAGAATTCCCATACATCACCCCTCCACCATCACCTTACACTGTTGTGAAACATCTGCTACGAGAGAACATCACCAGGCTGCTACCACTAACTATGGGCCACAGCTTACACTTGGTATATTTCTTCCAACCACCCCCTATTACTAACATTATGTATTAGTACTGCACATTTGTTATAGTTCACAAGAAAACGCTCTCATATTTGTACTGTTAACCACAGTCCATCTTCCACCACGTGGTCCCCTGTGTTAGACAGTCCCATGCCTTGTACATCCTGTCTGAAGTGAACACTCAGGGGCTCTCGCTTTTATCACAGAGTTGTGCAGTCATCGCTCCAGTAAACCTTTGAATGTTTTCCTCAGTCCAAAAGAAAAAATCCCATCCCCCCCATGACTGACCCTTAAGCTTTGATCTCATACCTTCTTTGACACTGGTGCGAGAATGTTACAATATTGCTGATAACTACAGTCCATAAGTTACATTAATTGTATCTTCCCACGCATCACTATCCTTACCACCTTGTAATAGTGACTTCCATTTGTTCTAGCTCATGGAAGAACATTCTTGTGTTTGTATCATTAACTACAATCTAAAGAGGTAAACTTTTGAAAAAGAATTAAGCTTCCAGAACTTCACAATTAATTCACAAACAATGTGTTTTAGGGGAATAAAAGTACTGATGAGGAGAGAGACACCCAAGAGGCTTAAATGGAAACATCCATCCAAACAAGTCAAGAATTTGACTAGGTCATTCTCTGCAGGCTGGTTTCGATTGTCATCAGTACAAAGAGTGCTTGTGTTCCTCTGGTCAGGGTTGTCCAAAAAGTTTCCCCAGACGGCAACTCTTTTGCTGTCCAAGAATGTGGGTTAAAAAAAAAAGCAAGCAAGCAAGCAAGCAACTGTTGCATAGAGATTTAAAAGGAGCTCGGATGCTCCCAAGGCAAACCAAACTGTCCAAGACTTAGCAAGAATGCACACAGTTGCTTCTCGCCAGCT
This sequence comes from Tolypeutes matacus, assembly GCA_026826555.1. Taxonomy (NCBI): domain Eukaryota; kingdom Metazoa; phylum Chordata; class Mammalia; order Cingulata; family Chlamyphoridae; genus Tolypeutes; species Tolypeutes matacus. The sequence goes on from JAKSZT010054400.1 coordinate 2,382,937, forward strand.
CCAGGTTTCATTGTCATGACTATAAAGCATAATAGAATCTTTTTTTGGTTGCAATTCAGGACAGATGGATTCAGGACACCAAAAAATGTCCACCGAAAACACCTGGCCCAAGCAGCCTGGGCTTTACTGGCCTTACCTTAGCTCAGTATCTTAGCTCTGAGCACTCGGGATGGCCTCGGACAGGAATTCAGGAATGACAGAGCCTCCAGAGACCCTGCTGATGTCCAGCAATCCCACCGAGCTTCTGCAGCCTCAGGCACTGGCCCACAAAGCCAGCTAGAGTGTGACCCTTAAAATGGAAGGGGTACTGTGTGCTTGTTCTGAGGCTGCGAATACAGGGGGTCCTGAAGAACCACATCCCACCTGCCAGTCTCGGAAGGAGGGCCACAAGCAATGCGTCACATAATGGCAACTTTAAAGGAGAGAGAAAAGCAGGCTGATTCCCTGGGGGGCGGTGCTCTAGGAGAAGCAGCTGCTCAGGGCAGAGGAGGGGCCACAGGGCCTCATCACCAGGACCCCCTGCCGGGTGGTGGGCGACACAAGGGAAGGGCCAGGAAGTGGGAACTGAGGAAAGGACTTCGCAGCTGGATCTGGAATGGGAAAGGGCTATCTGACTTAAGAGTGCTGCAGTTAGTTGTAGAGGTGAAGTAAATGCCTTTAGAACTGTCCAGGTGGAAAACTAATGTCTCCTGGCATTATGATGGGAACTTCTCTTTAAGACACAGACCTAACACGCCAAGCATACAGCTTATGGTTCTTGTCAGCTACACTGCAGCTAATGAAGCTCCATGTGTCTTATCATTTCCAAACCCACAATTACCTTTTATCAGAGCATTCAAAGACTCAAGGTAAGGAGGCCCAAGGCAAGGGCAAAGATCTAAATTGTGTAACAAAGCTTCGCTAGGCGTCAGCTAAGGAAAAAGCCAGGGCAGATTCTGCCATGCAAAGTTAACAGGAGCCAACACAGTGACACTCAAGAGCTGTGACTCAAACCACATCTGCAGTCACCATTAAACACAAAAGCCACAGAACTTCATCCCTGGGAGACCCAGTGAAGAATACCAGCTATACACTGCTTGGGCGCTGAAAAATTTTGTTGTTATTTTTTAACTGTGGAAGTACCGATGCTCTTTGCATTACTGAAAAATTATAAAACAGAGGTAAAGAAAAATGAAGCATCACCTAATCCTGCTACCCAGGTATAACCATTGGAAAAGCTATCAATAAATATTTTTCTTTATTTTTTCTGTGCTAGTATACACATAAACATATGACATTTTTTAAAATGGAATCATGAATACTATTTTGTAATCTACTCTAAAATTTATCTTTGGGGCCAAAGCTTTCTTTGACAATAAGTTTATATCTATATTGTTTTAAATCTCTGCATGTCACGCCATTAGTTCTTTATACAGATGTACCATAATTTAGTCTGACCACTTCTCATTGTCAGATATTTAAGTTGCTTCCAGTGTTTTGCCTTGTAAGTGTGCATATCCTCATGTTTGTTTTCCCTGCATAAATTCCTGGAAGTGGAATTGCTGTCTGAGAGGCATTTTAAATGATGCATTTTTGACCTGATTGTTATTCACGAAGTCTCAATAGAGCATAATTCCCCCACCTCATTTTTATTGTCTTTAAAAAAAAAATCCACTTAAGCCAAATGGGTTCTTTGTTCAAGTCCTTGGATTTCTCCACCAGTGCTCCTTGGACCCTGGCTCCTGAGGCAAACTTTTTTAATGCCCAAGCGGTATACAGCTGGTATTCTTCACTGGGCCACTTGCCCCTGGATCAATGTCTCCTGATCTTGAAGGAACGCAGATTCTGTGATGCCACACATCCAATCCCCCTTCAAGTAGCACAATCCACAGAGCATATCAGAGACCCTGAGAAAGCCCGTTTAACTCAGTGTTAAGAGTTTGTGATCCCAAAACACTTACATTTCAAAGGCTCATTGACAAAGTAGGATGTATCCAAAGCGAGGTGATGAGAACAGTGAAAAGTCTACAAACAACATCCTCCAAGGAATGGGATTGCAGGAAGTAAGCATATTTATTAGCTTACTTCCTACATATTAGCCCGAGACCATAAAAGCAAGGAAAAACATGATAATGGTCTTCAATGCTTGATTGGCACTCACGGGTAGGAGGGAGCAAAATTCTCTGTGGGATTCCAGAAGACTAATCTAGAACAAATGGGGAGAAGTTACTGAGAAACAGATTCCAGTCCTAACTGAGAAAGGACATTCTGAGACTCCTGCTTTTCCCATCACTAGAAATACTGAAACAAAAAGTGGATACCCAACTGTCAGGGATGTCAGAGAAGAAACTTGCCATAGGCTGGGGTGCTTGGGGAGATGGGCAGTAGTCGATGAGGGCAAGGCGAGTAAATTTCCCCAGGATCTGCCTACGTCGGTCTGTCCACATGAGAGCTGATCTTAGGAATACGTCTACTGATCCAATGCCAGTCAAAGTCAATGCCAATAAGGTCCCGGGGTCAGCAGAAACAGACACACCTGCTCCCTCAGGAAGACCTGGGAGCAGTCATCTCTAGCCCCTGCCACAGGAGATGCTGAAGGTAAAGCACGGGGCATTTGCACACCCTGACTCCTACCTCTAAAAGGCCCTCCTGTGCCCCTGCCTTTATCTAACAAGACTTGGACACCTGCTGGCTAAGTGTCATCAAGAGATATTTTACAAAAGAAAACCCTCTTCCAAGAAATCAAACATAAGGGAAAGGACCCAGTGGGCGAAAGTAAACAGACTGTTTTAGTTGCTGGTAATACACACACACTACCCCAAGCATCCTTCTTTCTCCTTGTTTTTGAGAGAAATCTTCTGCCCTCAAAGAGAGAGAGAGTGAGAGAGTAACACAAACAGTAGCAAACAATTAGAGAACAGTATGTCCCATCTCCACCAATCCAAATTCTTGTTCTCTACAAAAAGACAAAAAAAAAGAACAGGAGGATGATTAGGAAAAAAGAAATCCTCTATCCTTCATCAAATTTAGTTGCATTTTCCAACCTACTTTAACAATGGATATTAACAGTGTTTCCAAGGAAATGAATCAAAAAGTTGTTGCAGTTATCTTTTTTTACTAAGGCCTGTATGTTTTGTTTTCTCTGTAACTGTTTTTCAATTATGAAAACAGGTCTCCCTGTTCATTCCACACTTGGTTTAGTTTGCCTCAATTTCCACAATGCCCCTTTCACACCACCGCATACTCCCTCCTCCCTCCCTCCCCTGCCCAGGGTGTGCCTAACTGCCCTGGTTTAGGGATGGCTAAATCCAAGAGGCTGGAAAAGAGAATCTTTTTAAGAACAATGAAAAGTTACACCGAGGCTGGTATATATTCAAAAGCTTCCTTGTCCAAGGTCATCTGACTCACCTGTCCATGCTACCAAAGAAACTGGGACAGGAGAATGTAAACTCAGCTCAGGTTACAAGCTCAAGTCTGCCAGAATTGCCTCGGGAAATTGCCTCCAGCCCCCTACCCAAGAGTCAGGGAAAGCAGGTGGGGGCAGGCTCCAGGCTTGACACCAGGTAAACTATGAAGCACTCCAATAGGAGTTGTTGTTCTGAATATCCCAGAACTTTCGCCAGAACCCTCGACAACACCACCAGCTCTGATAGCCACGCCTGAAGATCGTTTCAACGCTGTTGCTGTTTTCTAAAGCTCAGTTTTCTAGAGCCATGTAACTTCACCCAGGTGCTTTGAAGAAATTACCTATGCCCTGAATTGTAAGTGATCCCTAAAAGTTGAGACTCCAAAGGTACCACAAAGGGAACTGTTCAAATTACCCAACAACTGGAACAAGAGCCTCCCGCAGAGGGATGCAAACCTGCACTGAGGCCTGGGACAATGATTTTCCAGCAGCGATCTTCAGAAACCGCTGCAGTCAACAAGCGCTTGACATGAGTTTCATTTTTAACATATTTTAACTCCTATAGTAAAGCTCACATCCATACACAAACGCTGAAATGTGTTACATCAATTTTTAACCTATTGGACACCATCAACGAGGTAAACTGTGCTGCCACAACAACCCACTTTTGGGTAGAAGTCAGAATAAAGCTTCTTCTGCCAAATCTATTCACTTGGAAAGCCCCCTGAGATGTCATGCTTAGCTATTTTTTAGGACTGTGATATTTGTACTGTTTTACTGGTGAATTGGGAGCTTCACCACACCACACAACAAAACAAAACCCAATCTCTCCTCCTATCTTTAATTTGTTCATCAAAACAGCCTCACTGAAATTATTGATTGCATTTATATTTTGGGTTTCACAAAAATCTTGCAAAGTAAACTTCCGTTCCTAAAACATCACTTTAATCTACTTTATTTGTTGAGGTTCCAAGGGAAATTATGTTTTAAAAGGGCATGGCTGCTTTAAAAAAAAAAAAAGATCTGGAAACCAGCGGCTAAGGCTGTTGTCGCCTAAAAGTAGTTGAATGACACAAATTCCAAAGTGGATATTAGTATGAAAAGTGAGGATGTCGCAAGTTGTACTGCTGATTCAAGTTAGGTATTAGAAACCAGGGAATAAGGAAATCAGACTGGCCCTGCAAAATGAACATGACCTATGGTAAAAGAAAAATGATTTCCATATCGGAGAATATCTCAGATTTAAAATAATTCGTAACTTATTAAAGTGGGCTAGATGCTTACAAAACTTCTGGATGCAAGATATTCCTTTCCTTTTTAAATGTATTTTAACAAACAGCTAGGAGTAAAGTTTAAAATTGGAGTTTTCAAAGGCAGCACAGACACCAGAATACAGTAGGATGCGTTTTACCTAAAATAACATCTTTCCTATGCTTTTCAACATTTTTCAAAGTTAATGTACAACTATTCTAATCAAGACTCATTAAAATACTGAAAATGTAAAAACAAAGGGCCAAACAAAAAGAAAATATGTTAAAGGTTAACTTTCTAAAAGCAAATCGATGAATAATGGAGGAATTGTTTCTAAAAAGAGAGATGAACAAACCAAAGAGGGAGGGAGGGAGGGAGGCAGGGAGGCAGGGAGGCAGGGAGGCAGGGAGGGAGGGAGGGAGGGAGGGAGGTAGGGAGGCAGGGAGGGAGGGAGGGAGGGAGGGAGGCAGGCAGGGAGGGAGGGAGGCAGGGAGGGAGGGAGGCAGGGAGGGAGGTGAGACCAGGAAGAGCCCTTCCACAGCCACCATCCAGGAGATGGGAAAACCACATTCCTCTCCCCCAGACAAGCAACAGCAGGAGTGTGGGTGGGACGAGGTCACCAGGGACCTTGTTCTCTCCTGACAATATTATTCTTTCAGCCATTAGTCTTCAAAAAAAAAAAAAAAAAAGAACTCCAAATAACACCAAATGCTGCAGAGGATGTGGAGAAACTGGCTCCCTCGTACACGGCTGGTGGAGCTACATAATGGTACAGCCACTCTGGGAGAGAGACGGGCAGTGTCTTATAAAAGTAAACATGCAATTACCAGCCAACGCAGCAACTGCAGTCCTAGGCATTTATCCCAGAGTAAGGGAAACTTACATGCACGCAAAAATCTCTACACAAATGTTGATATCTAGTTTATTCCTAATAGTCAAAAACCGTTAACAACCCAGATGTCCATCAAGCACTGCAATGGTTAAGCAAACTGTGCTACAGCCATACCATGGAATACTACTCAGCAATAAAAAGGAATAATTGATATGCTCAAGTTGGATGACTGTCAGGGAATTATGCTGAGCGACAAAAGCCCATCCCAAATGGCATACACTGTATGACTCCATTTATTTCACATTCTTCAAGTGACAAAATTATAGAACTGGAGAACAGATCAGTGGTTACCGGGGGACAGAGAAGTGCAGGGGGTGCCAGCAGGTGGGTGAGTCTATAAAAGTGCAGCAAGAGAAATCCTTGTGGCGAGGGAAACTTCAGTATCTTTATGTATCAATGTCAATATCCTGGTTGTGACATTGTACTCAAATTTTGCAAGATGGGGAAAACTGGGTAAAGGGTACAGGAGAGCTCTCTGTATTATTTCTTACAGTTGCATGTGAATCTACAGTTATTTTTAAAATGCAAAGTTTAATTTAAAAACACATCAATTAAAACACATTTACAAAAAAAAAAAAAAATTTACAAAAACAGTCCACGCACTGCAAAAATTGGGAGATGATTCAATTAGCAAATAGATGTAAGTAAGAATTTAAGAAACACAGAATCACTTCCTAATGACATCCCCTAAAGACAACAGAGAAAAATATTACAGCAAGAGATGGCATGTTATTCCAGTGTGATCTATGGTAGACCTGCCCATCACATAAGTAAAATAAGGGGCAATGAGACCGCTCCCCAGGAGAACGCTCACAGTGATGGACAGCCTGTGTTTTTATTCCTTTATACTGTCCCAAAGGCACCAACTCTGGCCTTTCCCATCCTGGTTTCCCAGCCAATGTTCACTAAGACGTACGGCCAAGTAAGCTTGGGAAACAGAAATGTACAATGCATCTGTATGACTGGCTTTGTTAAACACCTCATTGGCAAACTTCATTCATACTTACTTGGCCACACACTACTGCTAACGTCCACCTCTTAACCACTGAGCCCTACTGCCTCCCTAGAGAAGGGAGAGTAAAGTGCATGTGAAAGGCAGCCGGCACAGGTGGTAAGAGGAGACTTGCTGAACCAGTCCCAACCTGCACCTGACCTCCCAGCTGCAAGGACAGGAAAGGCACTCCTTGTCCCAGCCGTCCTGGACTGCCAGACCCTGCACCTTCTTTTCCCTCTGTCCAGACAGGCTCCCACTCTCTCCCCTGGGCTTACCTCTACTTGGTCACCACGTGTCAGCTTCGATTTCCTTTCCTTCTGGAAGTCTTCCTTGGCCCTGAGGCGTGGACTAGGGGGTCCTCCCATGTGCCCCTACAGCCCCCATGCATCCCACTCACAGCAGCCTCAAACCACTCCCTTGCTTACATGTTTATCTCCCCCAACTAGGCTGGTGAAGTCAGAGACCGTCTCTCCCTCATATGCACGGTGTGCCTGGCACACTGGAGATGCTCAGTAATAAATGGAGCAGAAAGGTGTCACTCGCTCAATCCAAGGCAAGGAGTGCTGATTCTTCTGAAGTCCAAATCTCCCCAAATTATCTGTGAAAATGTGCAGCCCTGAACAATAAAAGGACTTTTTCATTTGGAGAATAATGGCTAAACAGGTAGGCTGAGCGAGACAAATCCAGGTTCACATCCCAGCTCTGTCCCTAACTAGCTGGATGACCACAGCGAGTTACTGCAGCGTAAAGTAAATATTAGCTACTATGATCATGAGAAGAAGGCAAATGACAACAAACCTTCTATCGAGGGTAAGCTGCAAACAGTATAAACTCTCAAGAGTTAAAGAAGTTAGACCCAAGTAACACACTCCTACCTTTATATAGAGGGAAGGAGCTAAGAGCAGTTACTGAGGGAGGGAACAAGAAATAAAACTCAAAAAAGATCTACTGGAAATATTAGGCCAACTCCTTCAGAACCTGTTTGAGTGGACTGAAAACTAACAGAAAGTGAGGTATGCAAATAAGGGGATTCTCCAATGTTTAATTCAAATAAATAATTGAATCCCTCCAAATTCAAAAGACTCCAAAATCAACAGCTTCAAGAAGGTTAATTTTTACATGGTCTTGTTCAAACTCGAAGCCTGTCAGAGAAAGCCCGACTTTGGGTAGTTCAATTACTCATCCCTGCCCATGCAAGAAACAGCCAAAACAAGTTTGTACCAAACTCCTAGAAACTTAGATTCCTGGTTTGGGGAGATAAATGCTTAAATTCAAACACATCTGTAATTTGGTTACAACTTTAACTCTAGCTAATGGTAACATGAGCCAAAAAAAAAAAAAAAAAAAAAAAAAAAAAAACTTAACATTAAGTACTAATCATAATTATTTTTAAATGATGCTAATTTTATAATATTGTACATTTAAATTTGTCTTTGAAAAATAAGTATCGTAAATTTTAGTCATGTCATGATATTATTCTTAGTATAATGAATAGTGTCCATACCAAATAGTACCAAGTACCACTCGTTAGCCTGTTGTAGCAAACAGTACTTGATGTTTAAGTTATATAGAAGTGGGTCCATCCCTTGAAGTCATTACATCAATAAAAATTTACTTCAAACATATACAGCTGCAAATGGCAGAAATGACTTTTTTTTTTCTCCCTACACTACCACACTACCACCCCCAAAAAGTAACACAATTCTATGGTTGTCCAACAACCTTAAATAAAAATCACTTAAGGAAACAATGAAGCTACCAATCACTTTCGCCACCTAAAACCTCGAACACGTGGAATCTGTGCACACATTTTGTTGCAGGGCAAAAACCACTCAAGTTTTCCCACTTCAGTGCCTCCGTCACCAAGCTGTTTACAGACTGCAAAGAAACAGAAGTCGTGTCAGTGGCTCAGCCCTTCCTTATATCTAGCGGGAAAGGCGGTGGTATATCCTGGCGTAAGATATTTGAAATGATCCTCAAGACAGATGTTATCAGAAAGACTCTTCAAATTCTGTGGCAACTTCAACTGAAGAAAAGATAAATTTAAAATATCCTCTTTCAATGACATACATTTGGGAGTTGTTTTCAAAATAATCCGGGGGGGGGGGGGAATGTAGGGGGGAGGGACATAGATAAAACAATATCAGCAAAATGTGGAAAACCACTGAAGCTGGATGACGAGTACACAATATGCAATTTCTCCAATATATAATGCTTTCTTTTTGGTAGGTTTGAAAACCCCTGGATAAAAGGGTTTTAAACAATCTCCAACAAAAAACATGAACAAGATGTATTCTCATCTAAAATTTGAATATAGGGTTCCCACAATCTCAATCTAGCAACCATTATAATAGCACAAAATATTTTTTGTCTCTCGGAAGGCGCAACTCGGTCACTGGCAACCCCAAGGACTCTGTGCCCAGCAGGGTCCAATTCCTAAAACTGGAGGGAGTCTCACATCCAATCCGAGCCCAGCAGGCATTTCCCTCTGAAACACCAAAAAGCTCTGTGCAATGACAAGTGTCTTGTTCACATTCTCAGATCACTGTCCGTGAGATGGACTCGATATTAACCTTTAAGAAAATTTAATTAATTAATCTGACTTGAGATGGATTTTTTAAGACTTCTCCCCCCATCCTTCCAAATAAAGCCAGATAAACAAGCATAATATTAAATATAACAAGTAAGCTCCACTTAACATCAAACTTCAAACAATATGAAATCAGGCTCTGGGTAATGAACTAAATGTGGACAACTACTAGGCCTTTCAGAGTTCCAATTTCTAAAATTTCAATTATCCTACTATTAAACTCAGATGGAGGGACGGATGTGGCTCAAATGATTGGGCGTCCGTCTCCCACATGGAGGGACCTGGGTTCGATTCCCGGGACCTCCTGGTAAAATGAATTAATTAATTAATTCAAAAAAATTTTTTTCAGATAAACACATCTTCCAATTAATCCAGGACATAATGGTCATCAGAACTTTTGAATGAAATCCAAAGCACAGAATTTGAGTTGCAAATTAAGCGACCAAAACAATGAAGGGCAGAAACACTTTCACTTCCAAATATTTTAACAAAAATAAATAACACTTACCAGCACTTTGTTTTCAACTTTGTCTCCCTTGACTTCCAGTTTTACTTTCTTCTTCACTGCAATTTTTATCTTTCTGCCAATAACATCCTTTATACTTTCTGAAAGAAGGGAATAGTTTCATTACAGTCTTTTATGACCAAAAAAAAAGCTTTGGGGAAGAGATCGCTTTTGGAGGAGTATTTTTGGTTGTTTTACTGTTGCTTGTCTTTTTTTTTCCATTTGTTTGTTTTAATAAGTCTGACAGTTAGCAGTCATCAGGTATTTAATGAATATTTACTGTGTGCCGTGCGCTGTATACTCAGATGCTGAAGAAAATATTTTTATTTATTTTTTTTATTATGGGTAAAAAATCAAAATTCTCACAATACATACAAACATTTGTAAAATGATATATAAATATATATGCATATATGTGTATTTGCTTACAAAAATGTTATTTATATATATATATATACATATATTTTAAGAGGTGCTTAGATTACCTAGAAAATATTTTTAAAAAGACATGGTCCTGGGTCATGCAAGGCATGATAAAATCTTGCTGGGAAAACGGGATGCACACACAAGAAAAAAAAAAAAAGAGCATCGTAGGGCAGTATGGCCGAGCACTATGCTGCAGGCAGACTGCAAGCACTGCAGGGACAGGCGAACTGCCCAGCAGCCTCTGCACTCGCCGTACAATCATCACCATTTCCCACGAGTGCCCTGCTATGAACGAGGCCGGGAAGCATGGCAACTGGCCCCGGCCATCTGTCCTTCCCAGATCATCACAGCACAGCACCCCAAGGGGCAAAGCCTCCCCTACAGCGGCCAAGGCCATGGAAAAGGGGGAATACGAGAGGAGACTTGAAACACTGCATGGAGGGGGAAAGGTCTTCCCGGGGCACCCATGAAGATCACCTGGCCCAAAACCAAACTCCTTCTCCTTCCCGCTCCTCCGGCGGCCACTAGTAAAGCTAGAAACCTAGTGGCGCCGCAACTCCTTTCAGATAGGGAGTCGGTGACCACGTCTCCTAGGATCTGCGTCTTAAACAGGTGCCGACACCCTGGACAGGTCCCTGCATTCAGGCTCAGAACGTCTCACAAGGCTAAACCCATGGCCTCCAGCCCATTAGGGCAGCATCATCCCTCCGCATCCTAAGTGACCCTTCGAAAGCAGGAGGCTGCGCCACTCCTGGCCACTCCTGGCCACTCCTGGTCTAAAGTACGTCAATGAGCTGCAGTCATTTTCGGATGAGCCCAGACCTCCGAGGATGCCAGTCAAGACCTTTCTCCTCTCTCTGGCTTCCGTAGCAGCATAAGATGCGAGGCCCTAACTCCTTCTTCTTCTGCCCCCAGGGTATCTTGCGTGAGATACCCTCTCCCTAGCCTCCTTCTGGCAAGGTTCTACTTTTCCTTCAAAATCCACCTCAAGGGCCACATCCTTTGTTAACTCTTCCTCAGTTTCCCCAGGGTTCAGAGCTCCCTCCTCTAGGCTCCTGTAGCACCAGTCCATGTTATCATCATTTGGGTTTATTCATTTGCTCAAACAATTCCCTGAGTACCTCCTGGGTACCTGCTACTCTACTAGGAGCTGAGACAGAGACCCGGCCCCCGCCTTTCCCAGCCTAGCCGAGGACATGATGGGTGCACGGAAGGAAGGTGCTTTGTGAGCTGACTCCTGAAGGAGGAGGAAACAGACCTCTGGTTTCCAAAGTGGAGTCTGAAGTACATCCCACTGAGGTGCGGGAAGAATATAGCGGAATAGTTACTTCGATCTGCAATCTATTTTTCAATTTCGATTTTAGACTATCCACAATAAATGAAGTATATAACTCAACAAATACAGGTTAAGGGGTGATCGAAATTCTCTGATTGGGAAGGCACTATCGTCACGTTTAGAGCCACCAAGCTAGTAAGAAGAGTGAAGGGGAAGAAAGGGCACTGTGAGCACAGGGCATGGGAAAGAGAGAAAGCACAGCCCATTCCAGGAGCAGTGGAATGTCTGGGGGAAAGGGGAAATGAGGGGGCGCTCTCTGCACTGTGGGTTCTCTACGTAGCTCCTACCTTATCAGAACTCAAAGCATGCCCAGACTACCTCCCCTAAAAAAAGAATGCCAAAGTGCCCCTAATTTTGGTGGTAGAAAACGGGCATCTGAAATTGGTTTAAGAATATAAGCACATGGAAACAAAGACTGGAAAGTCATATCAAAAGGTGAAAAGTAGCCATCTCTAAGTGCAATATGGGTGACATACATTCTTTATTCTTCTCTGCAATCAGAAAGATACACAATACGTTTTTAAATGTCTTGGGGGGTTAGTTTAAGGGAATATACTGAGTTTTTCACACAGTTGCCATTTTGAATTGACCCAAGCACTTGAAATAAGAGAGTAGTTTCCATATATCAACCAAACAAGGCCTTTTTTTTTTTTTTTTTTTTCTTCAGGAAGTACTGGGGATAGAACCCGGGACCTTGCACATGCCAAGCAGGCACTCAACCACTGAGCTATACCTGTTCCCCAAACTAGACCTTTTAAAGGCCCAGAAAATCCTATCAGGCATATCACAAAAGCATGTGTCACTTGGTTGAGACATGTGAGATAGGCAATAGGTGATAAATGCAAAAATTCCATTTCTAGGTCAGGGTCAAATTCAACATTAAATATAGCAAAGTATTTCTTTTGAGAGCCATCAGTATAACTCAGGAGCCTTACTTGCACCCCATCCTTCACCTCCCTTTCTCTAGGACCTAATTACTAAAATTCTCCTTACCAGGTTCAAGGACAACCATTAACAAATGTAAAAGGCTGCCACCTTCTTTGGTAATCCTGACCAGCCCCAGCCAGGTAAGCCTTCCCCTAAACTTTCCCTTCTCCGGACCTCGGGAGGCAACCTGAGGGCCTCCTGGGCATTTGCGTCCTCTTCCGGGTGCAGTGTAGGAGATGCCTGGGCCTTCCAGAACCGGATGGACCGCTCACTCTAGTAAATGATGCTATCTCCGAGGACGCCTCCATCGGGGCTGGGGAGAGCAAGCAGGCCGAGGGCGTGACGGGGGAGGGGGCAAATTCGGGTGCAGGGGCAGCTGCGGCGGTTTTTTCTTAATTGAGCACAAGGCAAGGGCTTCCACGCAAACCCAGCAGCTTTACGTCAAGTTTTAGCCGCCGAGGTGGCAGGCACTAATGGGAGCGTGCACTCCAATCCTCCGAAGTACTCCGGCTCGAACACCGGGGGGCAAATTCCACAAATGCAGATGAATGGGCGCCTGCAACTTCCTCTCCGGCTCGGCTCGGATCGCACAGCTTTCCGGGCTGGGGGCTGTGCAGTGTGCCCTGCGCCGTGCAGGCAGGATTACGGGCCCCTGGAGAGCCAAGTGCACGCGCACATGCAGACGCACAACTCGCTACAACCTGCCACACAGACACACACGCTTAAAGGCGGAGTTTTCAGGACCCCCCCCCCTTATTTCTTTTTTTTGCTCTGCCATTTTAATCCCCTGGCTAATTTAGTTAGACCCTGACTTAAAACCCACCCCCCACCCCCTGCCTCAAGGGCCCCACACAATGAGTCACCTTGCAAGGGGTACCACACACAGGTTCCCGGAGAGATCCAGGGTGCGGAGAAGCGCTGGGTTAATCATTATAAAAATAAAGCCTTCATCATTAACCCTCCAAGTCCCGGCCCGGGTTGGTAACCCTTTCGCTGCCGGCCCTCTAAGCCAAGCCACGCCTCGCCAGGCTCGGGCACTCCCACGGACTAGCACCCCCTAACGCAAGTCTGCACCACCTGCCAGGTACTTTCCCGGCCAGCCCGGCACGTGCGGGAGACGACCTACTGTGCACCCGCCAGCATCCTTCGCCTAGGTGTCCTCCTACTCCCCCGAGCTCGGGGCGGGGCTGGGCGCTGTACAGAGTTCTCGCTTCCAGGACCCCCAAGACCCCCTCCTACCGCCAACCTCCACGCCCTGCACCTGGCCGGAGGAGCGGCCCGGGGTCCCAGGCGACCAGCGGAGACCCTCTCGGGGCTCCGGATTCCTCCCCGCTGACTGGGCTTTTCCCGCGGTCGGACGGAACAAAGTGCCGGCGCCCCCCGGCGACCCTGCCCCACACCACTCCCACCTAAGCGGCGCCCAGACTCGGCGGGACCTGCGGGACCTGCGGGACCTGCGGGAAAGGGACCGAGGCAGAGGTGGGAGGGAGGTGGAGGCGAGGAGTGCGCAGAGGGCCACGCAAACCAGCCACGGCGCGAACCTTACCTAGCAACTCCCCGGGGACCTCGGAGCTCTCCTCGGCCATGGCTGCCCTCGAGGTGCGGGGGGCGTTGCGGGTCCAACTCTGATTTACGGCCCCCCGCCCTCCCGCAAGGCCGGGGTTTTTTTAGAGAGGCAAATGCAGCTGGCAAAAGGGAGCGGGCAAGAAAGGGGGGCGTGGGAGACAGTTTTGCCGCACCCCCCGCCCCACTAAAAAAAAAGAAGAGTTGCAAATACGAGGTGGCTGCGGCTGCGGCTGCGGCTACATGACGCCTCCTCGCTGCTCCCGGCGGCGGAACCGGGACCCGGCAGGATCCGGAGCGGGGCGGCTGCGGCGCCAGCTCCTCCTCCCGGCTCGCTCCTCGGCGGCGGGGCTCCAGCCGGCGCCAGCTCCCGCCCAGCCTCCGCGCCGCACCTACCGCCCTAGGTGCAGGCGGAAGGCGCGCGGCGGGGGCGGAGGGCGCGCGGCGGGGCGGGGCGCTGGGGGGGCTCGCTCCCCTGCCTGGCCCCGGCGGGGCGGGGCGCCGCGGCGCTGCTCCGCCCCCTCCTGCTCCTCCCCTTCCTCCTCCTCCTGCTCCT